>JAFEMH010002006.1:0-391488 GCA_022495995.1 Adenophora triphylla var. japonica | reverse complement strand
GGTTTTTCTCTCCTTCTCCCCGAAAATAGCCGTTTGAACCGGTGGTTGAAGAAGGTATTTGAATTTGAAATAAAGTGAGACCAGATCTGAAGCAAAATTAAAGGACAAATGTCGATTCCCGTCCTATCCGCGCGGATGAGTTTGTCAAAAAAATCTTTACAACAGTCCAAATCGTTACACCAAAGGAATATTTTGTCCTACCCAAAACATGTCCAAACCAGCCATACACCAAACATCTACACCCTTACCAAAAAAAACCAAGGCTCATGCAACATTGCATTCATACTGCATTGCATCCATAAAAATAAAATCCTAAACTATTACATTCCAAAAATAAAAGGAGTGTGCAAAAAAAAAATCAAATAAAAAAAAAAGGGTAGGTAACAATAATCCTAAATTATTACATCCAAAAAAAAAATGTGCATAAAAATAAGTTGTATCTCAGACACATCTCAAATCTCGAAATCGATCTCAAGTAATCAATCGGAATCCCCAAAGGGGCCGACGTCGCCCCGATCCCTCTTGCGGCTCTGGCCCGCCTCATCAGAGCCCCGAAGATCTCAGCTCGGGAATCGCCCTCGCCCCTTAAGAAGGCTCGCCGGGACCAACCCAAGCACGCCGTGATAGGGCAAGCCAAGATCTCGCGAAGAAATCATATCCGAAGGTGAAGGCATCGGACATACTGGACGTGCGAAGAAGATCCACCATCTGCCGCGTACGTGTCCCCGCCCGTAAGGATCTCCGAGAATGACGTGGTCCGAAGGTAGTACCGCGCGAGGATCAAGGAGAGGAGAAAGAGGAGTCTTAGAAGAAGTCTACGAAGGAATAGGGAAGCCTCCGCGCTTTGACGTACGCCGGCCGTGGTCGCCTCGCTCTAGCCTCGAGGAGCCCCGCAAGCAACCATCCTCCCGATAAATCTCTTAGCCCGATCACCCGCTTCTGTCGGCCTCTCCACGACCACCTCCGAAAACCGCACGAAAGAAAAGCGTCGAGAAGCAGTTGAGGCAAAAGAATGATGACAGAAAGAAAGGAAAAGACGAAGCAAAAAAAAAAGAGAGAGGTGGTAAGGAAAGCCATACCTTCATACCCGGACGAGGCCGGAAAGCTCGTGGAAGCCGCTCAGGCTGAGGGATCTGCACCCTCAATCGGATCCCATCCTGGACATATGAAAAGTCCGTTCGAGGGTACCGCGGCACCCCTAACCCCTCTCTATCCGTAACTGGGCGTCCTCGGCCTCCTCAAGACAAATACCGGATATGGCTCAATCGCCACAAATGCCGAGAAGTGGCCGGCTCGGTAATCATCCCAGTCGCGAGATCTATCACTCGGGTGCATCATATCGGCGGGAGCTCCACCGGTGTCATCAAAGGAGAATTCACGCCATGCCGGCGCGTCACCCTCTCTCCCGCATAATAGACGCCGCAAGTCGACCTCTCGTAATCCTCCGCCGCCCACAGTCCATATCTCGGCGCCCTTCGGTGCGCCACCTCGAAACGATCCTGTGGATAGAATATCATCCCTCATCCGTCTCGGCCCGTCAAAGGCAAAGTAGCCCCCATATCTCGAGAGTCGTACGCCCCTGGAGCTTATCTTCTCTCGGGCATGCTTGGACCAGGAGCGCATGGCCGGATACGCCCGGCGTACTCCGGGCCATGCTGCCGCCACATCGTGACGTGAAAGAACTCCAATGCCCTTACCTGCGAAAGGTAAAGATCAAATCAATCCAGTGCAAAAAAAAAAGTGTGTGCTCAAGAAAAGAGGGAAAGCAAAAAAGAAAACTTATACCTCCAGAGCAAACTCGAAGCAGTATAAGGAGCTCACAGCCTTTCGGCTGTATCTATCAAGAGCAAAGTAAAGCTCTGCCAGCCCGGCCTCTCCCCAAGAGACATCTCCAGCCATCTCCACATCCTCCAAACTCCTCAGCAAAGCAAACACCGCCGTCCCCTCGGCATGTCCAAAAAGAGTGCTCGAGAAAGCAAACCATAAAAAGGCCCTAGCAATCTGCTCAGCGCCTATCCTCTCATCGCCAGCCTCGTAGCTCCCGATGATCTCCACAATCTTCCCATAAACCACGACGTACTCCATCCCCATCCCCTTTTTGGGAATAGGGGTAAAGCCCAGAAGAGCCTGCAGGTCCACATCGCTGTAGCCGTCCCGCCACTCAATGCTGCGTCCATTGAAGGACAGACCTGTGATCGCAGCGTAGTCGGAAGGCGTAACCGTAGCCTCGCCCCAGAAGAAGTGAAATGTGTAGGTCGCGTCCCACCAATGCTGCGCCAAAGCAAACATCAGGCCCTTGCTCTTAGGGAACTTAACCAACCCCCTCAAGCACTCAATGAATTCCCAAAGCCCGGTCTCAACGACAATCTGTCTCGGACAAAGCTCCTCGGCCCGCATTCGGAAGCCGGTCCCACAGGTCAACTACGAGACTCCACCGATCCTCGAGTCTTCATCTTATTCAACTCAAGCCCGATCACGTAGTTGTTTCCACCCCCGCAATAAAACAAAAAAAAAAAGAAAATGTCAAAAAAAAAATTTGCATTTGAATTAGCACAAAAAGAAAGCATATACATGCATCATTCATCACAAAAGTTTTGAAGAAAATTCGGCAGCATAACGGCATGCAATGAACCCAGCCCCATTTTTCTCAAAAAAGAAGCAGTTTTCACCAAATCCCAATCAATTCATTCATAAAAAAAAATACAAGGAGTCAACGGAAATAAAAACTCCGTCCCATTTTCAAAAAAAATGCATACATGCATATCATCCTACATTCATACATTCACACAAGGAGTCAACGGAAGCAAAAACTCCGTCCCATTTTCATAGAATAACATGCATACATTCATTCAACGGGAGAAAAAAAATCCGTTCCGTTTTTAAAAAAAAAAAAATCATCATACTTCTTTACAAAAAAAAAGAGGAGCATGCACACATTCATATCAACATTGCAAGAATCCAACATTGCAACAAAAAAAGTCCGTCCCAATTCCGGGAAATCTTTCATCATAGTCTCATATTTCAAAAAAAATGGCGAAAATGCCAATTCTTTTTCCAAGCAAAATGCACGTTTTAAGTTACCCATATACTCATTACAACATGCAAAGCATCAAAATCAAGATTCAAAGCCAACGAAATCTCGAGTAGAACTCGAACTAGGAAAGGGCTTGATTCCCACTATGGATACGTAGGTAGCCTATCATTAGGTCCAGCCCCCCGACCAAAACGGTCACCCTCTCCTTCGACAGCAGACGAAGTCCACCGAAAGGACTTTTCAAATTAAGGTTTGAGGCACCTAAAAAGCCATCATCATCCAGGTCCGAGGCACCTAAAACGCCATCACCATCCAGGTCCGAGGCACCTAAAAAGCCATCATCATCCAGGTCCGAGGCACCTAAAACGCCATCACCATCCAGGTCCGAGGCACCTAAAATGCCATCATCATTAAGGTCCAAGGCACCTAAAAAGCCATCATCATCAAGGTTCGAGGCACCTAAAATGCCATCTTCAAGGTTCGAGGCACCTAAAACGCCATCATCTCCAGGGTCAAAGACCCGAACTACGGCCGGCTTAATTCCTCTCAAGGATACGTAGGTAGCCTATCATTAGGTTCAGCCATCCGACCGAAAATGGTCATTCCTATCCCCAGCAGAGCGGATAGCCATCAGACCGAAAATGGTCATTCCTATCCCCAGCAGAGCGGATAGCTATCCGACCAAAACGGTCATCTCTTATCCCCAGCAGAGTTTCTTTCCAGCAACCAACTGCAGAACTCGCTCATCAGAAATGCCATCATCTCCAGGGTCAAAGACCCGAACTACGGTCGACTTGATTCCTCTCAAGGATACGTAGGTAGCCTATCATTAGGTTCAGCCATCCGACCGAAAATGGTCATCCCTATCCCCAGCAGAGCGGATAGCCATCAGACCGAAAATGGTCATACCTATCCCCAGCAGAGCGGATATACAATTTCAGCCACTCGATCACTTGATCATCCTGCCAAATATGGAGCCTTACTCTTATCGACGACCCCACTTCCTTCGAAAGCGCCGTCGCCGAGGGGCTACTGTAAGTGCTCCAATTTGAGCTTGTTAGTATTTTCGTTAGAAAATTAACGAAAGTTATAACATTTCTAACAATTCCTAACATTCCTAACATTTCTAACAAAGCAAGGGCAAAGTGGGCATTGTTATTTAAGGATAAACCAAGGAAAGGAATCAAAAAAGTAAAAGAAATAGTCAAAAACCAAAAATAGAAACTGCTGGAACAAAAACTGGCTGTTAATTTGATTTTTTTGAAAAATATTCCTTGTGTCCAAAGCCTGAAGCTGTAATTAATGAACAGTGCACGCTGACAACCCTATCCGCGCGGATACCTTTGTCATTTTCAGAGGGCTATAAATTAAGCCCTCCAGTCTCAAAAATAGGAGAGAGAACACAATTCACAGTTGCACCTTGGCGAAAATACTTGAGAAAATATTGAGAATTCCCTTGAATTGTCACTCTTTTCTCTTGATTATCTTCCCAAATCTCACTCACTCACTATCATATTCAAAGCCTCAAACACTCTTACATTCAAAGCCAAAGCTCCAAAACACAAAGAAGATAGGTATAACCTCCCTCTTCTTACCCTAAATCTCTCATCCATGCATGCATTTTCAAGCTACAAAATGTAGTTCATTCATCTTCTTGTCTTAGATCCAAGAAGATCACCATGGAAGTTCATCTCCATGGATGATCTTCTACAAGGATCAACATTATTTTCAAAGTGTTCTTACTTTTTTTCCAAAGAAAACACATTTTCAAAACCCTAAAAAATCATTTTCATACATCAAATCTCATTTTCAAAGGATAAAATTCTCCTTCCCAAGCAAATGAAATGCTTAGTCCTAATGTACCCCAAGGATGGTTTGATATAGTTGATTCACCACTAAAATGTCAAGTGATCACTAATAAAAACCTAGGGAAATGGGGACAATCATGGATGCCAAACCCCCTTTAAAACCACATTTTCTTTCTTGAGAAGTTGCTGTCCAGTAGCAATTTTCTAAGGCCCCAGTCCATGGTCTAAATTTTTGGACACAGATAAACTTGGAATTTGGTGTTTACTACAAAACACTTTTTGTAGCCAACATCCAGAGCTTTCCATAAATATTTTTATTTTATTTTTTACGTGAGTAAAACTCCCTTTTCCCAATTTTCTTTTGAAGGTCAGATCACCAGTCTCTGGGAGTCCAGATCTCATATCTGAGATTTCCAGAAGGTTTTGAGTCCTCAAATCTTCTCCAAAATGAAAACTTCTTTCACAGAAATATTATTTGAGGTGTTTGGAACAACTTTCATTCTCTGAGTTTTCTCAGATTATGAAGTTTTGAAGCCCTTAAATCCATTTCAAAATCAAGTGTCTACTGCCTTTTTCATTCTGGCAGAAGTGCTCTTCAACTTCCAAAAATCTTTTGAGCACCAAAACTCTACCCAAAAATCACACCAAAAATCATGGGATCTGACCAAAGTCTAATAAAGAATTCCCAATTTTTACTTTTCTGAGTTTCAACTTATTTTGGCCAAAACATACACACACACACACACAAATGATTTTCAGCTTGGAAGACTCGTTTTACGAGGCATTCTGGGTGCACACTAACGTCCTTCCCGGCGTGTAACATGACCTCCGAACCCAAATATCTAATCTCGGGCATTTTTCAAAGTTTTGGCCCATAAAACAAAAATGGCGTGGCGACTCCGTTTTCCGGTTTTATTTGGTTTTCAAAGAAACGAAAAATCGAATTTTCCCGCGAATGGCACATTCATCACATGGTGGCGGCAAAGCTTGCATCTTTTCTGCAGATTTCTCTGGAAGAAGCTGAGGAGATGATGATAGCCCCAGACAGGATTGACCTTTCTGATATCCCGGGCAGGTTTGGGTCTCCGGCTATGGCTGCGACCACGGTGGCTATGGATGTCTTTATCCTCTGCGTATTCTCTTCTCTGTTCACCGCTGAGTCCGTGGGGATCTGTCATGGTGGTCTCTTAGACATGGTCAGAGATTGCAGGGCTGGGAAGGACATTTTCCCACTGGTTTTGGGTGAGACTTTCCACGGCATTGACAGGATGGCTAGGGGAGACCATTTCATGAGGTCTGGGAGTCCGGCCATGTTGACTTTGTGGTTGCAGGAGAGGCTCGGGGCTCTGCCAGGGGCTTTGCTGACTCAGTGCCCTTGGGTGATTTCTCGGAGAGGTGCACCTCGACAGCAGGACCGGGGTAGCTGGGAGCTGATGATGGCTAGGTTATCCACTTCGGACATCCGCTGGTGGGTACCTCACTAGAGGTTGCAGACTAGGAGGATATTTCAGGAGTCCTATATAGTGAGGGTTCCCGGGGTTCTCGCCGGTCATCCTTCTACATACCCTGCTTGGTATCCAGGCAGTTCGGGGCCTTACAGGAGCCGTTGGGCGATTGGGAGGACATCCGTACCATGGAGGTGGTGCCATTTGATATGAGAGATCCAGCCAGCTTCTCGTTCTTCTCGAGGGCTTGGACTTACGCTGCTTTCCCACCCATGGCTATCTTCAGGAGCAGGAAGAGTACCATCTTGACCACTGTCTACTTGGATTGGTATGAGAGGGAGATGGGAGCGACTCAGGTCACATTGGGGGAGAGACGTCAGGCTTTATTGAGAGCTGACTGCGACTCGAGTAGGGCTCTGAGGGAGACTGAGGCTAAGGAGAGTCGCCATAACCAGTCGGGTGACCTGATCAGAGATATGGAGGCTCGATACAAGAGATTGTCCGAGGTCGCTCCTTTGACTGAGGCTCAGAGGGAAGAAGTGCGGACTCGTGCTCGGGTAGAGAGGGCACTTATTGACACGGGTTTGATAGAGGCTCCAGTGAGGATACCTGAGGTCGAAATGAGGGAGACCAACATTATAGAGAAGAAGAGAAAGAACACTCGACGGGGTCGAGGTAAAGGGAAGAAGACCAAAGAAGACTCAGTGAATGACAGGCCCATGCATCTTTTCTTAGGATTCCCTTATTGCCATTTTGCAAACACAGTAGTTTTATTAGGCATTTTATTGTATTTTAGATCTTTGTAGCAGGTTAGCAGAGTCAAGAGTAGACCGTGCTTGAACTCATCAAGAAGTTTTTAACTTGTAATGAACAAGAAATATTATCTTAGAAATTAATCAAGACACATTTTATGAAAACTCAAATGTCTTATTGATTTGCTCATGACCCGTTTTATGAAAACTTGAATATCCTTTATTATTGTTTAGGACGCATTTCACGGAAACTTAATCGCCCTTTTTATTATTTAGTTAGACCGAACAATAAATGGCTGCCTACGTTCCCCTTTTACAAGAAAGACTAAGGGGCTCAGGTCTTCGTAGTTCATTCTGGTGAACTCTTTTCTATTTTTTTATGTGCAGCACTGATTTTTGCCTAGACCGCCCTTTTTGGGTTTTCAGCCTAGCTGGGCATTACTCTTTTTGTACTAAGATTTTTCTTTGTTTTCTTTTTTTTTTATGTGCAACCCTGTTTTTTGCCTAGACCGCCCTTTTTGGTTTTTCAGCCTAGCTGGGCATTACTCTTTTTGCACTAATATTTTTTTTTTCTTAGACATAGTACCTTCGGAGCTTATCACCGTTGACTGGGTGGACAAAGGGATTGCCGTCCAGGTCTGCAAGTTTCATGGCTCCTCCCGATAGTATCTTCTGCACCACATACGGGCCGATCCAAACGGGTTCCCATTTTCCTGTGGGGTTGTCTCGGTAGGGGCTTTATTTTCAGCACTAAGTCACCCTCTTTGATGTCCCCCGGCCTTGACCTTTTTGTCAAATGCTCCGGCCATTCGCCTCGATAGGCTCGGGTATGTTCCATGGCTTTAAGCCTTCTTTCGTCGAAAGGTGGCCAACTCATCATGCCGGTTACGTAGCCATTCTACTTCGTTGACACCGTTTTCCAGGAGGACCCTTAATGACGGGATTTCCAACTCCACTGGTAACACTGCTTCCATCTCGTAGGTTAGGGCAAAAGGGGTTTCTCCTGTGGCTTTTCTGACAGACGCTTCAGAGCCCTGCAGTGCCAGTGCAACTTTTCGGATCAATCACGACTCCCGGTGGCCATTTTCCGGATGATCCGTTCGAGCGTCTTATTAGCAAACTTCTACGGCTCCATTAGTCTCGAGTTCGTACGGGGACGACTTGTGGCGAGTGATCCCGAACTCGACAACAATCTACCGCAGCCCCTTCAAAGTGTGACCCATTATCGAAATGATTTCACTGGGCACCCCATATCTACACATTATGTTTTCTTTGATAAACTGGGCCACCTTCTTGGAAGTGAGGACCTTGTAGGACTTGGCCTCTACCCACTTGGTGAAGTAGTCGACTGCCACTAACACGAATTCATGCCCATTGCTTCCTGCTGGGGCTATCTTCCCTATCACGTCAATATCCTAAGTTGCAAACGGCCAGGGAGTCGTCATACAAGACATGTGTCATGAGGCGAGAGATGGTTGAGGTTGACAAACCGCCGGCACTTGTCGCACGCTCGACATGCCGGACACATCTGCCTCTCCATGGAAATCCAGTAGTAACCCATTCTGAGGATCACTTACATTAGGGCTCTAGCATTCATATGAGGACCGCAGGGACCATTGTGGGTTTCAGTCATCAACTCTTTGGCCCTTTCTTGAGTGACGCATAAGAGGAGTGGTCCTTGATACCGCTTCTTGTACAAGTTACCTCCTAGAATGACATAATGGGAGGCCAACCTTTTCAGGGCTTGCAAGCTCTTGGCTTTGACACCTTCTTTTTGGCCGACCTTCTTCATCTTTGAAAGCCGACTCTCCATCTTTGAGGAACCGGTAAATTTGATTGTACCACGGTTCCTTGATAGGCTCGGGTCCTGTGTCTACTTCACAAATGTAAAGCCGGGGCTTCTCTTCTACCCACTCCGAAGAAGGGTATTATGGCTTTTCCCGGGGATCTCTACCAGTGAGGCTAAAGTAGTAAGGGCATCTCGCGAACTGCTTCTTTTCCCTTGGCAAGTAGTGGAAAGTCACTTCTAACCGGCCCAGCCAACTCCTCCATATGGGCATGATACCGCTGAAGATTAGGGTCCACAGCCTTCCATTTGTTGGAGACTGGTTGATGATCGTGGCCGAGTCTCCATAAACTTCGAGCTCTTTGACATTCCTTTCTAGGGCGGCCTCCAAACCAGCAATGCAAGCTTCGTACTCGGCGACATTGTTCGTGGCAGGGAAGTTCAGCTTGAGGGCTATGGGTGTATGCTCATCTTTCGGATTGACCATTAGCATCCCTACGCCATTTCCTCTTTTGTTAGCATCTCCCTCAAAGAAAAGCTGCCATCGGTTTTCAGGCTCGACTGCGAAGATCCCTTCATCTGGGAATTGTGGTTCAGGCCCACGGTCCTCATTATCGGGGAAGTTCGCCGGATGGTCTCGACAATGCTTGGCCCTTGATGGCCTTTCTGGTCACGTAGCTGATGTCGTACTCTGCTAAGAAGAAGGACCACTTTGCTAGACGCATCAAGAGAGAAGGCTTATCGAAGATATACTTGATGGGATCCATTTTTGAGACCAAATTCACAGGGTGGGCTTGCATATAATGCTTCAACTTGCCGACTACCTGCACTACCCCGCACAGTGTCTTTTCACATGCGGAGTAATTGAGCTCACTTCCCCGCAGCCTTCCGGCCGACAAAGTAAATGGCATTCTCTACCCGAGAGTCTTTCTTCTCCCGAGCAAGCATAGCCCCAACCGCCGTATCGGTGACGGTGAGATAGAGCGTAAGAGGTTTCGTCTATGTGGGGGCATAGTCTTGGAGGATGTACTAAGTATGCTTTGATCTGGTCAAAGGCATCCTGGCATTCCTCAGTCCACTCAATATCTACATTCTTCTTCATGAGCTTGAAGATGGGCTCGCACATAGTGGTCAACTGGTTGACAAAATGGCTGATGTACTGCAGTTTACCCATAAAGCTCTTGACTTCTGTCTGGGTTTGAGGTGACCTCATTTCCATAATGGCTTTGATCTTTCGGGGGTCGACTTCGATACCAAGCTCCGTGACCATATACCCAAGCACTTTTCCCCTTGTCACTCCGAAGGTGCATTTGGCAGGGTTTAGTCTCATGGAATGTTGTCTCAGCCTCTCAAAGAACTTTCGCAGGTCAACAAAGTGTTGTCCGTCCTCGGCTTTGGAGTGGATTATCATGTCGTCTACGTAGACCTCAATTTCCTTGTGGAACATGTCATGGAAAAGCGCGGTCGCTGCCCTTTGATAAGTAGCCTCGGCGTTTTTGAGCCCGAATGGCATTACTGTATAACAGTAAGTCCCCCACGGTGTGGTGAAGGCTGTCTTTTCTTGGTCTCCTTCGGCCATCTTGATCTGGTTGTAGCCTGCAAAGCCATCAACGAAGGATTTGACTTCGTAGTTGGCAGTGGAGTCCACCAGGATGTCTATGTTTGGCAAGGGGTAGTCATCTTTGGGCCGGCCTTGTTCGCATCCCCGAAATCCACACGAGCCGCACCTTCCCATTGGCCTTGGTGACGGTCACAATATTGGACAACCATGTCGGATATTCGATGACTCTGATGAATCCTATCCGCAGTAGTTTCTCAATTTCTTCTTTGACCTGTAGAGACCACTCTGGCTTGATTTTCCTCAATTTCTACTTTACTGGCTTAGCATCTGGTGCTAGAGGGATTCTGTGCTCCACTATTGAACTATCTAGCCCCGGCATATCCTTGTATGACCACGCAAAGACGTCCATGTATTCTCTGAGTAGATTAACCAGTCTGTCCCGTTCAACCCCCTAGAAGAAGTTTCCAATCTGTGTCTCTTTAGATTCCTCGACAGTACCCAAGTTCACATTTGTCAAAACCTCCTCCGCAGCTTGGGCCCGGTTTTCCTCTTTTTCTGTAACCTGCTTAAAGATTTCTTTAATGTATTGTTCATTTAGTGTGTTTGCATCTTGTTCAAATGATTCATTACTAACTGTTGTTAAGTTTTGAGTTAATTTGTCATTTGTTAAGTTGGCAATAAGGGGATAATCAGAAAGATCTGTCATTTCATTCAAAGCAAGAGGAAAGATGACATCGATTACATATTGATAATCCTCAGGCGTGAGGCCTTCGGATGACTCGTAGGACTCGGAATTCAAAGATTCCCGACCGGACCGACTCGGACCCTACCGACTCGAAACCCTACACTACTTATTGACTCGAGAGTGTTTGACAAGGGTTGAACCGGGATCTCACTCCTTCCCGCCGTTGCCACTGGGAGTAGTAGTCTTGTCAGCGCTCTTCAGAAAGTTGGAGACTTCAAACTGATCAAAAACTTGCCGGAAATCATTGACAGGCCGGTACCGTGGAAAGATGGTGAGGGGAGCTAGAGTAGCTTGATGCAATCTCTCGGCGAGCTCGTCCGTGACAACTGGGCTCATTGACTGAAGAGTCTGGCTCATCTTATCAATGCACTGCTAATAACTCATTTTCTCTTTACTGATCTTGGACACTACGACCTTGTCAGTATAGCCAACAGGAGGGTTGGCCTGGATAATACTGATGAAGTCTTCTTCAGAAGGGATCTTAATTCTTCCTTGACTGGCTACGTATTCAATAGGCTTTCTGTATTCTGCTTCTAAATCTGCTAACTTCTCATTGAATTTCACGATGGCCACAAATTCAGCACTTTCTGCTTCAAGAGGGTCACTGACCATAGGGGTATCAGGCTGGACTGTGCTTTGAATGATGGGCTCCTTGGCGGGCTGTTTGGCATAACTGACGTAGTAATCAAACTTGCCTAAAGGCTCCCCTAGAGTTCCGACGCTCTTGTCCCCGGCTTCATACCTTTCCTTTAATTTTTGCTGCGTAGACTTCCTCTTCTTCATCTTTCTTGAAGGAGCGTCTTCATTAATCCATTCTTGATACTCGTATTCCAGACAATCCTCACAGTCGCATACATCATACCAGATATGGGGCTTGGGTTGAACTGGGATGGCCTCTCCGACTACTTGGTCATTACCATTGTTGACTGCCACATTGGCCATTTTGATACTGGAAAACTGAGACTCGAAGATTTTGACGGGTTACTTGAGATCTTTGTGCCGAGAAACTGCTGTACCGGTGTTCTCACCCAATTCTTTCTCACTGCGGGAAGGGATAGGAGAGGTTTAGACTCGGGGTAGGTGTTTAGGATGAACGCTCAAGCAATATGCAAATTAAGAATCTTCCAGTTTACTTAAAACAGTGTCTTTTATTAATTTCTATTTGGTTGGAAAAGGGGATTTGCCCTTCTTTTTCGCAACTACTCTAAATCCTGGATCAGTGGGTTCCGTCACTACGTCTATAAGCCCCTCGTATTCCACCTATATTTCGACCTCCCAGGGTGGACAGCCCCGGGCGAGGGTCCTATAGGGCACGCGGATCCCACCGACCGAGTGAGAAGAACGCTCCTAACGGGTCTAGCGGGTCATAGGAACTTTTAACGCACGAGCGATGCGAATTATAGTCAAGGTAATACCGGGAAAGTCTCGTCTTTCAGCCTTGATAGAATTTCGGCAGAATTTCACTTGCGCGATTGACGTTTTGACTTTTCGGTAATGTCCGAGAAGATAATAGGCATGGGTCGGGCAGTAAAAGCCGGATGACACAGTGTCACATTGAACTTCGTTGCATACGCCGTGCGTGAGTCAAAATCAAAGTCAATGCCGGGTCAAGATCTTGCCAATTTTTCCTTATCAGAATTTTGGCAGAGCTTCGCTTGAGCGAAAGATCTTTGGACTTTTCTTGGCAAAGACTCGGTCTCGACTCTTACGCATTCCGTGTAGGTCAAGGTCAAAGTCAATGTCGGAGTCAAGGTTCTACCAATTTTTTCCTTGTCGGAATTTTGGAAGAGTTTCGCTTGAGCGAAGGACCTTGACTTCCGTTATGGACTAAGGCTTGACCTTTACGGGGATATGCAACTGGGCTATATGACACGGACTAGACCAAAAACCAACAAAAAGTCATAGTTTTTTTTGAAACGTGTGACACGGACTGTGCATTGGTCGACACTGGCTGCCATGGGGAGTTTGGGGTGATTTCGTGCGCACCCGGGAGCATCGTAAGGCCAGTCCGTGATCGGTGAACAACCACCCCGGGTTTAAAGGGACGTGCGTGAAAAGTGTACAGGATATATAGGGTGCGCGTAGTGTGCGGTCTCCTAAAAATGTTCCTTTTTGAGTTAAAACAGAGATTTTCATAAATGTGTTTTAAAGGAATGATTTTTGGGACGGGGGAAAATGCAACAGATAAGCACGTAAATTTTCTGGGAGCCGCAGTCAGTCTTGGAACTGAATAGCCCCAAGCTGCTAGGACTGCCAGATTAACCACAATTTTTCCTGGTGGAATTGCCACAGAGGCCGCCCGGTCAGAATCCAAGGAGGATTGAACCGTATGACTGCATGGATCAATTTTCCAGGTTCCACTCCTTTGCTATTTTTCGGGTTGTTTCCCGTTCAAAGTATGCACAGAACCCAAGATGCAAATGATGCAATGCAAGGCAAAGAAAGCAAGCAAAATAAACGGAATCCGCGATGGGAGTCTAACCCGCTCAAAGGGAAAAGCTTTCTTTTATTTTATTATTTTTGAAAAGTGATACCGGTACGTGGGATTGTTAAACCACTGTTTATCCCAAGCCCCGGGTTAGGGAGCGATACAGGAAGGTTAAGTGGTTTCCACCTATATACCAGGCATCGTTTATTTTGAAAATGGAAGCTTTTCTCCTTTGGGATGTCCCCAGCGGAGTCGCCAAACTGTGTACGCGTGAATCCAAAATTTTGGGCACACATTCACAGTTGTGAACATCTTCAATTACTCTTTGGGCTTTTTCTTTGCTGATACAGAGTAGGAGTGGGCAACCTTCCCTTTTCTTCCACAACTCATTGCCAAGTATGATGTACTGGGCTGATAGTTTCTTTAGAGCTTGCAAACTTTTGGCATGAACACCTTTTAAATCTCCATCTTTGTCAACAGGGAAGGATGCTTCACCATGCTTGAGATATTGAAAGATCTAATTGTACCACAGCTCATTGACGGTTTCGATCTCAATTTCACACCAATATGCCAGATTTTCTCGCCTACCGACCCTGAACGGTTTGATTGACTTTCCCTCCGGTATCTCCACCAAAGAGGCTAGAGTAGCTAGGCCATCGACAAATCTGTTCTTATCTCGTGGCAGGAACTGGAATGACACTTCCTTGAACTGGCCGACGAGCTCTGCAATGTAAGCATGGTACCTCTGGAGACACGGATCTGAAGTTTTCCATCTGTTGGCGGCTTGGTTGATTATTAATTGGGAATCACCGAACACTTCCAACTCATCCACATGTAGCTCAAGGGCAGCCTCTAGACCAGTTATGCAAGCTTCGTACTCGGCCGCATTGTTAGTAACCGAGAAATTCAACTTGATAGCTATGGGGGTATGCATGTCATTCGGGTCTACTAGTACCATCTCGATGCCATTACCCCTTTTGTTCGCTGCTCCGTCAAAGAATAACTGCCACCGGTTGCCATTTTCTATAGCAAGAATTCCCTCATCTGGAAATTGGAGATCTGGTCCTCGGGTTTCTGTACTGGGGGAGTCAGCCAATTGATCTACCAAGGCCTGTCCTTTGATTGATTTCCGGATCACATATTTGATGTCGAATTCGGCTAGGAAGAAGGTTCATTTCGCCAATCTGGTAGAGATGTTGCCTCTGTCACCCTGAAACAAGTATTTAATCGGGTCCATTTTGGAGACCAAGTGTACGGTGTGGGATAGCATGTAGTGCTTTAGCTTTTCGACCACCCAATCCAAAGCTGCACACGTCTTCTCTAGGGCAGAGTAGTTCAACTCGCTACCTTGGAATTTGCGACTAACAAAGTATATGGCATTCTCAATCTTTGAATCCTTCTTCTCTTGTGCTAGCATAGCCCCAGTGGCTGTGTCTGTGACCGTCAGGTATAGAAGTAGAGGCTTGCTCCCGTGAGGAGGACAAAGAATGGGAGGATTGATGAGGTAAGCTTTGATCCTCTCAAAAGCTAGTTGGCATTCCTCATTCCAGATCGTTTCCTGATTCTTCTTCAGTAACTTGAAGATTGGCTCACACATAGAGATCAGCTGGTTGACAAATCTGCTGATGTACTGTAATCGACCCATGAAGCCCTTTACCTCGGAGACAGTTCTGGGTGGCTTCATCTCAACAATCGCCTTGACTTTTCTGGGATCTACCTCGATGCAACGCTCTGTGACCATGTATCCCAGGACTATACTGCGAATAACCCCAAAGGTGCACTTGGCTGGATTTAGTCTCATAGAGTGCTCTCGAAGTCTGTTGAAGAACATCCTTAAATCAGTGAAATGTTGTCCATCTAACCCTTTCGAGTGAATAATCATATCATCTACATACACTTCAATCTCCTTGTGGAACATGTCGTGGAACAGGGTAGTAACGAAGGACTTGACCTCGAAGTTCGCAGTTGCATCCACTAGCATATCAATATTGGGCAAGGGGAAATCATCCTTGGGACTAGCTTTGTTGAGATCCCGAAAATCTACGCAGACCCAAACTTTTCCATTTGCTTTTGTGACCGTGACTATGTTTGCCAGCCAAGTCGGGTATTCGATCACCTTGATAAAGCCTACTCGTAAGAATTTTTCAATCTCTTCCTTCACCTGTAAGGACCACTCGGGCTTGATCCGCCTCAGTTTCTGCTTGATCGGCTTAATCTTTGGATCCAGGGGTATCCGGTGCTCTACGATAGATGTATCCAACCCAGGCATGTCTTTGTAGGACCAAGTAAAGACATCCATAAACTCTTTAAGCAACTCGATCAGGGCAACCCGTTCATCTCCGGAGAAGAAACTACCAATTTGCGTTTCTTTGGGTTCTTCAGCTGTTCCCAGGTTCACCATTGTCAATACCTCATAGCTTGGGCCCAGCTTTCCTTTTGTTCGGAAACCTGCTTTGAATCATTTTCTAAAATTTGCTCATCTATTAAGTCTGCATTATCTTCAATTGAATTAGGCTTAATTATTTTTAAATCTTGATGATCATTTTTTGTTAAGCGTTCAATTGTTAGATTTGCAATCATGGGATACTCAGAAAGGTCAACCATTTTATTCAAACCGAAGGGAAAAACAGTGTTTACAACTCGACGACGGTCTTCCGTCGTGAGGACGTCAGACCGATCAGAAGACTTGAATTCAATCAAAAGGGATTTAGGAGACCGACTCAAGACACGAGGAATAAATTTAGATGCAGAAGAACAAGGATGAGGCTTAAGCCCAAGCTTTCCAATCATAGTCTCCCTGTCAGCAATCGGTCCTCGGAATGAAGTCCAGTTCTGCAATGGCCTCTCTGCAACGGTCTCCAAACTATTCAGCTTCACAACTGGCTCTTCCTTAGCAATAACCACCCCTTCTGTAGGTACTTCTGTCAAATGCATACCATCCTCAGGCTCTGACAGCCCCTACTCTTTAAACAAATAAGCCAAATCACCATCAATGTCTATGGGGTCAGCACCGCGAATCTTGCATATTGTGGGCTCATCCAGAGCAAGCTTTTCAAACTGGTTCACATACTCAGGTCCCCAGAAATGGTAGTTGTTCTCGTATGTGGCGGTGACACCTGGCCTTTTGGGCAAGCTATCAAACATTTCCTTTACCGGGTTTTGACTGCTGGCAAACCTCCAGATTGTTCTCATCCTTTCTTCCATTTGGCTCAGCCTCGGTTCTAGACAAACGAACATATCTCCATCTTCTTTGACAAAGTGCTTGTTCAAAGAACAACTGTACGGGCGCATCTCAGGCCTCTTGTACCTTTTACCAGCTGCTGAGGTCATCCTTTCTTCAAAAGCTTCGATCTTATCGTACTCTTTGTCTTCTCTAGTCACGGCATATCCCAGGCCTCGCCTGTTTCTCTTGGCTTCTGGCAGAACAAGCTTACACGGTCCCTGTTGACGTTTTCCCAGCCCCAGACCAGGGATATAGCTCATACCTCTCATCATTTTCAACACAGGGGGAATCTTGTCTGAAGATGACATCAAATCTATGGTGCAGACCTGCCCTTTAGGTTTCTTAATCGTGAATCCACTGAGCATCGGGTTCTCTTGGTCGAGCTTGATTTCCATCACTAGTAAGGTATTGGTGCTGGTTTCCCCAATGGTGACGCTATCACCGTAAATGGTTGTCAGCACTCCCTCTTGCACAAACTTTAAACACTGGTGGAGAGTGGAGGCTACCGTTCCAATTTCATGAATCCACGATCTGTCCAATAACGCTGAGAATGTGACCGGAATGTCGATAACTTGGAATTCTACCATCATCTCCTTGCCCCTAAACATCAAATTCAGAGAGACTATCCCCAACACCGCCCTAGATGTCGAATCGTAGGCCTTTATGGTTTGGTTGGATGGTTTAAGGTTCTGCGCATTAATGTCTAGCATACTCATCATTTTAGCAGGGAGCACATTCATAGCTGACCCATTGTCTACCAATACATGGGGAATCCGCCATCCTTCCATGGGCACCATGATGTGTAGAGAGTCATTATGCTTCGCAGCGTAAGCAGGCAGGTCAAGATCCGTAAAAGTAATGATGTTCCCATATTGCGCAGTTCCAATCAGCTGACAGGCCTCGTCTGGGGTGGCGTTGACAGACACTTTTGTTTTGGACAGGGCCTCTTGCAACTTTAGTTTGTGAGGGTAGGAGGATGTGAGTAGAGACCATAAGGAGATATCGGCTTGTGTTCTCTTTAACTGCGTTAGGATCGGGACTTCCTGGACTTCTTCACCTCCTGCCGATCTGTAGGGATTCTGAGAGGACTGGGGATTCGTGACCGCAACTGCTTTACCTTTCCCAAATGGATCTGAATTAATCATTCCCAACATTCTCCCTGACCGAGTCAACAGATTAACTTCTTGATGATTATCAACCACAAAATCCTTGTTGGCCTCCTTGAGCTCTGCTAGTGTAAGCGGTACAGGGCGAGTGCTGTATGGCCAAGCCGCCTGTCTTATCTCATTTACGGACAAAGGCGCTTCCCAGTTAGCTGCCATCCTGAGCTCCTCCAAAGAGATCGGGGATTCTCTAGGAGCCATGGAGGATATAGTGTTAACAACCAGGTGCTCTTCATAATCATCATACTCAACAGCATTATTCAAATCATGCAAGTCATCAAGATACAAGACATAGAAGTAGTTATCTTTCATTTCATTAGAACGAGGGATTACATCAGTCACAACCTTATTACAATCATTGCTAACATTTCCGCCTACGGACTCCCCAAACTCTATTACATTGACAAAATAATCTTGCCCAAATTCGATGAGATTCACGTTGTTACTTGGCAGAGGATTGCAGACAACGTTGGGGCAAGGAGATTTCTCGATCTTCTTGTCATCCACCAAACCTTGGATTATCTTTTTGAGGGTTATGCAAGAATTTGTGGTGTGCCTCGAGAACTGGTGAAATCGACAGTTCTTACTGGCATAAAGATGAGGGTTAGGACGAGAAGGGCTATAATTCTCCAGCGGCTTAATCATACCGGTCCGAAGCAGGTCGTTGAAAACTTCCTCTGTAGACATGCCCAAATCATCAAACCTCGGCTGCGGCTTAGGCTGAAATCTCACTGTATTCTGCGTATATCACCTCCTCTTTGCAAGTTGTTGATATTGTTGTCTTTGACCACTTCTCTTCCCCTTGGCGCCATTGCTGAAACAGGGTTGGGTGCTCGGTATCGGTATCCCCCACTACCGCTGCTACCACCGACATTTGCATTCGGGGTTTGATTGAACAATCTGTTTTCACTTCTAGCTCCCATTCCAACCATCTCTTGCAAATCTGGATACCAACCTTCTTCCTCTCGGGCTTTAGCATTCTGAGCTAATAAGCGGGCCTCACGCTCCCTGGCTAGAGCAGCTTCCAACGTTACCCTCAATTCTTCTGTGGTCATATCGTTCAAGCCCGGTTGACCCATTGACACTGAACCTAATGATCGAGCGGAAAATACATCTCCATTCCCGGCCATATCTAAATCTGTACTGACTGAAACTGCTTGAACATGAACCAAACGAGCTCCTGGGACAGATGAGCGGGTCCAACTCGCCGTAATTGCAGGGGTAGATACGGGTTTATAAGGTGGGGAAAAAAAATTCGAGAGAGGGAAAGGAACGAGGGACAGACTCCACAAACAATTTTATTCATCTTCAAGTATAAATCGGTGTCTTAATCCTAAGTACGGTTGGGAAAGGAGAAGCCTTTTATTCATACTAACTATACCTTGGGGAAGCCTAGGGACGCAACGTTCAAATTATACTAAATGCCTTGCTTTGAAATATATAATAGGTAATGATACCTAACCGAATCCTAACATCATTATGGGACGGAGAGGTTGTCCAAATTTCTGGGGAAATTTGGGCAGCATAACGGGTCTTTTCGAAGAATTTCGAAGAAAAATCTGGCATGACCTCTCGTCGGTGCATGTTGACAATGCGGCATGATCTCTCGTTTAGAACACGCCACGGGAGTGACATGTCCCCAGGTGAAATCATGTTGCGTTGGCAACATGCCCACAAGATGCGAGGTTTTGGGGGAAGGTATAAGGACCTACAATATGTTTCAAAAACAATTCATTTTGGTGTAATAAAAATGTTGTATCAAAAACCAACCGTGGGTAAGGTTTAAGTGTGGTGCCACCTATAACGCACTAGGGAGGTAGGTTTGATTTCAGGCGCTCAAGCGTAGGCGAATTTCATGGCCGTCCGCGATGCCGTCAATCGCACCCGAGGGTTCTAAGTCTAATTGATGTAGTGTGCGGATGACTAATTCTTTTATTTATGAAAACAAAATTTTATTATTTATTTTTATTTATTTTTGAAAAGAAAAGAGAAAAAACACACACACTCTCACAGGAAAGAAGGGGAACAATAATCATCTGAGCCACATTCGATTCAAGGGACTGCCCTCAAACCATCCTTCTGAAACCTGTTCAGTGGCTACTCCTGTCGCGTGACACAGGACATCAGAGGACAGAGATGTCGCACGACCAGGGTAGTCACTGAACCAGGACCCCTGCAAGCAATCAAATCAGCCCCTGCCTCTACATGGCAAGGGACAAAGCAAAATATCTAATAGCACAACAAAATGAACACAAAGCACACAAGGGTCACAAGTCTCAATATCAACAAAATGCATGAACCACAAATGATTATCAAAGATGCACATAAAGATGGATGTATTGGATGTTCAATCTAATGAAAGCTTGACCCACTTAACTTTTGAAAATCAGGTTTTCAAAGTGCAGTCCCCAGCGGAGTCGCCACTGAATGTGCGCTCGCCCGAAAAATGAAAAAAATAATAAAGGAGTCGCCACGCCATGCTTAAGAGGTGCACTTTGAAAAACCTATGAAAGAGAACGGGTTCGAGGGTCAGGTTACGTGTTGGGAAGAACCGAGAGTTCACCCAACACGCCTCGTCCGTAGACGAGTCTTTCTAATTGAACATCCAAGCAATCCATGAGTGTGTGCAAATATTGATAACGAACAAGAGTGGTAAACATGCATTTTATTAATATGAATTGAGACTTACAACTTGTGAACCAATTATTTAGGGAGGCCACATCCCTACTACAACAATTTAGAACAGATTACAAGAGGAAATGGTTCCTGCAAACAGGCATGATGTATCGCATGACACATGACACAGGTGACCAGATGTGTCACGTGACACAGGATCACCTATGAACAATGTGTCGCGTGATAAATAATGACCATCTGCAGGAACTTACAAAATTTAACACCAGATCAACAACAATCAACACAGATCTAATTAATTGAACAGATGAGATTCGAAAAGTAGAATTAACAATAATTCGACCCCGGGAGTGTGGATATGGATAGATCCACACCCCCTTGGGGTTTAAACACCAAATTAAAACAATATCCAACAATGGAAGCTCAATTACTCAGATTAAATAGAGAGATTGCGATTGGAATTCAGTAATCTAGACGGATAGAGTTTGATTACTAAATCCGAGAGAAAGTAAACAATAGAATTATGATGAAATTAGATAGAAGAGAGAGAGAAGAGGGGTTTGAGGATTGTTACCCTTGTTGCTTCCACGAATTCTGTATCAAGTTAGATACAGAATCCTTCAACTGCAGCTTATGATCTTGCAAGGCTTGAGAGGATTGGTGTAAGGTAGATCTAAGGGTTGGTTGAGAAAGGGGTTTGAATTGGAGGGAATTGGGGTAGGTTGAAGGTAGGAGAGAGAGAGGATTGTGTTTGGGGTGCTTTGTTATGACGCAATTTCTACAGAGTAACAGTAGGTCAGATTCTGGATCCATTTCTAAGAGGGGAAGGGTCTTATTTATAGGCTGCAGTTAGTGGTCACCTTGTGTCGCACGACCTTATGTAACCACTTTCCATGCCTCGACTTGTCGCGTGACACAAGGTGACACCAACCGTTTTTGGCGCCAAAACCAGTTTCTGGAACATTCAGGCCTAAATACCTAAAAAGTCCAAAAAGGTTTATTCCCAGTAGGTCCCTTGGCATGAGAAAGGTACCAAAAGGTACTTCCTTTGCGGGAAACTTATGAAATGTTTCCGGAAGTCTTGGGATAGGCCGAGAATTTACCAAAACGCCCCTTAATGCAATTTTATTACATTAAAATGCACCTAAATGGGTCGCGAATTGGATTAGCGTACTTACACATGTTTTGTAATTCCTCACCCCCTGCAGGTACAATAATCAACTAAGCACAACAGAATCATGAGGACAGTCCCTCGGTCAAAACCGAGACAAAAGATTCAAATCTAGCAGTCTCCCAGCAGTGTTCATCAAGATCATCGGCCCCGTCGCCAAACTGTCAGCAGAATCTATTTTTCATTGTAATCTAACAAACAAGGTCCACGTCCTATCCGGAAAATGCCTCCAAAGATAGCAAATCACCAACGAAGACTGTCCCCTGAACAGCAATCCAACAGCCTCTCAGCATTAATGGTAGTCTATGTCCCTCCGGTAGCCACCATCATCAGAAGTTGTAGCCTAAGACCCTTCGACAGCTACAACCTCCCATGATCACCAATCGTAGCCTCAGTCCCATTGGCAGCTACAGGTAAGCAAAGCACAGGTATGAAGTCATATCTCTTTCAAAATTACAAATCATCATGTCTTGCATTCTCGAAAAATCATGTCTTTTAGTTCATCTCGCGCAATCGGGTTTAGACGCCTTCCAATAGTCTCTCATCGGGTTCAGACGCCTCCAAACAGTCTTTCACAGGGTTCAGACGCCTCCAAATAGTCTTTCACATGGTTCAGACGCCTCCCAACAGTCTTCCACAGGGTTCAGACGCCTCCAAATAGTCTTTCACAGGGTTCAGATGCCTCCAAACAGTCTTCCGCAGGGTTTAGACGCCTCCAAATAGTCTTCCATCGGGTTCAGACGCCTCCTAATAGACTTCCACAGGGTTTAGACGCCTCCAAACAGTCTTCCGCAGGTTCAGACGTCTCCAAATAGTCTTCCATCAGGGTTCAGATGCCTCCAAACAGACTTCCGCAGGGTTCAGACGCCTCCAAATAGTCTTCCATCGGGTTCAGATGCCTCCAAATAGTCTTCCATCGGGTTCAGACGCCTCCAAACAGTCTTCCACAGGGTTCAGACGCCTCCAAATAGTCTTCTATAGGGTTCAGACTGTGATGATGCCACGATTTTTTGAAAATCAACGGAGTCGCCACGCTGTTTTTTTTTAGGGCCAAAACTTTGAAAAATTCCCTTTGGTCTCTGCTCACCTCCTCTTATCCTCACAAGCTCAAGCTAGAGGAATGCCTGGCCCGTACCATGGTCCTCGTGGACGCAACCCCAGATGAAGTCATTCAGATGATCGGCAACATCCACTACGGCAACATTATCACCTTCACAGATTTGGACCTTCCAAAATTTGGGGCTGATCACAATGAGCCGCTCTACATCCTGATCCAATTTGGGACGAGCACGCCTTCCTCGCGTGTTGGTAGACGGAGGTTACGGAATGAATGTCTTGCCCGCCAAGATGATGGACCCGGCTGACATCAAGCCCACAGATCCGAAGCCTTCGTCCACACCGTCAAGGCCTGGCGACTCTACTTCCCGCACGCTTCTGAGTTGCTACTCTTAACATCCGGTTCGGCAAGCGGATGATCCCCACCGAATTCCAAGTATTGGACATTCTAATCACTTTCACAGCCCATCCCGGGGCATCCTGGTTGCATCAAATCATGGCGTGGCATCCACCCTTCATCGCTGCCTCAAGTTCATGCAATGCAACGAGCTAACCACGCCTACGGCGACAAAGTGTCACCACCGAGGGGACCGGCACCAACGACATTCCAAAGTGTTAGAAATCAAGCATAATGACGACATGGCATTAACTGGATTCACCCTGGAGACCTACAAGATCCAAATATGCAACGTGGACCTTCCACTATCTCACGACCAGATTCCTCCCGCCATGAAGATGATGAAACTCATGAACTTCATCCCAGGACTGGGGCTCGGCAAAAGGCTACAAGGCCAACACCAAGTTATTGAAGTCAAGGACCACATCACAGTCCAGGGGCTTGGCTACGTGCCAACACCGGCTAACATTAAGGAAGACAAAAGGCTCGCCCGTACCAAGGCAGCAGCCCGCAAAAGGGGAACCTCCGACGGCACACCCAATCTCCGGCCTTACAGCTTTGACCTCGCTCATTACTTCACCAAGGGAACCAACAGAACCGAGGGGACCGACAAGGGAACCGACAGCGTAACCGAGGGGATCGACAATGAACCGACAGCAGTAATCCGAGGGGACCGACGGTGGAACCGATGAAGATGAGAAAGAAGCAGGGATAGTTAGCACAGAGACTACGTAAAGGATGGAACAAAGCCTAGCACGGGACCTCAAGCATTTCAGAGGACTCAAGGCTAATCCGATTAGGGGAGCGTTCCTCGACATCACAGCTCTACCTGGACCAACTGCCACCACAGTCCAGCACGAGTACACATTCAAGGGAATCCCATATGGAAATTTATTGCATGATTTTGAGCCATATGGAAATTATGAATGCATGCTTGAATGATCGAACCCTATTTCTGCTTGGAAAGTTGAAATGTGCAATCGATTTATTGAAATGCTTTTATTTGAAAAGAATTTTGGGATATTCATACCTGCGCTGTGTTTACCTGCAGGAGCTACGTACTCGGGGCTCTCCAGAGGTCATCGGTCGGTTGTGGGACCTGTTGCCTGGTAGTCTGGAGCTTGACCGTTCGCCGAAAGGTTTAGTGTATGCTGCCGAGTTGGGGCAATTCTTTGAGATGGCAAAGGTTGTTGGAGGTACCCAGAGGAGTGTCGGACTGGTGAAGGCATTCAGGGAGTTCTGGTGGGAGACTACCCATTCCTTCCATTTTTCTTGGGGTGAGGCGACAGTCACGCCTTATGATTTCGCTGTTATTATCGGCCTTCCGTTCACTGATCAGCCTTTATATATGGAGGAGCCCGCTTTGGATGATGACCCACAGCCCCCTACCGAGGCCTATTTCATGGAGCTGGTCGGCTTTGTACCTCAGGACAAGAAAGGGAATGGGTATGAGCTCGGGGATCTTCATGGCCAGATGGTAGAGCAAAGTATCGGTTATCCAGCTGAGGTGGTGGACACTGAGGAGGACAGGTTGAGAGCTCTGAGGTTAGCTAGGGCTTTTTTTTGGGTTGGCTTTTCGGATATGCTGTTCATCAATGCCACATCCACTGCTTTGATCTCTTTGCTGGAGCTGTTGCGGGATTGGGATGCTGTTGGGACCCTGTCTTGGGGAGAGGCTGGATTGGCCGAGTTATATCTAGCTCTTGATGATGTCAGCCGGGGGAGGGCTAAGTCCTTCAACTGCTGTCACTTGGCTTTTGAGGTACTTCTTGGTCTGATCTCTTTTCCGAATACCGCTTCTCTCTGATTCCTCCTTTTCTTATCAGTCTGTCTTTGCTTTGTCCTTTCTTTTCTCAGGTCTGGGCTTATGAGGTTATTGGTTGCTATGCTTAGCGAGTAGGGGAGGCGTATCCGACCACTACATTTCCTGCTATGAGACGCTGGGTGAAGGATGCACGACAGAAAATTCGGACAGCAGATACCAAGGGATGGGTGACTGCTTCTTATGAGGATACCATTATCTGCTTGCGGAGGACTCCCGGGAGCCTGGCTCTATTTCCCTGGGCCGGCCGATATGTTGGGGTTCATCTGGAACATGCTCTTCATCTGACTGAGTGTCGTAAAATGTTGGTTGGTTTATCTGGAGATGCTTTGTACTCGGGTGAGCGGGTTTATAGACAGCACGGCCCCGGGAGCATTGCTAGAGTCCCATATGATCCTCCTGCTTAGATGTGGTTCCCTAGGAAGCTAGATGATGTGGCTGCTTTGATCCAGGGAGAGCCCACTTTTAATTATACTGTTGATGATGGGGATTATGGGGTTTATGTAGCTACGAAGTTGAGGTCACCGCAGGTGGTTGCGAGACGTGGTGCTCAGGCTGCTGATCCTTCTACCGAACATATTGTGGATGCTCCTTTACCTCCTCCCTTTGTTAACTTTCAGGACGGGGATCACATGAGGCGGGACACTCTTGATACCAGCCGGGCTTATCCATACTTTCATCTCCCCGAGGGCACTCGATCTGTAAGTAACTGACTTTCTTTCGTTGTTTTGAACTGTTTGCATCTTTGTCCTCTATTTTGGCTTGATTTCTGATTCTTCTTTTGTTGGGTTATGTCAGGTATCTTCTGATATTTACTGGGGCTTCGCTCGTCATTATACCGGGGCCATGGATATGATTGATCAGTTGATGAGGAGCAATCAGTATTTGAGGGAGAGGCTCTCGGTTCAGCGTTCTGATGATAGTGATTCCACACTCAGCTTGCCCGGCAGGAAGAGGGCTCGTACTGACATGTCTGCTGAGGATACACATTTGCCCCGGACCAAAACTGCTCATCGTCGTCCGCCTAGCCCTTCCAGTTCTGATAGCGATTCCTCCAGAGATCCTCATGAGCTTGAGACTTCTACCATTCCTGTTATGCATGAGCTCTTCCGGGATGATCCTGTTGTGTACCATGCTCATGTTGCTGACCTGGATCTTGAGGAGGGAGATGCAGGTGGAGAGAGTAGCGAGGACGCTGATGGCGATGATGGTAGCTCTGACGATGAGGGTAGTAGTTCTTACAGTTTTGGAGATGATGGCTCGGAGTAATTCCTTGGATTGATTTCTGGCCCTTTTGATTATTGTACCATGTTTTGGCAAGAAGAACAGACAAAACACTCTTTTATTTTTTCTTTATTTACATTGCACCTAGTATATGATTAGTTATTAGTTGTTTGTGCGAGTCCATTTTTGGAAGAATAGGGGTGAATGGATTTTGGATGGTTATTGCATGAGTATGGATGGTTTGCGTGTTTTGGTTGGTGTATATATGGGTGGTGAATATGTATGTTATCTTGAACGAAATTCCCTCTCCCATGATGCTTGTAGGGTGTCTCTGTTGCCTTGCAGTTTGAAACAAGTCGGGGCGTGCCCTGGTACTGATCAGATTGCAGCTTGCTGATCTGGTGTTGGACTTATTATGTCGCACGACTCAGGACAGCCAAGGAACATTCTATCGCGTGACATGATAAGTCAGGTTGGCAAGCTTTCAGAAAGGGACCTCTTTACTGTCTCTAAGCCTTACTCTCTTGCACAGTATGTGGAATTCAATAGCTCCATCATGAAGTAGGATTCTTGTAACAAAATCCATTCTCAACTGCTTGATATCATAGGAACAGCCCCAGGAACCGCACATATCAACTTCTGACCAAGCCCCGCCCGCACACGCTCTTTTGTAGCCCCAGGGTGAGATTGTTCTTCAGGTTTTAGTCAGTCAGACGGCGGACAAGACTCAAGAGTTTTTACATGCAGGGGCATACTTTTCGAAGGTGAGAATGAAACTTGATTTTCTGTATGACACTCTTGCTTATGCGTTTGACTCTTTTGGGAGAGTATAAGCGCTACAAGTGTGGAGAGTGTATGGAAGCCCCTGTTTGACAGAAATACAGTGTTTAGCTCTATATTCCTAATAACGTGGAGAGGAAGACTTTCCGAGACACTTGAAAACTTGTTTTATTCGTGATGATCACAAAGCTGCTTAAAACCCTTTATTGATGCTCGGGTTATTCAACCACCAAAGCCGACATGAGCAAATATTTTCATCAATCCTGAGGAGAAAACCACTGATATCGAGATCGAATTCGGAAGGATAGACAGTTTATGGGCATGGTCCTTGAGAAGACCGGATTTTCTGAGATTTGTTGGCAATTTCGACCGAACCAGTTAAGGTTGCCTACGTTCCCCTTTTTGGGAGGAGCTCAGGTCGCCATAGTTCGGGTTTATCCCGAATGAAAAGAATGAAGTTCGGGGACGTTGAGGACTTTTGAGAATTTAGAGCATCGAAAGAACGTGTCCTCTTGGAGTGTCGATGGGAGACACAGATGCGAAGCCCCAGTGGGACATCCACGGCAAGTGTTTGCGGAGGAGGAATGAAGTATGCTCACACGAAACGTCGAATGAACGGATGGAATTTGCACAATCTTCGCTTGACGGTCCTTTGAGCCGGGATGGATTTAGCTCCTCTTTAAGCAATAACCTGTTTTAGATCTCGACGATATTGGACTGAAACTGCTATCCGATAGGAACTGCGACTGGGTATCGGGATTTCGATCGGTCTTTGGGTGATTTAGGATATCATGACCTCTTAAAACGAGAGATCGGCTAGGCCTTTTGATGTCTGATCCTCTAAAGATGAGAGGTTGGCTCTCGGGTATGTGTTTGGGATTTCTAAGGTGAGGGAAATCTGTGATCACATCTTCAATGCCTCTAAGAATGAGAGGTCAATCTTGGCTTTGGCTAAGAGCAAAGGTAACGGTAAGGGTAATGGTAATGGGACTGTCCTCTAAAATCGAGAGGACGGCTTGGGATTGGTTAGAAGTAATAGTGAGGGGACATCCGTGCTGTCTTTTATTCACTCTGAAACTCTTCTTTGAGTAATGACCGGATCTTTTGACTTTTGCCTTTTGAGAGAATCGCTGGGGACTAGGCTCTCTTTCTTTTCTTTCTTTTATTTTTTTTTGTATCTTCTCTTTTTTGTATTTTTGTCTCCCTTTTTTTTTCATGAGGAGAATTTCAGCTAGTCCCCAGGATGGATCATTGCCTTCCGCAGTTCTTGAGTTTGGAGACGGTCGATGCTTCTTTTGACACACGGGAGTCTCAAGGATAGTCCCTTCTTCTTTTTGGTGATGGCTGAATGGGTTTAAAAGCGTGCCGATCTTGAAATGAAGGGGTATTATTTAGTGAGGGTGAGGTAATGGCTTTCCTATGGGTGAAAGATTTAACCGCAGCCCCTACCGGATAGTTCGAACGAGATTGAGTCTTCGTTGCTTGCTTAAGCTTACTTCGAGGAAGATCCGTGCAAATTCATCGAGTCAACAAAAGTGGTGAGGGCGTGTGAGCACAAGAGATGCAAGCTGTGGATTTGACAAGCCCCAATTAGAGAGTGATATCGGTTGATTTTCCCGCTCCGATTAATTCAAATATTAGTCATTTCAAAACATTAGTCGGTGAGCAGCATGAGTGATTATGTAGAATAAAACCATTTCAAATTAAGTATAATGTGGGTAAGCAAATAATGTCTCGAGTCTAGCAAGAATAGAAACAAACATTTTATTTATTGAAATAAAAGACTCATAACAAAGATGTAATAGACTCAAGACCTAAGAATGAAATCTGCTAGCTAGATAAACAATCTAAGATCCTACGATGCCTGCCTGACTGACTTCATCATATGAGGAATCTTTAGAGTTGTGGAAAAGGATTATTGGCCACCTTAGGAGAAGCTTTTTCAATTCTTCCTTCGTCAACCAGTTTCTGAATGAGCACCTTTAGAACGGAACAATCATTGGTCGAATGCCCAGGGTACTGATGATAGTAACAGTATTTACCACGATCCAAATTCGGATTAGGTCTGGTGGGATGATAGTTATCCATCAGCTTTATCATTCCTCTTCTCATCAATCCATTGAAAGCTTCTTCAGTTGATATCCCGAGGTTATCGAATTCTCGCTTCTTGCGAGGAGGGAATTGACGAGTATCCCGAATATTGCCTCCTTCATGAGAACTCAGCTCGATCTTCCCCTCATCAATGAGTCCTTGAATGATTATTCTTAACTGAAAGCATGCATGGGTGGTATGTCCTGGATATTGATGATAATCGCAATATTTGCTTGGATCCAGGTCTTCACTGTGATGAAGAAGGGTATAATCGACCAGTGGTTGAACTAAACCTCCACTTACCAGAACCCTGAGAAATTGATTCATAGGCATCCCTACCTTTCCCCAATACGCTTTCTTCTTCGCTTTCGGGTCTTTCGCTGGAGGGGACTCAGGTATCATCTTAGGGATCGCAGCTGGAATAAAGGACATCTGATTCACAGTTACGTAGGAGGTTGGTCCTGAGCGCTGGTCTTGCGGGGATGATAAGCTGAAACCATATGAAACCATTGGTGATTGTGGAACACTTCCTTGCGGGGGAGCTTGGTCGGGATGAAATAGCAGTGATCCTTCCTGAGTGACATAATGACATGACCCTTGGGAATCTGGTTGGTACGGGCTCTTCACATCAGGTTGATTAGGAACATTGAAAACCTCGGGGATTGGCTGCTCATCTTCAATCTGGGCCTGGACCACATGAGGTGCTGGGGAAAGAATCTTGTCCTGCCTATCTTCACTCACCCCTTTCATTACATTTCCATCTCCATACTCAACACCGCTGGCCTTGATGATTTCTTTGTATGATCCATCTTCATGACGAATTATCGTAACCCCTCGGATGCGCATTGCTTCAATAAATCGAGAGTGAGCCTCTTCCTCTCGGGCTTTGGCGACTTGGGAAAGTAATTGAGCTTTGCAATCACGAACCATGGCAGCTTCAAGAGCAGCCCGCAACTCTGCTACTGACAGGTCATTCATGTCCAACTGGCCCGAAGTGAGAGGAAATCCAGACTGAGCAGATGGAATATCTCTTGCACCAGACATCTTTGAACAGTAAAATGGATGAGGACTTCGGAGGAAATTGCAAATATTTCAGAGAGACGGACTGACTGATCACTCCTTGCAGCAGAGCACGCGCCCAAACTTGTCACTACTACAAAAGGGTAGATTATAAGGCACTGGAGGGAAATTTCGAGGAACGGGAGAGGGAAAGGAACGGAATGGACTCGCACAAACGAACTTATTCATCTTCAAGTATAAATTAGTGTTTTAAATCCTACGTACGGTTGGAAAAGGGAAAGCCTTTATTCATGCTAACTATACCTTGGGGAAGCCTAAGTGGACACAATGTTCAAATTACCCTAAATGCCTTGCTTTGAAATATATAATAGGTAATGATACCTAACCAAATCTTAACATCATTATGGAACGGAGAGATCGTCCAAATTTCTAGGGAAATTTGGGCAGCATAACGGGTCTTTTCGAAGAATTTCGAAAAAAAAAATCCGGCATGACCTCTCGTCGGTGCACGCTGACAATGCGGCATGATCTCTCGTTTAGAACACGCCATGGGAGTGACATGTACTTACGTGAAATCATGTTGCATTGGCAACATGCCCACAAGATGCGAGGTTTTAGGGGAAGGTATAAGGACCTACGACATTTTTCAAAACAATTCATTTTATTGTAATAAAAACATTGTATCAAAAACCAACCGTGGGTAAGGTTAAATGTGTGGCGCCACCTATAACACACTAGGGGGTTAGGTTTGATTTCAGGCGCTCAAGCGTAGGCAAATTTTATGGCCGTCCGCGATGCCGTCAATCGCACTCGAGGGTTCTAAGTCTAAGTGAAGTAGTGTGCGGATGACTATATTCGTTTATTTACAAAAAACAAGATTTTTTTTGTTTTATTTTATTTTGAAAAGAAAAGAAAACACACACATCCTTACAGGAAAACAGGGAACAACAATCAACCGAGCCACATTCGATTCAAGGGACTGCCCTCAAACCAGACCTCTGAGTATCTGTCCAGTGGCCACCATTTCTCGCGTGACACAGGACATCAAGAGACAAATGTGTCGCACGACCTTGGTGGTCACTGAACCAATATTCTGCAATCATCAAATCAGCCCCTATATCTTCAAAGCAAGAACAAAGCAAAAACAAATAATGCACAACACAAGGTATACAAAGCACAAAAGGGGTCCATAAGTCTCATATTCACAAAATGCATGAACCACAAATGATTGTCAAAAATGCACACACAATGGATGTATTGGATGTCTAATTTAACGAAAGCTTGACCCACTTAACATTTGAAAAACAGGTTTTCAAAGTCAATTGTCCCCAGCGGAGTCGCCACTGAATGTGCGCTCGCCCAAAAATTTCGGTTTAATTACGAAATGAATGAAAGTAAAGGAGTCGCCACGCCGTTTTAAGAGGAAACATTGAAAACCTTTTTAGACAGAGAAAACACGGGTTCGGAGGTCAGGTTACGTGTTGGGAAGAACCGAGAGTTCACCCAACACGCCTCGTCCGTAGACGAGTCTTTCAATTAAACATCCAAGCAAAATCCAAAGTGTGTGCAAGTGTTGACAATGAACAAATGTAGTAATCATGCATCTTATTAATATGAATTAAGATTTACAACTTGTGAACCCATTATTGAGGGAGGCCACACCCCTGCTACAACAATCTAAAACAGATTACAATTGAAAAAGGTTCCTGCAAATGGGTCACGATATGTCGCATGACATATGATTCCAGTGACCACATATGTCGCGTGACACAGGATCACCTCGGAATGATATGTCGCGTGACATACATAGGCCACCTGTAGAAACTTACATAACAAACACCAGAATCAACAATATCTAATAGAGATCCAATTGATTAATCAAATTATGTACGAAATACAGAAATAATAACAAATCGACCCCGGGAGTGTGGATATGGGTAGATCCACACCCCCTTTGGGGTTTGAACACCAATTCAAGCAACTATTCAACAAAAGCAATTCAAATACACAAATCCAACGAATTAAACAAAGAGATTGCGATTGGGATTCAATAATCCAGACAGCTAGGGTCTGATTATTGAATCCTAACAAAAGTAAATGAGAGAATTATGAAGAATTGAATGAGAGGGAGAGAGAAGAGGGGGTTTAGATTTCGTTACCCTTGATGCTTCCTCGAATCCTGTATCAAGTTAGATACAAGACCCTTCAAATGGTTGCTTCTGGCCTTGAGATCCTGAGGGAATTGATGCAAGGGGTTCAAGTGAGTTAGTTGAAGAAATGGGTTTAGGTGAGAGAGAGAAGTGTGTTTGGGGGGCCTTGTTACGATGCAATTTGTGCAGAGTAACAGTAGGCTGAAGTTGGGATCCATTTATGAGAGGGGTAGGGTCTTATTTATAGGCTGCAGTTAGTGGCCTCAAGGTGTCGCACGACCTTACGCATCCACTTTCCATGCCTCGAGTTGTCGCGTGACACAAGGTGGCCATAACCGTTTTTGGCGCCAAAACCAGTTTCTGGAACATTCCGGGAAAATACCCAAAAAGTCCAACAGGTTTTATTCCCAACAAGTCCCTTTGCATGAGTAAGGTACCAAAAGGTACTTCCTTCACGGGAAACTTATGAAATGTTTCCGGAAGTCTCAGGATTGGCCGGGAATTTACAAAAATGCCCTTTAATGCAATTTTATTACATTAAAATGCATCTTAAAAAGGTTGCGAATTGGATTGGCGTACTTACACCCGTTTTAAAACCAAAGTTCGTCATTCGAACTCCTCTTCAAAACCCCTCAAAATCGACGTTTGTCATTCAAACGCTCATTTCCATCTCAAAATCGACGTTTGTCATTCAAACGCTCATTTCAAACTCAAAATCGACGTTTGTCATTCAAACGCTCATTTTCGACTCAAAATCGACGTTTTTCATTCAAACACTCTTTTACCAAAATCAATGTTTGTCATTCATACTAAAGATTCCAGTTCGTCATTGAATTCCTTTTCAAACTCAAAATCGACGTTTGTCATTCAAACGCTAGTTTTTACTACAATCAACGTTTGTCATTCAAACCAAGATTAAAGCTTGTATTTCAAGATCCTTTTCAAAAACAACACAAACACACACACACGCACACTTTTTCGTGAAAGGTAGAAAGACTCGTCATACGAGGCGTTTCTGGTGATCTCAATATACTCTTCCCGAAATGTAACGTGACCTCCGAACCTAACAATCTCTTGTCAAAAAAGCCTTTTTTCAAGTTTTGGCTACCAATCAAAATGACCCCCTTTTCAAAGCCTTTTCCAAGTTTTGGCTACCAATCAAAACGACCCCCTTTTTTAAAGTCTTTTCCAAGTTTTGGCTACCAATCAAAATGACCTCCTTTTCAAACCAGTCTTTTTCAAAGTTTAGGCTCATAATACAAAACGGCATGGCGACTCTCTCTTTTCAGTGAGGTCCAAGTTGCGAAAGCCGCTCGCCGCGATCCGGATAATTTCATCGAGGAATTTACATGGGGATTAATTTTCAAGTAAAGACCTGCAAAACCATGAAGTGGGTCAAAGGAAAGAGGGTGTGTTGGGTATGCATATTTTAACCCTCCTATTTTAGATTAGATTTGATTGATACCATAACCTCCTGTCTATTTTAAGGACTTTAGGACCCTATGTAATGAATCTTAGGCTTCAATTTTTTAGCTAAGTCCATTTTATAGAATATGTTAAATTTAGGCTTGAAGACTGACACAAGATTCATTGGATTTGAGGTTGCAGTTCCAAGCAGTTTCAACCGCGCTTCAGAACCGTACATGCAACTGCATGTGAAATTCCTAGTTAAATCTGCTCCTTGAACAACTGCAGTATAAACCGCATGGTGAACCGCACTTCTACAGTTCCAACATATCAACTGCATTCTGCAACCTCCTGGTGAAACCTCACTTCATCAACCGCTCCACACCAGACCGCATCCAATGATTGAAGACTTGAAGTAAACCACTTTTTACCGTTGGAATCCACGTCAGCAATATCAAAAGTCAACCACTAAATCTTGTCACGTGATTCAATGTCAGAAAAGATCTGCAAGGATCTTGAAAAGGTGACAGGTGTCCCAACCTCATTGCTTGCAGCTGGATCCTGATCAGCTTTATCTGCAGCTGCTGTACTAAAGGACAAAAGTGGATATTGTGGACCAATGAGAAAGCATCAAGTACTGTCCTTGCAACAGCTGTGTCCAACGGCTAGTTCCTTGGTGCATGGGTATAAATACCCCTAATCTTCATCATTTGAAGATTGCTTGAGAAAATTGAAAGTGTTGTGTTCATAGAAGCTGAAGCTCTGCCCAGAAATTATTCAACCCTTTGAATCTTCATCTTCAACCTTCAAGAAATATATCCCAGCCCAGAAATCAAGCCTTAACACCATCAAGAATCATTGTGCTCTACATCTCAAAGATTTAAAGAGCCTTGATCTTGTTCTCACACACACACCTCACTTGTTTAATCACATAGATTATTCATTTGAGATACACTGGTTATAGTCTAGAATTTGATCTTCATAGTATAGATTTTAGATCTGAGTTTGAATACATTGTAACTTGTAATCTCTCACATACTCAATATAAAATCTAACTCTTAGAAAATCCAAGACTAACCATCTTGGTAGTGGGCGTAGATCGTTTATCGATTGAACCACTCCAAATCATGTGTTCTTATATTTCTGCATTTATTTTTCTTGTGCTTACTGATTATCTATCTTTATCTCTATTTGATCTTTATATAGATATCCATTATTGTAGAATTGTGTTTGGAGTTAACATTGTCAAAACTACACATGTTTGTAAAACTGTACTTATCAAAATCGCATCACGAAAACCGCTTTACAAACCGCCTCTCCCAAAACCGCTTTGTAACTCTATTATTGCGCTGTGCTTTTTACAACTCTACTTGCAGTGTATTATCAACTACAAGCGGTTTTGTAAGATTAGAGGTTTAGTTTTAAAAGAGGGCAAAAAATTTGTAACAGCTATTCACCCCCCCCTCTAGCTGTATTTTCACCCTTGTTGCCACCTTTGGGACCTACAAGTGGTATCAGAGCAAACACATTTTAAAACCACTATTTTTCAAGCTTAAGAGCTTGTGTACCGATTCAATATGGCAAACTCAAAGACAATGACAATTGTTAACAATTCACACATTCCAATCTTAGACGAAGACCACTTTGACATCTGGAAGTGCCAAATGCTTATTCATTTGGAAACAATTGATGAGATGCTGGTGGAGTGCATAATCAATGGCCCGTTTGTTCCCATGAAGGCCAACACTGATGCAACCACCAATACAGAAACTCCAGAAGTCAAAAAGCCAAAAGATGAGTGGTCGGATGAAGAGAAGAGATTAGCTGCCTTGGACAGCAAGGCTAGGCACATCGTTTCTAGAACCCTTCCCATTTCAACTCTTCAGAAAGTGATGTATCTCAAAACCGCAAAGCAGATGTGGGATGCCATTGAGAGCTACCTCGAAGGTGATGACGAATGCAAGGAAAGTAAATTATATGCTGTTGAAAGATCCTACAACAACTTCAACAGAAAATCCAACGAAACCTTGTGTCAAACCTACGACCGCTATGTTGAGGTAGTTAATTCTTGTAGATCTCTTGGCAAAACTTTAACCGATAAGGAAATCAATATGACTTTCCTAGCTGCTTTAGGTTCTAGATGGGTTAATAAGGCTACCTCTCTAGAAGACTCCAAAGTTTTGAATACTTGGTCGTTAAGTAACTTGTATGCAAATCTTAGAGTCTATGAGCTTAAGTTAAATCATATTGAAGAGATTGAAGGGAAAACCAAATCGCTTTCCATGTCCGTAGTGGAACACGAGGAGAAACCATCTACATCCAATCAAACTGCAGATCCTTCCATATCAACCTCATCACTCATCGAGATGGATGATGATAATTTTGCCATGTTTGTGAAAAGATTTCAAAAATTTAGAAAATCCTCAAAACCTTTCACTAAAACATTTTCTAAAGGCAAACCTCCTGCAACATTTTCTAAGGCTGCAGATACAAAGAAAAAAAGTGATCTAGTTTGCTACAACTGTAGGAAACCTGGTCACTTTGCATCTGAGTGTCCATATCCTAAATATAAATACATGAAAAAGAAAACCTCTCCTGCGAAATTTTCTCATCGCAAGGGAATGGTTGCTGAGGAGGAAGAGAATTCCAAGGAATTGGCAACTTGGATTGAAACTGATTCTGATGATGGAAGTGACGATGAAACCGAAGAGGTTAATTTCTGCTTAATTGCAGATGCTTCCGATGAGTCAGATACTGAGTCAATCGAGTTGCAAGATATGGAGGAAGAAGAGGTTTCTGCAAAACTTCCAAATTTTAAGTTGGATGATAATGTCAAACTTACTCCTAGCATTAAAATAGGAAATTGTTCGTATTCACGTCCAATTTTTCCTCCTTCAAATGCTCCACCTTCAAAAGTAATTCCAAAGAAGAAAATTTTGAAAAAGGTGGTGGAAGAAGTTTCTCCCTCGGAACATGAAAAGATGTTTAAGGAAGTTGAAATGATGATCCTCAAATTCTCTTAAGAAAGTCTTAAGCTTAGCTAATGATGAGATTTCTCAGTACAAGATGGAGAAAATTGTGATGAGGTCTGAAATTTCAAATCTTAAGGACCAAATCAAAAGTATGACTCCTCTTGCTGATCAAAATCGCACCCTTGAAACTAAGGTTGCTGCACTTCAACTCAGGAATGATGACCTGGTCACCCAAATCAACGATCTACAAAAGATTATTGATGGGTGGCTCAAGTCAAAATCCACCGCGGATCAAATCATAGATTCCCAAGTTCCCTCTGGAATTAAGGAAGGTCTAGGATTTGGATCTGATGAAGAGGAGAAGTGTGCATCCTGCAGTAGAAAGGATGAGGAAATTTTGAAACTAACTAAAGAAATTCCTAAGGGGAAGCGTGCAAATGCTAAGGGTAAAGGACAACAAAATTTTAATTATGTCTACCCAAAGAAGCAATATGGGAAGAACTCTCAGATGAAGGCAAAGGATTCTGAGAGTGTAGCTTCAGAGGAAGTGGCTTAGGAGTTGGCCGCATCCCTGCTCCAACCGCTTCTGGTGGAACAAGTGGTGCTGGCAACTGCAAGGCTGACTGCACCTCTTCTTCGACCGCTCCTCCTGCCTTCAAAAGCAGGAATAGCGTTCCTAGAAAATACGTGGTCAAACTAAAGCCAGTTCCCTTTGTTAAAGCTGAAACCGCGCCTCCCAAACCGCATGCAACTCCTAAGAAGAGTAAGGAGTTAGTAAAACCTCATGATGCTTGTAGCTTTTATAAATGCTCTGTGTGTGATTGTTTAGGCCACAAGGCTGCAGAATGCCTTTTGCGGTTCACATCCAATGCCAGGAAGAGTAAACCTCCTTCTGTCAAACAGGTGTGGGTCGTAAAGGGTTGCTAACTTCAGGACCCAAGGAATAAAGGGGGACCTCGTTCTTAATGTTTACTTTTCAGGTCCTCTGCTTAATGGCTGGTCACTCCAAGGATAATGAATGGTATCTTGACAGTGGCTGCTCAAGACATATGACTGGAGATAGATCATTATTTGAAGATGTCATTGAAGCAAGTGGTCTATCTGTAATCTTTGGTAACAACAACAAAGGCAAGACCATTGGATATGGTGTAATAAGGAGAGGAAACCTAACCATTGAGAAGGTTTCTCTTGTTGAAGGACTCAAGCACAACCTCCTTTCAATTTCTCAATTCTGCGACAAAGGAATGCTTTGCAACTTCACGTCATCAAATTGCTTTATCAAAGATAGCATTTCCGGAGTCACCCTACTCACAAGGATTCGTAAGAGTAATATTTACATTATTGATCTAGATTCTGCATGTAGTATTACTAATCTCTGTTTTGTAGCTAAAAATGTGAGCGAAAATAGTTGGCTATGGCACAAGAGGTTGAGCCACTTGAACTTCAAGTATCTTGCAAAGATTGGTAGGGAAAACCTCGTTCGTGGTTTACCCAAAGTGGGTGACCACCATCCTGAGAAATGCAGTGCATGTCAGCTTGGTAAGCAATCCGCGCCGTCTTTCACCAGCAAGACCGCTCCGTCAACTTCAAGATGCTTACAACTGCTTCACATAGATTTGTTTGGACCCGTAACCACTGCCAGCATTGGAGGAAGTAGATATACTTTAGTGGTGGTGGATGATTATTTAAGATATACGTGGGTTAATTTAAGATGATGATTTCCAAAGATGATTGCTATGAGATTCTCACCGCACTTTTTAGACGGCTCCAAACTCAAAAAGAAGACGACATCGTTAGTGTTCGATCAGATAATGAAACAGAATTTAAGAACAACGGTGTTGCTCACTATTGTGATGACCATGGAATTGATCACAATTTCTCAATTGCTGGTGTTCCACAACAAAATGGGATTGTGGAAAGGAAGAACAGGACGTTGATTGAGGCTGGAAAGACAATGATATCTGAAGCCAAGCTGCCTCAGTATTTCTGGGCTGAAGCAATCAACACAGCATGCTTCACTCAGAACCGCTCCCTCATCAACAAAACCTATAAAAAGACTCCATATGAGCTTTGGCGAGGAAGAACCCCCAACATTGCTTTCTTCAAAATCTTTGGCTGCAAATGCTTTATCCTCTACAACGGAAGAGGAAATAGAGGTAAATTCGGAGCCAAGGCCGATGAAGGTATTTTTGTTGGGTATGCTAAACATTCAAAAGCTTTTTGTGTTTTCAATAAAAGTAGTTTTAAAATAGTTGAGTCTGTCCATGTTACTTTCGATGAGCATTCTCTCCTTGAGCCACATTTGGCTCCAAATGTTGCTGATGATTTTGTTGGGTCTAATGAAACAGGTGAACCTTCTAGAACCGCACCTGAACCTCAACCGCAAAATCCAGCACCCTCAACTGACATTCCCTCAAACTGCACATTTGAAACCACACCTGAAGTTCCTACATCAGATGCAACTCCAAGTGAAGAAGAAGTTGAGAATTCCCCCATCCAGCTTATTGAACCTCTTCGTCAACTTACCTTCCATGACTTCGCTGAAGGATCTAATGATGTTCCAATTAAAGATCTTCAGCAAACCTCAGTCCAACCAGACTTACCCCCGGAGGTTCGTGAAGTCAGCAGTCACCCTCTCTCTAATGTGATTGGTGATCTGTTTTTCGGTGTTCAAACAAGGAGATCGAACTATGATGAGCATACTTCCTTATTATCTCAATTTGAACCCAAAAAGATTGATGAAGCACTCCAAGATTCCAGTTGGGTCATTGCTATGCAAGAAGAACTCAACCAGTTTAAAAGATGCAAGGTCTGGCCATTGGTGCCTAGACCTCAGGATCAAGGAGTGATAGTAACTAAGTGGGTGTTTAGGAATAAGATGGACGAGAATGGAAGCATCACTAGAAATAAAGCAAGGTTGGTTACACAAGGACATAGGCAAGAAGAAGGGATCGATTATGATGAAACCTTTGCTCCAGTTGCAAGATTGGAAGCTATTAGGATCTTCTTAGCCTACGCCTCTTTCAAGCATTTCAAGTTATATCAAATGGATGTGAAGAGTGCGTTCCTCAACGGTGAACTGCAAGAGACCGTGTTTGTTGCCCAACCGCCTGGATTTGAAGACTCCAAATTCCCCAATCATGTCTACAAACTCCAGAAAGCTTTGTATGGACTTAAGAAAGCTCCAAGGGCATGGTATGAGACTCTTTCAAAATTTTTACTAGAAAAAGTATTTAAACGCGGTAAAATCGATACAACTCTTTTATTGCCAAATATAATGAGCATACTTTACTTGTTCAAATATATGTCGATGATATTATTTTTGGTTCTACTAATGAGTTACTTTGTAAGCATTTCGAAAAGCTAATGAAAAGCAAGTTTGAGATGAGCATGATGGGAGAATTAACATTCTTCCTCGGGCTTCATATCAAGCAATGCGAAGAAGGTATTTTTCTCAGCCAAGCCAAATACATCAAGGAGTTGATAAAGAAGTTTGGTTTAGAAAATGCTAAAGCATATGATACTCCTATGACCACCGGCAATAAGGTAGATAAAGATCTCAATGGTAAGAAGGTTGATCAAACTTTATATCGAGGTATGATCGGCTCATTACTTTATTTAACTGCTAGTAGGCCCGATATCATGTTTAGTGTCTGTGTATGTGCACGCTATCAAGCAGATCCTAGAGAAGCACATCTAATTGCAGTCAAGCGTATAATCCGCTATTTATCTGGAACCACTAACCTTGCACTTTGGTATTCCAAAGATTCGAACTTCGATCTTGTAGGTTATTCAGATGCAGATTATGTAGCTTGTACCATTGACAGGAAAAGTACTAGTGGTACTTGTCATTTCCTTGGGAATAGATTAGTTGCTTGGGCCAGCAAGAAGCAAGCTTCAGTTTCAGTGTCAACCACAGAGGCTGAGTACATTGCTGCTGGTAGTTGTTGCTGTCAAATCCTTTGGATGAAGCAGCAGTTGGTGGACTATGGAATTGAAGAAGGAAATTGCCCTATCATGTGTGACAACACTTCAACAATTTTAGTCTCCAACAACCCTGTCATGCATTCCAAGACCAAGCATATTGATATCAAGTATCATTTCCTCAAAGACCATGTGGAGAAGAGGAATATCCATTTAGAGTATGTGGGGACAGACAACCAGATTGCTGATATCCTCACCAAGGCTCTTGACTCCAAGAGGTTTTCTTTCCTCAGAGGAGAAATGGGTATGCTTGAACTTAAATAAATCCATTCTTTTTATTAGCTAACTTGTGTGTTGAGTATAGGTTGAAATTTCTATGGAGGATTCGAACCTCACCTTTGTTGAATCGCGTGTATCAAACCGCAAGCAGTCAACCGCCTTTTGCAGCCAACCGCATACTTCCAACCGCTTGCTGCAGCTTGACCGCTTGGATCTCAACCGCGTTTCAACCTAGAGTATATTCTATCTATTTACTGCTTCTATTTAATTAAAAAAAAAACCTTTCAAATTCCTTTTATTTATTTTTCAGTCCTTATTTTTTAAAGGGTTTATTTGCAAATGTTTTCCCATGAAATTTTAAAATTTGAATGCAATTATTACAAAGAGAACATTGGCATTAAATGGGTTTCATGTCAGCCGTCATTGGATGATGTGTTGAAGCTGAAAGGGTGCAACATTTGTAATGATTCACCCTGTGGGATAATTGAAACTGTCCCTTCAGTTGCCTAACCCTCACTCTTGCCTATAAATAGAAGTCATTCCCCAACTTTTCAACCTTTTCCAACCGTTCTCTCTGGCATCCGTACCCTAAGTGTCAGTTTCTACCAACTCTCTCTCTCTCTCTCTCTCTCTCTCTCTTTTCAAACCTTCATAAGCTTTAACATCTCAAATCATCAATGGCACCCAAACAACCTTTCTTTGACATGGTATGTTTTCTGAACCTTTATCTTCTTCATTTTCTGCAAAACACTTGTCTTGACTGCCATTGATGAACAATTGAGCTTCGATGAACATGAACTGACTTTTGCCTATATCTACTTCATTTGTTCATCATTTTGCATATAATTTGTTGGGTTTTGTTCGGTTTCATGCCTAGATTAAGATTATCTACTTTATTTCATGATCAATTAACATCTAGGACACTAATTTTGAACTTTTCAAGTTTTCAGTTTCGAAAACCCATTTCTGATTTTTGCTATTTCTGGATGATTCTGAGCAATGTAAGAATTTTTGGTGTTATATTATTGATCTACTGCTCAATGTGATCATTTTGACATATTATTTGCTCATTTTGGTTAACTTTCATTGAATCTCTGTTCTTGGTGTTCTTCGTGTTCTTCATGCATTCATGTGACTGTTCATTTTCTTTTTCAGAAATCTCTTATGTTTTGGATTACCTTGATTTTCTATCATGTTTTTCATACTTAGTAAATATTTGGAAATTTTGGATCTTGCTTGCATGTTTGAACCGCTTCACTCTCAACCGTATGCTATGTTAAAACCGCATGAATATCAACTGCTTATCCTAAGTGTTGTAACCGCATGCTCTTCATGGTTGTAACCGCATGCCATGTTTTTCAAAACTGCATATCTATCTTTTGAAATCGCATGCTAGAAAATTACTTAAGTATTACTAAGTATATAGGCTGGAAACCATAACCTTCCCCTCCAAAACACTGCTTTCATGTGTGGGATAATTTTGGATTACAATGACACGTACTAAGTATATACATACTTTTGTATTTTCTCAATTGTTTCCCCTCCTTGTATTCACAATTTCCTTGAGGTTTGAAAATTATCATTTTCAAAACCGCATTATTGCCAACCGCATATGTGCTCAAACCGCTTGTAAACTGTGGATTTAAATAAGATCTGACTTGATTTTCTTTCTTTGTAGAACTCTAAATACTTTCTACCAGGTTGGGAGATAAATGAGCCAGAGCTGAGGTCAGATGCTCTTGGAAGAGAGATGATCAGAAAGATGGATACCTCTGGAATTCTGCCTCTATTCAACAAGAAGCAGACATACACCATTTCTCTTTTTGTTGATCAGTTTTATGCAACCGCGAAGCGTGGAAAAAGAGAGCTAGCGGATGGGAAGAAGATCCCCTTCTTGGTTGGAATAGTTGAAGGTTTTGAAGTTTCTATAGATTACCTGGACATCAGAAGCACATATGAGTTCCACGTATCTGGTGCTCCTCTTGATGTGTCTCAGGAGGTTATGGATGCTACCTGCTCTACCTTGACTGGAGATCTTGATTCTCTATCTGAATATTACAAAAAGAAACCCAGGAGAGCCTTTGGAGAATTGATGAACCATCTCTGCTACCTGGTAGGAAAATCTGTGTGTGGTAAAACTGGAAACCACAACAATTTCACTTCCCAGCAGTGGATGTACTGCTGTGCCATCTACAATGGAATCAAGCTCAACTGGCCAAGGATCTTGATGAGAGAGCTTGCAAACAGCATAGATACCTATCAACTGAAGATTAAAGATCAAGACATTAGATGGAGACCATTCGGCAGAGTGCTGACTGCCATTTTTGCTAACTACCAACACTTGGAGGACTTGAGAACCTCTACTCCATAAATTTATGTTCATTGGGGAAATGAAGAGTCCTTTGGACTTAAAGCTTGCCACAACTTCAGGTTCACATTTGGCAATACTAATTACAAGGCTCTCTATGATGTAGATACCTTTCAACCCAAAGAACACTATGTGGAAATGACCCCTGCACCCGCAGTCAAAGGTCTGGGTAAAGCTATCAGGAAAGTTTCAAGGAAGAGAAAGACCACTGAAGAACCGCTTGTAAAGAAGACCAGAACCGCACCTGCTCAACCGCGTGGTGCAGCTGGAGCTGGAACAAGCAAGAAAGGGAAATAGAAGTTTTTCACTTCTGGATGAGGCTGATGAAGAAGAAGAAGATGCAACTATTCATCCTTTGGTTGCAAGAGCCAAGAAGGCCAAGCAGACTCAAGTTGATTTGGCAAAGCTCTCTGATGAAGATCTAACCACCTACTACAAGGCTAAAATTGCCAGGATTGAGAAAGAAAGAGCTAAGAAAGGGGCTGCTAAAGGTAAAACCAAAGAACCTACTCCTCAACCACCTCCAACCCAAACTCGTATCCAAACACCACCTCAATCCCCTGTCCAATCTCACCACTCCTCACCAAACAACTCTCAACCGCCCTCTCCTCCTCAACCGCTCAGAGCTGCAACCGCTCAGAGCTGCAACCGCTCAGGGGGAGATTCCTAAGGCCAAAAGAGTCAAACACATAGCCAAGAAGAAGACCCCTACCAAAGGACCCAAACATTTTCTACAACGTGTGGCAAAAAAACCTACTCCTTCTCCACTTTCATCCAATTCCACTTCCCAATCATCATCTCATTCCACTTCAAATTCTCACTCCCATTCCCCCTCAGTTCAACCTTCTATAGGCCCTTCTTTTTCCACATGGACCTCAAGACCATCTGTGGGCCTAGCAACCTCTATCTCCAACCAAAACAGAACCCCAACTCCATTACCTCAAAATTCCAACCGCTCCCAATCACCCAACATTCAAACTGCTCTCATTCACCTCCTCCCTCTAACCGCACTCATACTCCTCCTCTATCAAACCATACCCCTGCCATCTCTATCTCTAACCGCAATAAAACCCCCACTCCTTCACCACAAAAATCACCCATTCACTCTAAAACTCCTACTCCCCATAACTCACCCCTTCCATAGAAATCCCCTTCTGTTGAACTTCATACTTCTCACACTAGTTCCTCTTCTAACTCAAACCCAACCACCTCAAACATTCCAACAACCAATATTCCTCCTCCTCCAATCGCACCTATTTCAACCGCCCCTACTACCTTACCGCAAACACTCCCAATTCCTCCCTCAACCACTTCACCATATACAGTCCCAGCTTGCCGCATATTCCAAACCCTTCTAACCCCATTGTCTCAAACCGCTCCTACCACAGAATCTTAACCGCCTCCATCCTTTACCCAAATTCTCTCCACTTCAACCGCCCCTTCTGACTACTGTCAAATACTATCCACCCTCCAACTTATTCAATCACAACTGGTTGTTAACCAAGGGCATATGCTAAAACTTACAGAATTTAACATTGCCTTAGCTAACTCCAACTCCTCCCTTGAAGCCTCCAACTGCTCCCTACATGCCAAGGTGGACTCTCAAACCACTGAAATGGCAATCTTAAAAGCTCAACTGATTAATGCCATTAAGGGGGAGAGAGGTTCCACAACCCAAACGCTTCTACAACCCAAATCGCTGAAGCTATTACAACTGCAGCTGAAGCATGCTTTCAAGGCATTAAGCAAGATTTAGCCAAAGGAGTTCTCAGAGCTATGGGTGATGCAGTTTCAAAAACTCAACTTTATGAGATGCTCACCAAGATTTCAGATGAATTAGTCTCCTCCACCAACACTACCCTTGAAACCTTCATAAAAACCATTCAAGACTCCCAACCGTAACAACAAGCTTCAACTTCAAATGCTCCATCCCAAGCCACCCTGGATGCCTTAGAACTCAAGATTCTCATTGAGCTGGACTCCCTCAAAGACATAATCAATATTGACCTTAACATTGTGGGAGACAGTATCAAGGATAAAATCAAAACATTTGATGATGACATCAGTTTTAGATTTGAGAACCTTAAGGCTGGATTCAACTTAAAGCTGGACAATTCTATCAAGGAGTTGAGAACCTCCATGAATGTCTATGTTGATTTGGAACCTTTGAGAGAAGCTCTCTCCAACCAAACCGCAGACATTTAGGGGGAGATTCACACATTCTACAACACTCTCAACTCCTCCATTGAGCTCTACTCAGGTGAAATCAAGGAGAATGTTGCTGCCAACACAAGATCTATTGATGCTATCAACTCAACCGCAGCTCAACCAGTAACCGCTCTTAGGACTGTAGAGACTACCCTTGGAAGAAATGCTGAAGAGGTTAGAACCCTTAGAAGAACCCTCCGTGGTGAAAGCTCTTCTTTTAGACCTTCTGGACCGCAGGTGCCCAATAAAGAAGTTACTTAACCGCGCCATCAGTCCTCCCAGCGACTGCATCATCAACATCAACACTAACCGCGTCAGCATTAGGACCGCTCTTCACTGTAATTCCTTTCTTTTGTGCTGAACTCCTTTTGTTTTTGTTGGACCGCACTCTTTGTATTTTTTTCCAACCTCTTTTGCTTTTGTAACCCCTGCATTTTGCTTTTCTACCTTATAACTGTAACTGCTCGAGGTAGTAATGAAAAATGCATCATTGGTTCCAAAACCTTGTTCATATCAAACTGCTTGTTTGTAGAACAATAAAACCACTTATGGTCTATAACCTCATTCAAATATTTTCTAAATTAAAATAATACTTTTGAAATGAAGGTTAAACATTCAGTTTAAACCGCACTTTAAACTTAAACTCATATCTTTTCAAGTGCACTGAATGCATTTCTATACTTCTCAAGTTGTAATTTTAAATCTTTCTTTAGTATAGAAATCTATAGCATAAGCTAAGTATGTGCATTGACTTGGGACATGAATTACCATGTTAATTCTTATGGACATGTTCTTACCAAGTACAATATTTTCTTTAGTTATAGTAGGTAATGGCATTAATTAAATAGGGGGAGATTGTTGGATATGCATATTTTAACCCTCTTATTTTAGATTAGATTTGATTGATACCATAACCTCCTATCTATTTTAAGGACTTTAGGACCCTATGTAATGAAGCTTAGACTTCAATTTTTTAGCTAAGTCCATTTTATAGAATAGGTTAAATTTAGGCTTGAAGACAGGCACAAGATTCATTGGATTTGAGGTTGCAGTTCCAAGCAGTTTCAATCGTGCTTCAGAACCGCACATGCAACTGCATGTGAAATTCCTAGTTGAATCTGCTCCTTGAACAACTGTAGTACAAACCGCATGGTGAACCGCACTTGTGCAGTTCCAACATATCAACTACATTCTGCAACCTCCTGGTGAAACCGTACTTCATTAACCGCTCCACACCAGACCGCATCCAATGATTGAAGACTTGAAGTAAACCACTTTTTACCGTTGGAATCCACATCAGCAATATCAAAAGTCAACCACTAAATCTTGTCATGTGATTCAATGTCAGAAAAGATCTGCAAGGATCTTGAAAAGGTGACATATGTCCTAACCTCATTGCTTGCAGAGCCTGATCAGCTTTATCTGCAGCTGCTGTACCAAAGGACAAAAGTGGATATTGTGGACCAATGGGAAAGCATCAAGTACTGTCCTTGCAATAGCTGTGTCCAACGGCTAGTTCCTTGGTGCATGGGTATAAATACCCCTAATCTTCATCATTTGAATATTGCTTGAGAAAAATTGAAAGTGCTGTGTTCATAGAAGCTGAAGCTCTGCCCAGAAATTATTCAACCCTTTGAATCTTCATCTTCAACCTTCAAGAAATATATCCCAGCCCAGAAATCAAGCCTTAACACCATCAAGAATCAGTCTGCTCTACATCTCACAGATTTAAAGAGCCTTGATCTTGTTCTCGCACACACACCTCACTTGTTTAATCACATAGATTATTCATTTGAGATACACTGGTTATAGTCTAGGATTTGATCTTCATAGTATAGATTTTGGATCTGAGTTTGAATACATTGTAACTTGTATTCTCTCTCATACTCAATATAAAATCTAACTCTTAGAAAATCCAAGACTAACAATCTTAGTAGTGGACGTAGATCGTTTATCGATTGAACCACTCCAAATCATGTGTTCTTATATTTCTGCATTTATTTTTCTTGTGCTTACTGATTAGCTATCTTTATCTCTGTTTGATCTTTATATATATATATCCATTATTGTAGAATTGTGTTTGGAGTTAACATTGTCAAAACTACACGTGTTTGTAAAACTGCACTTATCAAAACCGTATCACCAAAACTGCTTTACAAACCGCCTCTCCCAAAACCGCTTTGTAACTCTATTATTCCGCTGTGCATTTTACAACTCTAATTGCAGTGTATTATCAACTGCAAGCGGTTTTTTAAGCTTAGAGGTTTATTTTTAAAAGAGGGCGAAAAATTTTTAACAGCTATTCATCCCCCCCCTCTAGCTGTATTTTCACCCTTGTTGCCACCTTTGGGACCAACAAGGTGAAATCCAAACCTCAAGCAAAATTGGGGCCATAGTCGGGCTAACAACTCTAAACAAATACGCTTGTTGAGAGGCAACCCAACGAGGTATGTTTTAATTGCTTTATTTTATTTGTTTGTTATATCATGTCATTATTTGAACCCAATGCATGTCTTTGTTCTCTATATTATAAGGACATATCATGTTTTGAGTTTTGGGGTAGGCATCTCTCCGAGTTTGTGTGTTTATAGGGGAGTGTAAATGGTGTCACCCTAAAAAATAAAGAAATTTAAAAAAAAATATTCTTTTCATATTTCGGATGTTGGCTAAAGTCTATGATGATCTGAGTGTGCTTTAGTTTCGAATCTTAAGTGTTATTATAAATATGGGGATATGATTACATTGAAATATGTGCATTATGATTGCTTCACCTTTCACTTACATGTTATTTTCTTAATCATTGTTACCAACCTAAGAGACATTTATATGATCACTTTTCATTCTTGGGGTCCATAGAACGTGTTTGCACGACTGTTAATAACACATCAAATAGGCTATTCGGGAAGTGATATATGACTATATTCTTTTAACCTTATTGTGAACCTTTAACTTTCTTGTAACTTATAAAATTTTCCTATAACCAATTTTGAGCTTCAATAAGAATGTAAATCTCTCACAAAGTGAGAGGTTATTTTAGACCACCATTCGCCTTCATGTTGTACCCACATTATCTTTCTCCTACACTTATATACTATTTTATCACATTTTTAAGAAAGTGAAACTAGAGAATGAATGGGAAATTATGAGTTTTGTTTGGGAAATCAAGGGATTGAGTGGAAAGAGGCAAACAAAGGAAAGAAAAGGGTTATGTATTATATTAAAAAGAGAGGCATGTCCAAAGTATTGAATGTATAATATTCTTCGTGATCTTTATATATATACAAAGCAAAAGAAAAGAAAGAAGATATGAAGAAAATCAGAAAAGCCTTGTCCTCTTGTGTTAAAGTGGAAAGTGACCAAAAGAAAGAAATAAAGAAAGGTGATCAGTCCCATGTGTGAAAGTATGCAAAATAATATGTTTGGGGGTTAAAATGGGTTGGCATGGGTGAGCGGAGAGATGAACTCGAGTCATGATATATTTTGATGACTTTCTAGTTTCACTTGTTTAACTTTATAAGTCCTTATTTGGTCCCTAAAGTGTATCCGAGTTGACAATTGTGGTTAAACATTCATATGAGAGTCCTTGTGCAGAATTTTCATCTTATTTCCATTAGAGCATAACACAAGTGACTCTATAAAATATCTTACTTTTGTGATGATGATCTCTCATTATTCATTTATATTATCATTCTGTGGTGGAGAATTGTAAGTTAGATTCATCAATGTAAGTGTAATCCCATGTTCATAATAATACCTGTAGATTATGTGTGATTGTAATGATCTAATACTTATATTGCTAAAAACTCTTTATATGATGAGAACATCCTAAAAATATTCAGTTAGTTTTATTTTTCGTAGGTTAGAAAATAGTTTATTATATTGTTTTACTCGAGTACGAGCAAAAGATATGTTTGGAGGTATTTGATGAATGTGTTTTCACCCACTTAACAATGTTGAAAGCCACTAAACTGAATTTTAACATACTAATTATTCTTTTTAGGTTTGTCATCCTTAATTGGGTCAGAGAGTTTTGCCTTCACAAAGTGGATTAACCTGAATTTGTGTGTACCTTTTCTGGGACCGCTCACTCTTCTAGGAGGTCCAAGAGGAATGCTAGAACATGAGGCAGGCTCAAATTGGAGATCATTTTGTTCAGGCTCAGACTCTGTAGCTCTTTCTTTCAGCTTTCTAGCATTCCCAATTTGATTCTTTGGATAGACATAATGGAAGTTTAATTTCTTAACTTGTTCCTATCCTTTATCATTAGAACCAGAATGTTTAGCCTTGTGAATTTCATGAGTTTGGTTAGTAAATTCCTTATCATTCTCACATCAGAAAGCGCACTTCAAATTGTCAGTAGTTGAGAATCCCAAGCCTTCTTTATCACCATTAGACTTTTGTGATTCAAGAATATGATCCATAGAGACACGAGATTTGGTGCACTCGTCAATGACCTTTTTGAGATCATCATTTTGAGCAACCAAGTCATCGTTTCTAATTTAGAGCGCACAGTTCTTTGTGTTCAAGATAATGTTTTTTTTGGTAAGAGAAGATGATGGATGTATTTTCACCCATCCAAATAATATATCTTTATACCTATTTTATACTCAACCTTGGGAGTTTTGATGGTCTTTTGGAATGTTTATGAGTACATGGAATTGAAGAAAAAATTCACGGAATATGATCGAAAAGGATAAAGAAAGGAACGATCGAGAATAAAGTGGCAAAGGAGGAAAGAATCAAAATTATAGAATGACAAAGTGGAGATGACCCTAAGAATTCATTACCATTGGATATTACTCGTCAAGAATTTTTCAACGATATGTGGCACATCTCAATCGCAGTCCGTATGAAGAAGTTATGACCTCCGAATGTTTGCCGAATAATGTATAAGTCGACGAGGCACGAGGATTGCACGCACCCAAGTGAGGGGAGCGCCGCTCCCTATTTCCTGAAACTCATATTTGTGCACACTTGTTGGGTGCGGCCGACCCCTTCAAGGGGTAGCCCCCCCCCCCCCTTCCGAGTAACTTTTCCTGTTTTCCTCTTTTGCGTTGGATTTGGTCTCCGTTTCCTAATTTCGACCCTGCTCTTTACCCCAAGTATAAACACAATAACTCCACCCATATTTTTGTATCTCTTACAATATAATTTAGGTTTTATAAGTTTAGAAGAAGGATTCAAGGATTTAATCAAGGTTTTTGTATTTTATCTTTTATGGCCCTTTGCGGCTAAATTCTTGTTTTATGAATTGGGTGATTAACAATTAGATTTTTATGCTAATGTTTTAATTATTTCTATCTTATTTCTCATTTTTTTTCTTCTCAATGTTCTTAAATATAGTTCTTGAGATCAGTTGTATTGACCTAGCAGTATATATTTTTGACCTCTTGAATATATTTGGGTATAAACTATTGCACTAGCGTGTATGATTTGTAATTTGACCATTATTGAGAAAAGTAGATTCAATTGATGACCTAGAGGAATTCATATAAAGCTAGGTTTCTACGTTCTTCTGATTCAATGAGAAATTCTTGAATGGTTATATTAATCTAGCGAAAGTTATAAACAAGATAGAAAAGGGTTTTAATGTTGGTATTGACCTAGCGAAATATATCAAACATCCCAATGTGAACAAACCCTTGAATAAGATTGATTCCTTTTATATGGTTTGAAATAGCACAAAGTGATAATTGTTATGATACTCATTCCATGAATCGTTTATCTTTCTTGATATCTTTCTTGCTTTAATTCTTGCATTCTTTGGCTAATTAATCGAATCAAATAAAAAAACCTTGGTTACTTTTTGCACTATTAAAATACACTTGTTCATCCGTAAGTCTTTGTGGATTCAACCCTTACAATTTCATACTTCTACATTGATAAACTAGTGCACTTGCAAGGTATTTTAATTAGAGGGAGAAATCCTCCATCATGTTTTTGGTGTCGTTGTCGGGGACTTGCTTTGATTGAACAAGTTAATTTTTATAGTGTATTGTAAATAGTTTCCTATTTATTTTTGTGTAAATAGTTTTCTTTTATTATTTTTCCTTTTTTTAGTTGGTTAAAATTAAGGTGTGAGATATTATTTGAGGGATGTATGGAACGAGCACCTATAATGTGCAAGAGACATGTGCTAATTGTGGTGTTTATTATCAAACTGCTACTAATTGTCTGTCAAGGACATATTTTCCTAATTATTTTCCATAGGTACAAGAAAGAAGTTCATTACAGACATGACAGCTACAATATGGTTATTCCCCCAATTGTTATACACAAAGGTGGGAAAACCATTCAAACCAGACATGGAATAGTTATGATTCATATTCTTATGATCCACCACAACCTAAAAGGCAACCATGGCAGGAGGCTTTGATAAGATTGAAGGATGAAAATCTTCAACAAGAATATAAATTTGGTACAACCATAAGTAGGCTGGAAGCACACGTTAATAAACTGGTAGAGGCCTTGAGGGGTTGTGAGCAAGATACTAGTTTTGTCCATCCAGAACAGTATGAATGGGAGGATGATTCCATTAGTGACAAACTACTGACTCTCTCTCTGTCTCATGCTAGTTATATTGTTGATGTTAATGAAGATGTTGATTATGAAAACGATGGGGTGGAAGAGAAACTAAAAGATGATGAGGTCGTTCATGTTTATGAGGTTATACCAAACCAAATCGATGAACACTGCCTCAATAATACCCTATTCATTCCATTGAAAGTGTGAAAATTTTCATCATTCTTGTTCCTCCACATATTTTTGAGGGCGGAAAAAGTGGTGATGAATTGAAAGAGAAGTAGCCCAAAAAGCAAAAACGTCAAAAATCTTCCTGCGCACCAACTGATTTGATGATGCAAAGAATATATATGAGGCATAAGCTGAAAGTAATGACCAACAAAACTGCAAATTGGTCCAAATGATGAAAATTAAAGTCCAAACGTGGGCAATAGTCGGGCTAACGACCTTAACCAAATGCGCTTATTGGGAAGCAACCCAAGTAGGTATGTTTTATTTACTTTATTTAGTTGTTTTGTTGTGTCATATCATCCTTTAAACCTAAAGCATATTTTAGTTCTCTTTGCTATAAGAACATAACATGTTTTGAGTTTGGGGGTAGATATCTCTCCGAGTTTCTGGGTTCATAGGGTAGTGTATATAGTGTCACCCTAAAAAATAGAAAATTTTAATTTTTTTTGTTCTTTTCATATTTTGGGATGTTGGAAAGAGTCCATGTTGATTTGAGAGTACTTTAATGTTAAATCTTGACTGTGATTATCAATATGGGGATATAATTGCATTGAAACATGTAAAGTATGATTATTTCACCTTTCACTTTCATATTATTTTCTTGATCATTGTTATCAACTTAGGAGACCTTTATAGGATCACTTTACCATTCTCGGGATCCTTAGAACATGTTTGTATGACTGTCAATAACACATCAACTAGGCTATTCGGGAAGTGATATATGACTATTTCTTTGAACCATATTTGTGATCGTTTAACTTTCTAGTCACTTATAAAAGTTTTCGATAGAACCCCTTTTGAGATTTAAAAAGAATGGATTATCTCACAAAGTGTGAGGTTATCTTAGACCACCATTCACCTTCTTTTTCATCTACATTATCCTACCCTTCAAACTTATACACTATTTTCTCACCTTTTCAAGAAAGTGAAACTAGGGAATGAATGGGTAATTGTGGGTCAAGTTCGGGAAATCAATGGTTGAGTGGAAAGTTGTCACGACCCTCAACCTAGGCAAATTTTGGCCACACGTGAAGCACGTGGAGTTTGGTTGCATTGCATATCATCCTTGTTTTGTGTCAATTGAAATGATTAAGTGTTCATTTTGATACTTGGATGAAATATGTGATTTAGATGCTATAACTTGATTGAATCATATATTGTCTAAGTAAAGGAAAGTTTGTGTAGTTAATTGATAACACTTGAATTTTGAATTGAAAGTGTTGTTAAGGTATCAAGGTGCTTAGGTGTAACTATAAGTTTATGGTAGTTATTCGTTGAATTTCAATCTTGGAGGAGCTTGTGTGAAAATAGTTTTATATAAATCCTATTTTAGCTTCTTCAAGAAGCTTTATGTAACCTCCTCAGTTTCTTCATTCTCTCCCTACGTTCTAAAGAGCCAAACCCTAGTTTAACTTCAAAAATTCCCAGAAATTCACCCCTTGATGTGTTGTTGATTTCAACCTCAAATTCTTGCTAAGGGAGTTGAGTAGAACAAGAGTATCCGAGTATCTTTTTCTTTTATTTTGGTAACAATTGGTAAGTTGTTATGGTTCCTTGTTATACTTGTTCATAGCATGTTCAATGATGTTAATTTGATGTTGTGAAGCAGTTTGATGAAGGGTAGATCATTCAATTGGGGTTTAGAATGGAAAGAAACAAAGTAGTTGAAGAAAATATGAAAAGGGTGGTATAACATGGATTGAATTGGATGGGAAACTTGTTATAGATGTGTTATGGGATATGAGGGGAGTATATTATAGTCCAAAACATGTGTGGAGACTATTGTTAATTGACCTTGCAGTGGCTGAATGGAACTAGGAGTGTTGTTGTTGTTGTTGCTACTGATGTTGCTGAAGAACATCAGATTCTGGGCAAGGGCATGAGTCATGCCCAGAGGCACGAGTCGTGCCTCAGTCGTGCCTTGAAGATACATTAAGTCGTGACACACCCCTGCACGACTGTATCTGGTGGGGGTTGAGTGGGCAAGTCGTGCCCTACCCTGCAGTCCTTGAACATTATTTGAAATTTTGTGAACCTAGTCTAATGGCCATGTATTGGTACACTCTTTAACTAGGATTCTAGTACAACTTTATTAATACAATGTGGAACTTGAAAGGGTCCAATTGGATAATGGGAAGGTCTTTAAATATTGTCTTGAAAATGCTTGGGAGGCAATTGTACAACTTGAACCAAAGTTTATAAAACTTGGTAAATGAACTTGGAACATTAAGAGAAGGTGTTTAACATTATATTGTGAATGCGTAAGGTTAATTATATGTTGTTGTTGCCTTATGTGATGATCTATGTAGGGTTATTTGCTATTATAGTGCCTCAGATGTGTTGTTCACTATTTACTTGGTTTGAACATGAATGGTAGCATCCTGTTACTGGTTTACATATTGTGTCATGAATGTGTAGGACTTACGTGATATACTTTGTGTCATACGAGTTTACATATTCATAGTTAATTGTGCACATAGTGTTAAATACTTGTTGCACTGTTTCAATGGTTTAACATGAATTGCAGTACCATGTTATATATATGTGATGTCCCATTGGGTGGACTTATTTTCAAGTATCTGTAATGTGCTTGAATATGGTATACCAGTTGATCTTCGGGGGTATAGGGAATGCAAACTCTTATGAGAAGATATTTCATAAGGTGCTTGGATGTCCTTATACTTGTACCGTTCACTCCCTTCTGTGGCCACGGATTGAGGGGTTCAGCTTCTCTGGATATGTACAGTCATGCCACACGATAGCGAGGCAGCTTATATGGATCTCTATAATGGGTCGTATAAGAGGTGAAGGTGTACTAGCAGTTCACCAAATGAGTGGAGTATAAGTATAACTCCCACCGTAGTACTACATATGACCCAGATGGGGAAAGAGGTAAAAGGGAAAGGTAACGTAATGTGTTTACTATTTTCCCAATGTGATTGAACAACCTGCTTGGTGTTCCATATTTGTATTGAGCAACCTGTTTATGTGTTTCATCTTGTGTGGCATATTGTTGCATACATAATAGCTTGCTAAGATTTTATCTCACCCCTTCTCCCTTTATTATTTTAGATCTCGCTGAGATAGAAAGACCAGACCAGTGAGGCCGGGGCAGGAGTTTGGACATCTTTTGGTTGTCGGGGTATGTGTTGTCTTGGGGAGTTGGGATTGTTGGTTGTTATTCTTTTGGGAAAAGGTTTTTTATATAAAACTTTCATAACATGTTTTCAGTTGGATTGTGTTGTAATTAAACCTGAGTTTGGTTTGTTTTATGGTTGGCTTGTGTAAGCTTTCCAGTTGTACAGTTTGTATAAACAGGTTGTGTGTGGTTGCAAACAGGTTTATATATCACCTCCGTGTAGAGAGGTTATTTTGAAATTGTTTTGAAAATGAGTTGTATACTTTTCAAGTTAAAGTAAAGAAAATATTTTTTTTTGAAAGGGTATTTTGGGACTCTCCATCCTGGGACACGAGTTTATAGGTCTCGGGATTTGGGAGGAGCCCACAAAAGTGGTCAATAAAAAGAAAGAAAAGAGTTATGAATTGTATTGAAAATAGGGGTTTGTGCAAAGTATTTAATGCATGGTAAACTTTGTTATATATGTTGAAGACTTTCTAGTTTCACTTGCTTGAGTTCGTATGTCCTTGTCTTCATTTGTAAGCGTGAACGTAGCCCGCGATTTTCACGATACATTACAAGCCATAAAGCCATATTTGATCCCTAAAGAATAAATGGCTTGACATTTTTGTTTAAACACGAATATGAGTATCCTTTTGCAGAAAATTCATCTTATCATCATTGATTTAGAGCATGACACAAGTGACCCTATAAAATATCATACTTTAGTATCAATGATCTCCCATTATACATTCATCATTCTTTTTGTGGTGGAGAATTGTAAGTTAGATGCATCAATGTAAGTGTAAGCCCATGTTCATAATAATGCTTGTAGATTATGTGTGTTGTAAAGATCTAAGACTTAAATGGCCAACAACCTTTTATATGATTTAAACATTCCAAAAACAATCTTTTGTTTTTAGTTTAGTAATAGTTTTATTTTATTTTAGTTTTGTTTTGTTTTACTCTAGGACGAGAAAAAGATAAGTTTGGGGGTATTTGTTGGATGTGTTTTCACCCATCCAAATGATATATCTTTAGACCTATTTTGTGCTCAGTCTTGGGAGATTTTATGGCTTTTAGTAATGTTTATGAGTATATGGAATGAAAGGAAAAAGTTACGGAATATGATCGAAAAGGTCTCACAATCAAAATCTCAAGCAACTTCAAAAGGTTGAAGTTATGGGGTATTTATAATGAGTCTTCAAAAACTAGCCATTGGAGATCTTTGAGGATAAGATTAATGGACAAAGTGTTGTTGGTCACTGATTGGAGCACGTGTCCTAACTAGCCGTTTGACCAAAGAATGTTGATAAGAATATGAGTTGTCTTGAGACAGGTGTCATCATTCGAGAATATTCTTATCTCTCTGTAGAACCATTAGATTTGCTTATTGTTCTCTGAGTAGTACTTGGTCAATCTAGCATTCTAACAATTTTGATTCCAAGGCGCTTAATATTCATTCCTTCAAATTCTTTTAAGTCTTGAGATTTTAACTGTTCGGGCACTTGAGTTAGGAACGTCACTTAAACAAACAATAGTGAACGTCTTCACTAGGGGCATACAAGAAGGAGATTGGAGCGCACAAGGTGGTGAAGGGCCACTTGAGATATGTTGGGTATGCTTATTATAAACCCATTCTATTACTTGATTTGATTGATACCATCATCTATTTTATTTTAGATGGACTTTAGGATCTTATGTATGAAGTTTTATACTTACAATTTTTGGTTAAGTTCATTTTATAGTATAGTTACCTAGGCTTTAAAAGGATAGAATTTCTAAGTATTTTTGGCTTAAGAAGGAGTGAAGAGGTTGACCTTGCGGTCGACCATGTGGCTGACCGCATAACTCAAGCAAGCCTCAGCTTTTTATCAACTCCATGTGGTCGACCGCAATGACCATGGCTAACCGCATTATACTCAATTCCTTAGCAAAATTGAAGATTTGATCTTGCTAAAATTGAATCTTACCACAACTCATAGTTAACTCAAAGAATTATACCGTTGCAGAGTTCACTCAGAGAATTTCAAAAAGTTGAAAGTTGTTCTCATTCGTACAAAGACACACCACCTTTCCATTAACTCTACAACATGATGGAAAAAATGAAATGTGCTTCAACCAGTCATTCATAACACATTGTCCTTAATGATTATCCATTAAGGATTTCCAACTGCAACTTTATTACCTAGGCTATAAATAGAGCTTGTGTTCAAGCCATGAAGATTGCTAGAGACATTGTTTTTTAAATCCTCAAGAAGTGTTGAAGCTCATACTCAGATTTCCAGAATCCTTTGAATCTTCAAAAACTTCATCTTCAAGCCTTCAAGAAATATTACTTACCTAAAAATCTCTCAAGACTTGTAACCACAACATGATTCATTAAGCTCTATTACTTCTATTATAAAGAGCTCTTGAATCTTGAACACACACACACCCCTTGAAATCAATCTTGTTGATTGCATTACTTGGGATACACTAGTTATTGTCTAGGATTAGATTCATAGAAAAGATAGTTAGATTTGAGATTGATTCTCAACTCTGTAATCATTGTAAAAGCAACTCAAAGAACTAAATATACTATCTCCCTTCGAAAATCCAAGACTAACCATCTTGGTAGAGGACGTAGATCATTTACGATTGAACATCTCCAAATACATTGTCCAACACTTTCTGCACTTTACTTTATTTGTTCTTAAGTTTGTTTATTGCTCCTTGTGTTTGATCTTCACTGATAGCCAACCTCATTGTGAATTGTGTTTATAGTAGAAATATGCCTTAGCATATTTTTCAACCTTGCGGTCGACCACAATTTCCCATTTGCGGTCGACCACACTCACTTTCATTACTATACTTTTATACTTAGAAATTCCACTGTGCATTTTACTATCTTAATAGTTGTTTTTTACTTGACCACACTTTCAGCATAGTAAGCCAAGGTTGATTTTTGAAATGGGATAGAAAATTTTATACAGCTATTCACCCCCTCTAGCTGTTTTTCATACCCTTGTTGCACATTTTGGACCAACAAGTGGTATCAGAGCAAACACCTTTATAAAACTATGTTTTGTTTTTCAATCTTAACAACTTGGGTGTTGATTCGTCTTGGCAACTTCATAAGCTATCACTACCATAAAAATGTGTTTTAGCGGCAGAATATTCTGCCGCTATAATATAGATTCCGTCGCTAAAGATCATCCACCGGCGGAAATATTTCGTCGGCGGTCCGCCACAATGGTCCGGTAGACCAATTTCCACCGGTGCACACCGATGGAAATCGTATTCCGTCAGTGATCACCGAAGGAAATTTTCCTAGTTGATTTCATTTAATTTAATTAAATTATGATTTCAGAGACGAAAATTTCCGTCACTGAGTTAATTTATTTTTATTTAATTTTTATTTCACCGGCGAAATATTCTTTCGCTGAAATAAAAATTAAATTAAATAAATTAACTTTGCGACGGAAATTTTCATCGCTGAGTTAATTTATTTTAATTTAATTTTTATTTCAGTGACGGAGTATTCCGCCGGTGAAATAAAAATAAATTAACTCAGAGACGGAAATTTCCGCCACTAATAATGCAATAAATAAAAAAAATAATGGTAAATATCAATTATAATATTTTTTTTTGTACCTGATATAACAATTGATACAACTAAAACTATAAACCTAAAAACCAAAGTATAGTACCTAATCGGTGGGGGGTGGGGGCTCCCAGTACCAAATCGGTGGGGAAGGGGCGGGGTGGGGGAGACTGGATTCTTAATCTGGGCTATCAGCATCGCAAATCGACGATTAGTCTCCTCCCTATGCTGCGCAACCTGTGTCTGAGCCCCTGCAGCCTTTGCCTCAGCCTCTACAGCCTTTGCCTAAGCCTCTGTAGCCTTTGCCACAGCCTCCATAGTCACGCGTCTCTTCTCAGCCACCTGAGCCTCCAGAGAGTCGATCCTCGAAGCATACTGAGGATCGGGCCTCAAAACATTCGTACGCCGGTCGATAACGATGGGCATTGCAGCCCGCGATCCCCCATCCCTAACACTCGGTCTCCTCTCTTTGGATGTCCATCTGAGGTGATCACTTGCCAAACTTCATGCACGAATGGAAGGGGCTGGCCGAGAGGAGTACCTTCGGGAACAACGACGGCTTGATATGTATTTTTTCAAAATAAAATAAACAAATATAATCATATACACAATGTACATAAATAAATTTACATATTCAAAATCAAGTAATTTAATGATAGTTTACTTACAAAGTCCAATGCTGATCGATCATCAACCAACTGCAGAGGTTGATCGGCGGATGTAGGACTTCTAACATGCGTGCTAACGAAAACATCCAAAAAATCGACATCGGGGCCATGTTCATTTTCCTATAAATAAAAGAAGCGAGATTATTATTTTGAAATGGTATAAATGCAACATTTAACTTCCCAATATTTTTCCTTTCCCCCTTAAACTAAAACCATGGATTTCATAGCATCAACATGGCTCCCCAGCTAACATATGTACATAAACTGATTTCAAAGCATGCATACACTACATTTACACTAAAACCATGGATTTCATACCATCAACATGGCTCCCAGCTAACATATGTACATAAACTGATTTCAAAGCATCCATACACTACATTTCAACTAACACCCCATGTATTTCTTATCATTTACACTAACACCCACCAACAACGTGCATACAACCGTCCTGTTTGGTATCAAAGTCAATTAAACTAAAACCATGGATTTCATAGCATCAACATGGCTCCCCAGCTAACATACGTATGTAAACTGATTTCAAAGCATGCATACACTACATTAAAACTAACATACATACCATACGCATATGATGCTCGGCGATGTTGATCGTCCCCATCGTATGCTTTATCGCCGACCCCGAGGAGCCCGCTCTATTTTCCCAAGCCTTTTGGGCGATCGTTACCGCCACTTCCGATGACCAATGTTCACAAAATCTACGAAACACCTTCTTGGTCATCCAAGTCGGTGTCTCGGGCGCTAATCCCTTCTCCAGCCGCTTAATCTAAATACACTAAAAATATTAAAATATACAACTTTAATAATAGAAAACAATATATTAACAGATCTACTTAAAATAAATTTAAAGTTCTAATAATCTAAAGCATTCACAATACATCTAAATACACTAAAAATATTAAAATTTAAAACTTTAACAATAGGAAACAATATATTAACAGATCTTCTTAAAATAAATTTAAAGCATTCACAATACGTATAAAATTTTAAAATAATCTAAAGCATTCACAATACATCTAAATACACTAAAATAAATTTAAAGTTCTAATAATCTATAGCATTCACAATACATATAAAATTTTAAACTATTATTAATCTTCATCCCCATCCTCATCACTGGACTCTGAATTACTACAAAACTCAAGTTCTTCATCTTCGGACTCTGATGAATCAAATTCTGGTTCGACGTCCTCTTCCTCTTCCTATGATTAATCAATTTCAATGTGCGCGAGATGACCTGAATGAGGCAGTGGAGGTGGCAAATTCACTTGTAAGAAATCCTCCTCGCGTTCATCAACATTTTGAGGAATATGAGTGACATCATCTAATGGATGATTAGATGATGAAACGTTAGGTGGCACTGGCATTTCATCCTCTTGATAGGGTGTTTCTAATGACGACTCTGTAGTTGTCGACGAGGGTAGGTTGTCAATCATGCTTCTAGCCTTGGTCTTCCAGACAGCCTACCATCCGTCGGGTCGCCGACGAGGGTAGGGAGTCATGTATACCTATTGTGCTTGAGATGCTAAGATGAAGACATCATCGCCAACATGTCTGGACGAGTCCTTTACATCGACGAGGTCAAATATGGCATGCTTCTTAACACCTCGCACAACATCTCGCCACTCACAATTGAACAAGACAACATTGTTTCCACCCAAATACTCCACCTCGACTACTTCTTTCAGGACACCATAATAATCAAGGATTCCTTTAAGTTTCACACCGCTATTCCACGTTAATTTAGAGCCCCCATAAGCTTTGGTATGAAACACATAGCCATTCACGAAATAACTGTTGTATAAATTAACGTTCAAGTACGGAGTTGCTGCTAAATGTCTTAACCTCGCAGCTTTGGCATAACCCGGATGTTCAGTTATCTATAAGACAATATGTAACCAATTTAATACAATTTTAAGATTGAATGTTTAAAAAAGTGTATAGAATAAATTTGAATGAAACGAAATATTTAAATATTTCCTTGGCCAGTTTGGAATTCTTTGTCTGTCCTAATTGCGATGAGTTCTGGAGATAAATCCTGAGCTAAATCTTCAAACATTCTGCAACAGGGTTAAACAAGGCATTTCATATGCAGGTAATTAAACATGCATAATTTAATTGACGAGGCGTAAACATAACATCAATGACTTACTTGACATATTCCTCAACCTCGTCATAGTTAGGAAGAACATAGAGTGAGACCGCGGCAAACTCTTTAGCGGTTAACATACGCGTACCAACCCGTTTGCCGAGGAACCGACCAGGGGATGAAAATACAGAGATGCTTCCATTAGACAGACAACCATCATTGTAATTGCGGCCAACCCTAGTTAATCTCATATCAACATCAGGATGAAAATATGTTCCAACAAAGGCAACAATCTCATCTATAATAACAGCCTCTGAAATTGAGGCCTCGACCATGGCCCTATTGCTCATCTTCCTTTTCAATTGGCCTAGATACCTAAAATTCATTTGTAGATTAAAACATAAATAATGTTAAAGAAGGTATATTGTTAACGCTCAAATTATTTAGAAATAGAATAAATTCAATTACCTCTCAAATGGATACATCCATCTGTATTGAATTGGACCACCGACTCTAGCTTCATATGCCAAGTGGACCGATAAATGCTCCATAGAATCAAAGAACGAAGGAGGAAATATCTTCTCAAGTTTGCACAAAGTCACTGCGATGCTCTCCTCAAGCTTTTTCATGTGATCAACGCGTAGTGTGGTCGATGTTAACGCTCAGAAAAACTCACTTAACTCTTTTAACGCCACCCAGATATTGTTAGGCAAGAGATCCCTGAGAGCAATCGGAAGTAGTCTATCTAGCAAAATGTGGCAATCATGACTCTTCAAACCCTGCACTTTACCCTCCTCTACATTGACACAGTTACCAATGTTAGACGCATAACCATCTGGAAGCTTTAAATCCTTGAGCCATTTCAGGAGGAGGTGTTTGTTTTCCTTTGTAAGCACGTATTGAGCCACCGGTTTCACTGTTTTACCATTGACCTCAGAAAACTCTAAGGCCGGCCGCTTACAGATTTCCTTAAGGTCCATTCGACCTTTGATTGTGTCTTTAGTTTTTGCCTTGAAATCCATCAACGTGTTAAAAACATTATCGAATACATTCTTCTCAATGTGCATCACGTCAAGGTTATGTCGAATGAGATTTGTTTTCTAGTATGGCAACTCCCAAAATATACTCCTCTTGGTCCAGTTATGGGAAGTCCCAAATCCTTGTATTTTGCTATCGAAAACTTTTTCCCCCACCGATTTAATTCAATATCAATAGAACACGATTTAGGCATATTGTTTCAAAAACAATCAATCTATCTCATACATAACAAGCAAAAGAATATATAAACGATTTATATTACTTTTCTAGCATGTTAATCCAAATTTAATGATACGAACGGGGCTCTGATACAACTCTTGGGTTTTATGGGTCCATGCGCAGCGGAATTAAGCATCAAATAACATAAAACCCAAGGAGCCTAGGATTCGTTCTATACAATTAATTTGAATTCCTATGAAATAGAAATAACCAACCTTGAATGCTTTCCGTTCTTGAGCTATCGAACGATTTGATTAGGTGATTTCGAATCACAAACTTCGTTCTTCAACTAGCTTGAACTCTAGGCCTTGATCGATAAACGAGCGAAGATCCTCTTTCGGTATCCACACCTTTGAATGAACCAAGAACAACTTCTTGAAGATTGCTAGATCACTTTAAACCTTGGAATAATATTGAGAATATTGTTGTGATTTTCCTTTGAGAATTTTGGCTAGATTTCTAGGGTTGACAGACGTTCATATTTATACTACAATAGTATAGAATATGAATCCTAATCAAATTAGGAAAGGATTCTGTTAGACCTCCTCAGGGCCTGTTGTGTCGTACGACCACACACGACACATGGCCTGTTGTGTCGCACGGCCAAATAAGGCTGATGACGAATTTCTCAATCATTCTTCCAATGGTTTAATCAATTCATTCTAGTTGTGTGTGACCCAATAGGATTACATTATGTTGGCAATAAGTTCGATCATATCAACCCTCATAAGACATAAGCGGACTCTAGCAAGCCATTATGTCTACCCAAATAATGTAACTTAAGAGTTCACGTTTCCAATGGTACACTTTCATTTCTCCCTTTGTCTCACGATGTTATATTGAACACAAATCATGGTCATTGTCAACTTGTCTTTGTTCAATGCTTTCTCGATTCCGAGTATAATGACAATTCCAATCATACTGGGGTACGGCCATACACTTTCATCATTATCACTCATCGAGGGGCTCAAGCTAAACATCTCTCTTTCGAGGGACAAATTCCATCTTGACTTATCATCCTTCCCATCATGATTCCGATCATGCCAAACGTAGCCTTTATAGATATCGTGTTAAGATATCGTTTGGCTAAAATCAAACATGACTTTCATCATATGTAAGGTCATGATAATCTCAGGTCTAGGGACTAAATGAAGTGACCTTATGAGATTTAATTATGACTTTTGACCATGACATAAATCTCATGCGGGTCAAGTCCATTCACTTGTTCTCTAACAAGTACCCATAAATTTAATGTGCATCTATATGCATATAATCATCATATGATTATCCATTAACATTTATACTAATTATTCTTATAATAATTAGGAACGAAGATTATTATAAACAAAATATACAAAACATATAATAATCGAATAATAAACATCTCATATAATAATAAATAATGTCAACACATAAGTCTATCAATCATAGGCCTAGGGCATAACACCAACAATAGTATCCCCCTCCAGAGATGCCATCATCCTCTGCATTGCAGTGGCATCCCAAGCACGGTGGACCTCCCACTCCACCAGGGTCCATGGATAAAGACCCAACCGTTCATACTCAAAGGCGTCCAACATGGCCCGCTCCTCTGCAATTGTCAGGGTCCACTCCTGATTCTCCTCCTCATCAACGCTCCGATTGGGGTGGCTCCACCTCCTAATATCCAGAAACAGAGGGTTCGGACTGTCCAGCTCAAACTTGTACAGTCCAATGACGACGTAGCCCCATATCTGTACAAGAAAACAGAACAGATTCAGTATGAAATACAGTCAAAGACTACAGATAAAGGACAGAAACAGAAGCAAGAATATACCTCCCAAGCATAAGAATACCCCGACAGGGTATCCTTGGTGTGCCTACACGCCTCGTCCATGGCGTGATAACAGAAGGCCAGCCCCGCTGAGCCCCAGTCATAAGTCCTCACCTCATCAACCATTACAGTATCAAATAACGCTGTATCAAATAGTTGAGTATGGTATCCATGAATGAAATTTCCCAATCTATTGTGACAATACATCATCAATTAGTTGAGTATGGTATCCATGAATGAAATTGTCCAATCTATTGTGACAATACATCAACCATTACAGTATCAAATAACACTGTCATGCATTCTAAAACTAAGCACATTGATATCAAGTATAATTTTCTCAAGGACCATATTGAAAAAAGTAACATTCATTCAGAGCATGTGGGTACTGACAATCAAAAAGGTAACATTCATTCAGAGATTCATATACTTAAAATGAGAAATGAGTATGCTTGAACTTGTATAAACTTGTTCATATTCTTTTGTCTAATGAATATTGTGTGTTTTAAGTTCATGATTTAAGTATAGGTCAAGACTGGCCCATTCCATTCACACGCTCGACCGCACCAAGCCTATCAAAAGCACGGTCGACCGTAGTTGTCCTTTTAGCATGCATTTGTCTCATAATCAACATAGGTGGATCGCATATATCTAATTGGACCGCATGAGATTAAAAAACATCATTTATACGCTTTGTAGAAGCCTTTCTATACGGTCAACCGTTTGGCTCTAAAAGGCGTGCTCAACATTATTCATGAAGACATCAGGTAAGTACTTTAACTCTTATTGATATTCGAAACTTGCCCTTTTTAGGACAAGATAATTGCATAAGGGTAATTTTTCAATTATTTTTCCCTCATTTTTCATAAATTCAAATCATTTATGAGGAGAATATTTTTGTCTTAAATTGCACATCCTCCAACACTTGTTCAGCCGTCATTGGTTGTCAAGGTGAAAACAAAAGGACTATCCCTTACACAGATGACATTACTGTTCCCTATCCCACCTCCATAACTTCTCCCTCCACTACTCCACTTCTTCATCACTTCACAAAATTCTCTACAAAAACACTCTCTGATGTACCTGCCTTTGTCTTCTTTTCTCTCTCTACTTTCTCTCACTAAAATCTGCAAGTATAAAATGGCTCCATCTAAGAAACATTCAACAAAGAAAGTTTTAGAAAAATCAAGCACCGATTTCTCCTTATCGAAATTCTTAGTAATGGTATGAAACTTCTATCACTTTACTTCGAAATTCAAATTTTGAATACGTTGTCGTGTTTCTTCATGAAAAGGGGAAACCAATTTTGCTTGAAATCTTATGTTTAATGTTGTTTGCTATGAATTTCTTCAATAGTCTTGCTTAGATTATCATTCTATAAATCGTGATGACACTGATTTCATGTTTACTTGGTTTCTTGATGCTTCTATATATGATTTTTCAAAACAAAAGTTTCGAGTTTTTCGAAAGTTTAAAACTGATTTCTGAAAATTTCTATGTTTGATTCATGCTTTTGATGGCATTTTGTTGAAATTATTGCTATTAGGAACATGAAAATGTAAATTTACTTAGTTTTGTTCATTTCTGGAAAAACCCTCTTGATGTTCTTCGAGTATTCATCCAATTTTTTTCAAAAATTCTTTATATTTTAGGTTTTGATTCATTTTGTTCATGTTTATACTTTTTGATCCAAAAATATGTATGGAGTAACTTGTTTCATGTTTTACCTTTAACTCCCTCTATGTGTGTAAGTACCATCGACCGCATCTATTTGCCAAACGTACGGTCGACCGTACATGACTCTGTCAAAAGTTGCTAACTGTTTTGCTCTTTTAAGCTTAGTACTTAAAACACTTGTATTTCTTTTTCTCACATTGATATTTTGTTTTTAGAATACAAGTCACTTCATTCATGGATAAGTGATAGATAGAAAAGACTTAGCACAAGATGCTTTGGGTAGAGTATTGCTGAATGCCTTCAAAGAGAGTGTAGTCCTTCCATTCTTCAACATGAAACAATCATTCCACATTCTAGCTCTAGTGGATCAGTTTTTCCACTATGCAAGAGAAGTAAAGGTGAAGGATGTCAAAGGAAGAACCATCAAGTTGATAAGAACCAAAATTCAAGGAGTACCATTGGACATTAACTACGTAGATATTGCTACTGTCCTTGGCCTCCCCATCATTAAGACAGACCCAATGGAGCTTGACCAAACAGATCTGGACATCCTAGGCAAATCTTTGATAGGAACCAATGATGGAATTAACTATACATAAAACCTAGAATGATGCGGAATATTTATTCTAGGACAATCATGCTTTAAGTTATCAAAGATTATGGAACGATAGACAAACCTGAATCCATAGCAATATTTGGAGAATACTTGATGAAGACTTGATGAACGATTATTGCCTTCCAATTGATCCTTAGGGTTCTTAGAATTCAGATGACAATGGGAATCAAGAGAATAAAACCTAGAAAGGTCAATTGGGGACCATAACCCTATATTTATAATGACCTAGTATGTTAGCCAGCCCATCATAGATTAACAACTAGGCCCCTAAGGTATCTACACATATTAACTGTAGATCCCATACATATAAAAGATGACTTGGGCCCCTTTAACTTTAGTAGATCACTTTACTAGGCCCAAATACTTTAATATTTAATGTGACATATACAATCACTTATAGTGCACATACGTCTATGTGCCCAAAGACTTTATTTATTATACTAGTATATGTAAAGTCCATAAAATATTCCAACAATCTCCCACTTGGACTTACACATGTACATAGTATAATACCTTAGTTTAATTGCATATCACATTATAAACCTTAACAGCAAAGCTTTACCAAATTGTGTCATCTTAAACCAATCCGGTCCATTAGTCAAATCAACATAAGGATCAAAGAGGTTTTCGTCACTATTAGCGCAACTAGACCCATCAGTGGTCACATATATTGACTCAACTAAATGACATGGATCAAGTATGGATGTGTAGCATGGAATAACATGTAATGTGATCTTCACATGTCTATTCTCAACTGGTCCAACCTTATTTTGAGATCAACCAAATATTCAGAGTGTAAAATAACTTTATCAAACAAAACTGAAAAACCAAATATACTTATAACAATAAATGTAAGATCAAAATACAAAACTCCCACTCAATCTAAGCATACTCTAGTGATACAAAACCCATACAAGCAGTGTGCTCGTGAAAAACCTTCGGTGTTACACCCTTAGTAAGCGGATCCGCGACCATGGAGTTAGTCCCAATATGCTCAATACAAATCTGTCCACTCTGAATCCGTTCCTTAACAGCAAGATACTTAATGTCTATTTGCTTAGACTTAGACGAGCTCTTGTTGTTATTAGAATACATAACTGCCGACTTATTATCCGAAAATAACTTTAATGGCCTTTCAATGCCACCTAATATGCGCAGCCCAGTGATAAAATTTCACAACCAAATTGCGTGATTTGATGCCTCATAACACGCCACAAACTCTGTCTCCATCGTAGAAGTAGCAACAAGTGTCTGCTTAACACTCTTCCAAGAAACTGCTCCTCCACAAAGTAGATAAACGTAGCTCGAAGTAGACTTACGACTATCTTGGCATCCCGCAAAGTCGGAATCCGAATACCCAATGATCTCAAGTCTATCCGACTTTATGTAAGTGAGAATATAATCCTTTGTTCTCTGTAAATAACGCATGACCCTCTTGGCTGCTATCCAATGATCCTTTCCAGGATTGCTAAGGTATCTGTCTAAAACACCAACTATGAATGCTAGGTCTGGGCGAGTGCAAACCTGAGCATAAATCAAGCTCCCTATAGTCGAAGCATAAGGGATGCTATTTATTTCCTTAGATTCAATCTCATTCTTGGGGCACTGAGCAAGATTGAATTTGTCACCTTTAGCCACTGGGGTGTCACCCATTTTACAATCCTGCATGCCAAATCTCTTAAGTACCTTATCGATGTAACTCTTTTGTGACAATCCAAGAATAGCTCGAGAACGATCTCTGTGTATTTGAATTCCTAATACAAAAGATGCATCTCCCAGATCTTTCATCTAAAATTTCTTTGAGTGAAATCTCTTAGTTTCATGCAGTAAGTCCGTATCCTTTGTGGCTAGTAGGATGTCATCCATATATAAGACCAGAAAAATATATTTACTCCCACTGAACTTGTGGTAGACACAATCATCAATTGTATTTGTCGTGAAACCAAATGATAATACAACTTGATGAAATTTGTAATACCACTGACGGGATGCTTGTTTGAGTCCATAGATGGATTTCTTGAGTTTGCATACCATATCCTTTGAATCTTTTGAAACCAAGGTTTCTGGTTGCACCATATAAATTGTTTCTTCAATGTCTCCATTGAGAAATGCAGTCTTAACATCCAATTGATGTAACTCTAGGTCATAATGTGCCACTAATGCCATAATAATTCTAAAAGAGTCTTTCGAAGAAACCGGAGAGAAAGTCTCTTTATAATCTATTCCTTCTTTCTGAGTAAATCCCTTAGCGACAAGACGTGCCTTATGTCTTTCTGCATTACCCTGTGAATCCCTTTTGGTTTTAAATATCCATTTGCAACCAATAGGTTTCACTCCTTCTGGCAATGGGACAAGATCCCATACATCATTGTCTTTCATTGATTTAATCTCATCATCCATAGCGACTATCCACTTTTGAGAGTTAGAACTACCAATGGCCTCATGAAAGTTGATTGGATCATCTTCCAATTGACCAATGTCTACCTCTTGTTCATTTAGAAATACCAAGTAATCATCCGAAATGGCACTTTGTCTCTCTCTAGTGGATCTTCTTAAAGGCACTTGTTCTTGAGGTTGTTGAGCTTGTTCCTCATGGACAACTAGAGGGATATTGACAATGTCTTCTTGATCCAAATTTTGTTCTTGAACCACATCAGGATTGAGATCCAAATCATGGTCAAGGACAATTGTAGGAAGAGGAATGGTAACCGAAACCTCTTCAAAGACAAAATCATCTCTAACTTGTCCCCCCACAAGCTCAACATCCTCAAATAATTGAGCATTTCCCGTGTCAAAAAAGTTTCTGGATTTGGGATCGTAAAACTTAAAGCCCCTTGACCTTTTAGAGTAACCAACAAAGTAACTACTAACAGTCCTTGAGTCCAACTTCTTTTCATTAGGCCTGTAAGGCCTAGCCTCAGTCGGACATCCCCAGATGTGTAAATGCCTTAATACAGGTTTCTTGCATGTCCATAGTTCATAAGGTGTTTTGTTAGCAGCCTTTGTGGGTACCCTGTTAAGGAGATAAACTGCAGTCTTTAATGCCTCTCCCCAGAGTGAGTCTGGTAAAGTAGTATGACTAACCATACTTCTCACCATTTCCTGTAAAGTTCGATTTCGTCTTTCAGCTACACCATTCATGCTAGGTTTGCCTAGCATGGTGTACTGAGGGACGATACCGCATTCCTCTAGGTATTTAGCAAAAGGCCCAAGATGTTGTTCACCTGATCCGTCATTTCTGCCATAGTATTCACCACCACGGTCAGATTTGACTTTCTTTATTGTTTTGCCATGTTGATTTTCAACCTCGGCCTTAAACTTTTTGAACATATCCAATGCCTGTGACTTTTCATGGATCAAATATAGGTAACCATAACGAGAGTAATCGTCTATGAATGTAATTAAATATTCATGACCATTCCACGAGGGTGTAGGAAATGTTCCACATATATCCGTATGAATTAATTTCAAAACATTCTTAGCTCTCTCATCTTTTAATTTGCTTTTATCTGTTTGTTTTCCCTCAATACACTCAACACATATTTCATAATCTGATTTGTCAAGTGTTTCAATAATTTCGTCTGACACAAGCCTTTGCATTCTCTGTTTTGATATATGTCCTAATCGCTTGTGCCATAATGACATGGAATTATTGTTAATAAATTTGTGTTTAGTACCACGTGTTTCCACATGCAGGTTTTCATGATATGAAGCAACAGTATCCAACATATAAAGATTATCATAAACCGACATAGTACTAGATCCAATAAACTTAGAATTATACGAGAAACGACATTCACCATTTGCAAATGAACAAGTAAATCCTTCTTTGTCCAAAACTGATATGGAAACCAAATTCCGTCTAAAAGACGGTACCACATGTGTCTCATACAAATCTAAATAAAATCCACACTTTAATAATAATCTAAAAGTTCCGATTGCTTCAACTTCAATAGAATTGCCGTTCCCCACATAGATGAATCTTTCAGCATCACTTGGCTTTCGGCAGTTCAGGCAACCGTGCATAGACACACTAATGTGAGTAGAAGAACCAGAGTCTAACCACCAAGTATGTCTAGGCACTGAAACCAAATTAACCTCAGAACAAACAAAAGCAAGAGATATACCTTTCTTTACATGCCATGCGTGGTATTTAGGGCAATTTCTCTTCATATGATCCATTTCCTTACAGAAAAAGTAACCTGGATCCTTATCTTGTCCCTTGGACGTTGACATTGCTAAATCCTTAGCTTGTCCCTTTGATACTTTATATTGCTTTTTCTTTGGCTCATTGACCGCAGTTTCTTTAGCCTTCCTTTTCTTGTTATAGCCCGAAGAGGAAGCCGCAAAGTGAGCACTCTCAGTCTTTTCAGACTTTAACCTTGATTCCTCTTGCACGCACAATGAAATGAACTCATTAAGAGTCCATTTTTCCTTTTGGCAATTGAATGTTACTTCAAATTGCCCAAACTGTGGTGGAAGAGAGATCATAACCATATGAACAAGCATGTCATCCGATAACTCGAACTTGAGAGCCTTAAGTTTAGATGCCAAATTGGCCATCTCCGTAATGTACTCACGCACGTTCCCTTTACCTTTATACCTCATGGCAATAAGATTATGCAAAAGCGTGCTTGTTTCTGCCCTTTCATTCTTAGCAAAATGCTTTTCAAGCTCTGTACGGAACGTCATTGCAACTTTCTCATCATCTATATCGCCTCTGAATGATTCTGGGATGCTTTTCTTCATGATCATAAGACACATGCGATTTGAGCGTTCCCACTTTTCCATATCCTTCTTAGCTTGAGATGTACTCGTGCTAGTCAGGTCAGTAGGTTTTGGCTCCCTGAGTGCAAGGTCTAGATCCATAACTCCCAGAACAATCAGCACATTTTCTTTCCAGCTTTTAAAATTCATCCCATTTAGCATGGGAATTGAGTTGATGTTAGCAGATACATTAGAAGCTGATGAAGTAACTGAATAGAGAACAAAAAATAAAACAAATAAGCTCACATATAACTTTAAGCAGATAAATGTTTGAAATTAAAATTATCCCATTACATGAAAATCGACGCGACATTAATTTTAATCTTTGGATAGAAAATTAACTTGCAAGTGATTTTCTTGAAGTAGAAATCAAATATTAACAGTAAAATTCTGTCAAATACCAAGCCTTTCTTTGGACCGACTCAATATTCACATGGATACTTAATAACTGTTACATATTTATCTCCACAAACGAATTTGAATTTCTGCCAAATAATAGCCTTCCTTTGGGCCGACCATTACCCGCATGAAGAACAAACACGCTAAAAAAAAAAACTTCAAATAATCATGTATTTTAAATTAAAAAATTTTCATAGGAGAGGTTACTTTGGTAACATGCTACGTAAATTTAATAACATAAAATACAAGATGTGTTCGAATAAACGAACCCAAAGTAATTTCAAACATGGGCATAAATTAAACATTATTATTGAAATTTAAAATTATTAAGTCCATAATAATAATTTCAATAAATAATATTTACTTAATCCAAATAACACATAATTATTACAAACCAAAAAACAAAACACAATACATAGGGCATAAACACATGAGGCCATTCTGAATCCCTTCCCTCGGCCTGGCTCAACATTAAAGGGAAAAGATGAAGCAAAATTCAAGAAATCAAAAAAAAAAAGTTTTGGTTTCTTCTTTTCGAGTTAATTGAGGAAAGAAATCATTAACCAAAATCAAAATCTGCACAAATCCCGTCACTGCTCCGACCATCCCCAGAAAAACTCAATTACCCGATTCGATAACCGTTGGATCGAGCTCAAAATTTCAGGGATTGTTCGCAACACCTAGGCGCTTAAAACGGTTGGATTGAGCAAAACATTCCTGGAGAAGGAGCTATGATCTTCGCAGTCAGATAGACGAAAAATCTCTACGGTAATCTTTTCTGGATTAAGGGTGTAATTTAATGTTTAGTCATTCAAGAATATCCACAACACCCTCCGGCAATACTCGAAAACACGAAGTAGAAAGAAACAACATAATCAATTTTTGTTCAGCCAAATTAAATCATAAACATCATAATCAATTTGATCCAAATAATCCCAACAACAAAGCAAGATTACGGCTCTGATACCACTTTATGGAATTAACTATACATAAACCCTAGAATGATGCGGAATATATATTCTAGGACAATCATGCTTTAAGTTATCAAAGATTATGGAACGATAGACAAACCTGAATCCATAGCAATATTTGGAGAATACTTGATGAAGACTTGATGAACGATTATTGCCTTCCAATTGATCCTTAGGGTTCTTAGAATTCAGATGACAATGGGAATCAAGAGAATAAAACCTAGGTAGGTCAATTGGGGACCATACCCCTATATTTATAATGACCTAGTATGTTAGCCAGCCCATCATAGATTAATTACTAGGCCCCTTAGGTATCTACACATATTAATTGTAGATCCCATACTTATAAAAGATGACTTGGGCCCCCTTTAACTTTAGTAGATCACTTTTTTAGGCCCAAATACTTTAATATTTAATGTGACATATACAATTACTTATAGTGCACATACGTTTATGTGCCCAAAGACTTTATTTATTATACTAGTATATGTAAAGTCCATAAAATATTCCAACAACCAAATCAGTGACAACTACACTCGAAAAGAATTTTGATGAGCTAATGTATTATACTGGTCACCTGGTAGGACACTACTTCTTTTGCAAAACTGGCAGCCAGGGCAATTTTAAAAATGATCAATGGAAGTTTTCTGCTGCCATCTTCCAAGGAACAAGGCTACACTAGTCCAAGATAATTTATCAGTGGTTGATGGCAAGTATTTTTGAATACCAGAAAAATGAAGCACCTGGGCACAACAAATACAGTACCCACACCAGGCTTATCTCCCTTTTGCTTACCCAAACTATAAAGATTAGCAAGATCGTGGACAGACAAAGAGAACTTCATGAGGAAATCCCCAAATCAAATAATTTCACAAGGAAAACATTGTAAGTCTTTAGAAACAAGTTTGATGATGAGCTATACAAACAATTCTAGGAGAAGGACCCCGGTGAGTAATATGTTCCTACCAAGAACCAAAAGAAATCTGAGTAGGCAATTATTGAAGAAGAAGAAGAGACTGACAAAGATAAGAAGGAAGACCCTAGGGAACTGTTGGTGTTATGACCTATGTATATAGTAATTTTGACTCATAACTAATACCGTTATGTAATCGTCTTTACCATTTATAATAGAGAATGTATATCATGAGTATTATATGCTTTACATGTTTGTTATAATATTCTGTGTCCCTAGTTATTGTGAATAACTAGTAAAAGTTGGTAATGGATAATTATAGAGATTATTATATGCATGGGGATGCACATTACACTTATGGGTACTTGTTAGAGAACAAGGTACTGGACCAACCCATCTATGAGATTTATGACATGGTCTATGGTCATATATGTCATGATTAAATCTCATGATAGTCGTGTCATTAGAATCCTTTGTACCTGAGATTATCATCATCATCCACATGATGAACGTTGTGTTTGATGTATTTTAACACTATCTTTAATAGGATAGCAATAAGGGCTATGTTGGCACGATTGGATTCTTATAGGGAATAATGATAATTCAAGATGAGATTTTTCCCTCGTGAAGAGAGATGTTTGCTTGGGCCCCTCGATAAATAGTGTTGATGAAATGTATGGCCATACTCAAGAGATTTGATAGAGATCAAATGTACTTGGATTATCAACATATTCGGAATCGAGAAAGCATTGAACAATATAAGTTGACGTGGACCATGACTTATGTTCAATATGTCATCGTGTGATAAAGGGAGTGTGACATTGATCTATCAAGGAATCAGGCTTTGATGTTATATTTAATTGGGTGGATATAATGGCTTGCTAGAGACCACTTATGTCCTGTGAGGTTGATGTTTTAACTCACTACAAACATAAAATATAATTCCTAAAGGGGTCACACACAAAGAACAAATTGAAAATGGCTCAAATATGGAACTGTACATCTGGGTAACCGCCGATGGTTATAGTGGGCGACCGCCCACAATCCACTGTACAGCTGGGCGACCGTCGGGGTATTGTGGGCGAACGCTCACAATGGTTTTCGAAAGAACAAAAAAGGTTGTACAACTGGGCGGCTGCCGAGAACCTTAGTGGGCGACCGCCCAGCCCGTGTTTCAGCAAATCAGTTTTTGACTTGGATTCGGGTTTCTTCCTAATTGTTAGGAATATTTATAAAGTATAAATATAACCTTTGCCTCATCCAAGAACACACGAATTTGAGGGCTTGATAAATACAAATCTCTTGATTTTGATTACAAATCAAAGATAAAAACACCCTAGATTCAATTCCATATTAGCCATAGATTGTTGAAAAGTGTTTCAACAATCGAGGATCGTCTAGCAATCCAACAAGATTCGATCTTGGTTCATTCGCATGTAGATTACCGATAGAGGGTGATTGCTATATCACCTAAAGCTTGAAGGCCTAGCATTGTTGATTCATCACAAGGAAGAACAAGGAAGAAGATCAAAGTTTCATTGATGATTCAAATCTGAATTACGATTCGTGTAATGAAAAACAAACTCACAACCAAGGTTAGTAAATCTATTTCATAGTTTTAATCTCTTCATGTTAGACGGATTCATGGCTAGGGTTTTGTGAATTATGTAAATGCGGTGGAGAGCATGCGGTTTGTTCACGTGGTTTCAACAAGGGTGAAGTTTTAAAACCTTAACAGGATTTTGACCTAAACAAAATACTCAACACACAAGTTAGTAACAAATAGCATATGGACTTATTTAAGTTCAAGCATACCCATTTCTCCTCTAAGGAATGTAAACCTCTTGGAGTCAGGAGGTTTTGTGAGAATGTCAGCAATTTGATTTTTTGTCCCCACATGATCTAAATGAATGTTCCCCTTTTTCACATGGTATTTGAGGAAATGATACTTGATGTGTATGTGTTTGGTTTTTGAGTACATGACAGGGTTGTTGTACACTGAAATTGTTGAGTTATTGTCACATATGATTGGGTAATTTCTTTCATTGATTTCATAGTCTACAAATTGTTGCTTCATCCAAAGTATTTGACAACAGCAACTTCCATCAGCAATGTATTCAGCCTCTGTAGTTGAAACTGAATCTGAGGCTTGCTTTTTGCTGGCCCAAACAACTAGTATATTTCCAAGGAAGTGACAAGTTCGACTAGTGCTTTTCCTATCTATGGTACAAGTTGCATAATGTGCATCTGAATAACCTACAAGTTTGAAATTCGAATCTTTGAAATACCAAAGTCCAGGATTAGTAGTTTCAGAGAGATAGCGGATTATACGCTTGAATGCACTCAAATGTGCTTTTCTAGAATCAGCTTGATAAGGACCACAAACGCAAACACTAAACATCTGGTCTACTAGCAGTTAAGTAAAGTAATGAGCCAACCATACCTCGATATAGAGTTTGATTAACCTTTTCACCTTTTAGGCATTTTTCAAGTTTATTGCCAGTAGCCATGCGAGTATCATAAGTTTTAGCATTTTCCAGTCAAAACTTTTTGATTAAGGCCTTCTTGTATTTGGCTTTGTTGATAAACATTCCTTCATCACATTGTTTGATTTGAAGTCCAAGGAAGAATGTCAATTCTCCCATCATGTTTATCTCAAACTTGTTTTTCATTAGCTTTTCAAAACGCTTACACAATAATTCATTAGTAGAGCCAAAAATAATATCATCAACATATATTTGAACAAGTAAAGAATGATTATTATATTTAGCAATGAATAGAGTTTTATCAATTTTACCGCGTTTGAAGTCTTTTTCTAGAAGATTTTTTGATAAAGTTGCATACCATGCCCTTGGATCTTGTTTGAGTCCATACAAAGCATTTTGGAATTTGTAGAAATGATTTGGAAATTTTGATTTTTCAAATGCAAGAGGCTGATCCACATACACGGTTTCTTGAAATTAACCGTTGAGGAAAGCACTCTTAACGTCCATTTGATAAAGCTTGAAACGTTTGTAAGATGCATAGGCCAAGAAAATTTTGATTGGAGCAAAAGTTTCATCATAGTCAATTCCTTTTTCTTGCCTATATCCTTGTGCAACCAACCTCGCTTTGTTTCTGGTGATGCTTCCATTCTCGTCTATCTTGTTTCTAAACACCCACTTTGTACCTATAACTCCTTGTTCATGAGGTTTAGGAACCAATGAGCAAACCTTACATCTTTTAAATTGGTTGTGTTTTTCTTGCATAGCAACAACCCAACTTGAATCTTAGAGTGATTCATCAACTTTATTTGGTTCAATTTGAGATAATAGAGAAGTATACTCATCATAGTTTGATCTCCTTGTTTAAACTCCGACAAATAAATTACCAATGACATTTGAGAGAGGGTGACTACTGACTTCACAAACCTTAGGGGGTAAATCTGGTTGAACATAGGTTTGTTGAAGATCTTCTATTGGTACACCATTAGATCCTTCAGTGAAGTCATTGAATGTAACTTGACGAAGAGGTTAAATTTGCTGAATGGGTGAATTCTCATCTAAATCTTCCCTTGGAGATAAATCTGGAGTTGGAATTTCAGATTAGGTTTCAAAATTATTTGATGGAGGCTTAGTTGATGTTGATGGATTTCCTTGAGTTGAGTGATTTTGAAGTTCTTGATTTGGCTTAAGTGAGGTTTGGAAGTTTCACATGCCTTATTAGACTCAACAAAATCATCAGTAACATTTGGAGTCAAATGTGGCTCAATTAGAGAATGTTCATCAAAAGTAACATGGACAGATTCTACTATTTTAAACTAGATTCATTAAAAACACAAATAGCTTTGGAATGTTTAGCATACCCAATAAAAATACCTTCATCAGCCTTAGGTCTATATTTACCTCTGTTTTCTCTTCCATTGTAAAGGATAAAGCATTTGTAGCCAAAGATTTTGAAAAAGGCAATGTTACGGGTTTTTCCTCTCCGAAGTTCATATGGATTTTTGTTGTAGGTCTTGTTGATAAGGGAGCAGTTTTGAGTGAAGCATGATGTTTTGACTGCTTCTGCCCAAAAATACTGAGGAAGCTTGGCTTCAGAAATCATTGTATTTCTAGCCTCAATCAACGTCTTGTTCTTTTTTTCCGCAACCCCATTTTGTTGTGGAACACCTACAGTAGAAAATTTATGATCAATTCCATGGTCATCACAAAATTGAGCAACACCGTTGTTTTTTAATTATGTTCCATTATCAGACCTTACACTAACGATGTCATCTTATTTTTTGGTTTGGAGCCATCTAAAGAGTGAGGTTAGAATTTTATAGCAATCATCCTTTGTTATCATCATTTCAACCCACGTATACCTTGAGTAATCATCCACTACTACTAAAGTGTATCTATTTCCTTCAATGCTAGAAGTGGTGAAATGTACAAATAAATATATGTGAATCAGTTGTAAACATCTTGAAGTTGATGGAGCGGTCTTGCTGGTGAAATACGAAGTAGTTTGTTTACCAAGTTGACAAGCACGACACTTTTCTGCATGATGATCAGCCACTTTGGGTAAACCGCGAATGAGGTTTTCCCTTCCAATTTTTGCAAGATACTTGAAGTTCAAGTGACTCAAATGCTTGTGACATAGCCAATTATTTTCGCTCACATTTCTAGCTACAAAACAGAGATTAGTAATACTGCATGTAGAATTTAAATCAATGATGTAAATATTACTCTTACGAATCCCTGTTAGTAATGTGACTCCGGAAATGCCATCTTTGTTAAAGCAATTTGAAGAAGTGAAGTTGCAGTGCATTCCTTTGTCACAGAATTGAAAAATGGATAGAAGGTTGTGCTTGAGTCCTTCTACAAGTGAAACCTTCTCAATAGTGAGGTTTCCTCTCCTAATTGTTCCTTAGCCAATTGTTTTTTCTTTGTTGTTGTCATCAAAGGTTAAAGATGAATCGCTTGCTTCAATGAAATTTTCCAATAAATATCTATCTCCAGTCATTTGTCTTGAACATTCACTGTCAAGATACCATCCATTAAGTAGAGGACTGAAAAATAAACATTTAAAAATGAGGTCCCCTTTATTCTTTTAGGTCCCGATCTTATCATCCTTTGATAATCCACACCTATTTGACAGAAGGTGGATTACGCTTTCTGGCATTAGGTGTGAACCTCAATAGGCATTTTGTAGCCTTGTGACCAGAACCATCTGTAGCGTTGTGAGAAAGAATTTTATCTTTTTATTTGAGTCGCCACCTATATTATTCGATTGGAAACATAGAAAAACCATTTTGAAAGAGATTTGGGTTCGGGGCTTAGGTTATGAAATGGGTAGGTCAAGGAGCATCCATTTCACCCAATCCGGAGATCGGTCTTGCTAAAGAAAAGAGAGGTTTTCAAAAGAAGAGAAAAGACGATTTTAAATATTACAAATAAAGATCCATTTAACGGGGTTAAACGAAATGTAGGATCGATTGCTTCGAGACCATCTCCATGATTTGGAGAGGCTCTAGGCCGATCCTAGATTCTATGGGCTTATACCACTCTAACAATCAATTAGAAAGGGATTTAGAGGTTACCTTGTGTGAGGTGATTTGGGCAGAGTTTCGACTCAAGTTTAGAATCGACTCTCGATATGGACAGAGCTTCGCCTCGGTCCTTGACTTGGATCTTGATGTTTGTTTATCAACAAGGTTGACAAACAAACTTTGAGGTGATTTTTAGGGTGATTTTGTAGGATTCTTTCAGGGAAAGAAGCCAACAAAATGTGTGTGAATTGTGGAATTACGGACCTCTCGAGCCTTGGAAGTCACCAAGTATTTATAGGGGTTGGATATGAAGAAGTGGAGAGGTAAAACCCTATCATAAGGTTTTGGACTCCAAATCCCATTGGTTGGCCGGATGGATAAAGTTTTATCCCGAAAGAGGTTGAAATCGACGAGGAAACTGTCTTCTGCATGCTACAGAGGGAGGATATCTTGCGCGAGACACGCCATCTCGCGGCGAGATATTGCTCCTGTGGACAGTCTTGTCCTTTCCTCGTTATCTCGTATGCAGTTTAGTCCCAAACTAACGGTGGTTAGTCAAAACTTAACGAAACATGACGAAATGGTGGATTTCTACTTCTTGACTCAAAGCGAGACTTAGAGTGTTATAAGTATGATCCGATGTGTTCAGAATGGGGTGTCTACAGAGCCCCTCGGCGACAAGTCTTATGGAAGAAGTCATGTCGACGAAAGAAAAGACATCATTCTTAACATCGGGATGGTCGGGCCGCACGGATTCCTACATATCTCTATCGGAGAATCAGACCATGACGTAGTTCGACTCCAAAACACGAAAAGGCTGCTTTTGGTATTTTGAAAATCATTTGAAAATCGAGGAGATTTTATTTTGAAAGATAAATTCATACTGAGGAATCAAATCAAGACCCAATTCTGAATATACCTGTCCGTTTGAAGATTCGCCTGCCTGGGCTCTGAACCTGCGGGAAATATGTTAGAAAACAAAGGCTTACCTTTCCGGTCTTCTGAGTCCTGTCGGTTTTGTGACGATTCGCCTTTCTGGGCTCCGAATCGGGCTTTTTGTTGTTGAGGATGACGATTCACCTGTTTGGGTATTGAATCGGGCTTTTTGTTTGACGATCCACCTGTTTGGGCATTGGACCGGGCTTTTCTGATGACGATCCACCTGTTTGGGCGTTGGACCGGGCTTTTCTGATGACAATCCACCTGTTTGGGCGTTGGACCAGGCTTTTCTGATGACGATCCACCTGTTTGGGCATTGGACCGAGTTTTTCTATTGATGACTCACCTTTCTGGGCTCTGAATCATGTGGATTGAGTTGATCTTTGGACCACTCGGTTTTCGGGCGACTGGTGCCGTACCGGGCGATAGTGCGTATGTCATGTTTGGCTCGTTCCGTGACTTGCGGTGCCGATTTTTCCACGTTTCCTTGCTAGTTTATCATTTCCAAGGGTAAATGTGTCAAAATTTTGAATTTTGACGTTGCGTAGACGCTTATTGTCGAGGACAATTTCGTAACTGTCCAGAAGGTATATCTCGCGGCGAGATAAGGTATACCGCGCGAGACTTGTACTGTCGGGGCATATAAATCAGCAGCTCTTGCTTATTTTGAAAACACCCTTTTCAAAATTCCCTCCCTAGCTCGAGCCAAGGTCGTTTTCCTTGCAATTTTTCGTGGATTTGCTTGGTGTTTCTTCCTTCCAATCAATTCTCAATCCCTCCTCCCTCCATAATCAATGGCTCAAGAGCAAAGGAATCTGATTTTGGGGAGCTATTTGCTAGGGAAGGATTATCCTCGCGATGATCTCACCTTCGATAGGCATGCACATATCTCCACCGCTGTTCGGGAGGGCTTGGTAAAAACTTCTTCTTCACCTCTTGTTTCTCATATTGCATTGAGTTTGAATCCCCTTTCTCTTGAATTCAAAATTCCATCAATGGCTTTTGTTCTTGTCTATGCTTAGAACTAGGTTCTTTCTTGCATGCGTTGATTTTGTGCATTTCTTTGGGTGATTGTTGTTGCATTGTGTGCGTATGAGCCTCCTACACATCATGGATTGTAAGAGAGGTTGATTCGGATCATGAATGACATCCTTGGGCAAGCTTTTCTTGTACGCACGCCAAGTGTTTGATGAAATGTCCCAATGAAAATTTTCTTCTATTTCATTGATTTTCTGACATGGAATGGTTTCTAATGTTGCCCTTTTTGCTTTTCCTCCGTTTTGCAGTCATATAAGCCAACGAAGAATTGCCGAGGAAGCCCGAAAATGGCTAAAGCGGTTTGGGACAAGATCAAGGATCTTGATGGCGTTCGGGATAGAGTGGCCCAAACGGGTCTTCTGACTTTTGTTGACAATCTCTGGGGAATAAGGCAGACTCCCCGAGTTCTTCAGGCTATTCGGGAAAGGTGGTGGGATACTACTCATACCGTTCACTTGCGCTTCAGGGAAGTGACCATGACTCCGACTGATTTTCTTGCCATCACGGGGTTAGAGTTCATTGGCGATCCTCTGCCGAAGATTTTGGGTTATAAGCCTGCGGGTCCAGCTGCGTGGAGGCAGCTGAATGGTTTCTCCCCTAACAAGGTTAAGGGGTTTGCTGCTGAGTTGACACCCCTCCGACGTCAAATTGAGGAGTATGCGGAGAAGCCGAATGCAGTCACTGATCGACTGGTGAGGGGGGCCCTCTGGTATATTCTTTTCGAGACCATCTTCGCGAACCACTCTTCTACGGCTCGTCATTCTTTGTTACGTTTATTGGTGAATCTGGATGAGGTGAGTGGATATGATTGGGGCTCAGCGGGGCTGGCCTTCTGCTACCACGCCATGGATGAGGCGTGTAGGAATACCAAGGATTCCCTATCAGGGTATTCTTATGCCTGGGAGGTATGCCCTTTGACTTTGTTTCTGTTTTCTGTCTGTATGCTCTGTCTATGTTTCATACTGAATTTGCTCTGTTTTCTTTGTGCAGATATGGGGCTACATTGTCCTTGGGCTATACAAGTTTGAGTTGGAGAGCTGGACCCCTTTGTTCCCAAATATCAGGAGGTGGAGCCACCCCAATCGGAGCGTTGATGAGGAGGAGGACCAGGAGTGGACCCTGACGGTCGCGGAGGCGCGGGCCACGCTGGATACTTTCGAGTATGAGAGGCTGGGCCTATATCCTTGGACCTTGTTGGCGCGGGAGGTGCATCGTGCTTGGGATGCTACTGGGATGCAGAGGATGCTAGCATCTTTGGAGGGAGATACCATGTATCTTGGTGAGCGGGTCTTCCCACAGCATGGCCAGGGTAGATTGCCATACATCGTGCCGGCGGATCCGCCGAGGGCGTTGTATCCCACCCACTCTATTCCGGATGATGACTATACAGGTCTTCTGGTGGGTGATGTGGCGACGGCTTGTGTGATCCCCGGGGCCTCTTATGCGGAGTTCCTGCCTCGATTGATGGGTCCCCTCCTGGTGGGTGATAGGCGATCACATGCTCGTGGCTCCGCCTGCGCACCTTCGCCGGGTTCCTCAGCCCCTAGCACTTCTTCCCAGTATGCTGGTTCTCTGCCTTTTGCCCCGGATTTCGGTCCTCTGAGCTACACGTATATGATGGGGAGCATGCCGATGATGGGGCACATCCCGTCTCCTGATCAGATTCCCGAGGGTTACCCCCTCCCGGCTGATGTCTCTTCGGTATGTTTTTGTTCATATCATATCTCGTATTCGTCCATATAAGTGTATATGTACGACTTCATCTGAGCATCTCTCTTTTTTTTCTTTGGTTTTCAGGTCACCATGTTCGCGGCTGATTATAACCGTGGAGCGACCAAGATGGCGGGACTGATGGCCATGGTGTCGGATCTGTCCGAGAGGCTGTTTCACAAGGCTTCTTTGGCGGCCTTGACAGTGGCCTCGGCGGTGACCCCTACTTGTGGAGCCAAGAGGTCGAGGAGGGATGGTAGCCCCCGTGGTGGAGATGGCGGAGGTGCCGGCGGCTCGAGCGACTTGATGGCGTGATCCCCTCCCTTTCTCTTTATCTGATTTCTGGTGATTTGTATATATTGGCCGTGTGGGCCCAGACAATTTTTTTTCTTTGGTACCTGTTAGGAACAAGTAGGTAGCACAAAAACAATGGTTTTTTTTTTCTTAACCCCTAATCCTAGGTCTAAGTAGTTAATTAACTTTCTCGACTTTCCATGTTTTCAGAAATGGAATGGCTGTTAGGCCACAATTTTGAGCTTGATCTTGGTGTTTTACTGCATGTTATGAACTGCACACGCAGGTTTTTTTGAGACTTGCTTCGTCAAGTAGGGGCTAGATTGCTGTTTGAGCAGAACTGTTGTTGTTTAGCCATAGGGATATCTCGCGCGAGATAATGTGTCTCGCACGAGACACGCTACCCAGGCAGAGATCTCTTCCTTTTTCGAACAGGATTTTGTCAGTTTTCCCTATAAAATCACCCCGTAGTCCGGCCAGATATCTTATTCTAGCCTTTCAAACTCTAGAGATATTCTGTTAGGGTTAAAATCTTGGCTTCTTTTCCAACCCTACGATCCATGGCTTCCAAGGAGATTGCCCCAATGTCCATGATTTTCGATGATTTTTCTCTGTCTTCTGATGTGATCGAATCTTTCAAGCGAGCATCAAGGGATTTTGTGAGGTCGTTTCGGAACCGGTCTCGCAATAGGTTTATTGCAGAATTTGGATTCAGAATTCTTTTCACTTTGAAGAACCTCCAACCGGATTGGAATCTCTTGCAGGGTGCTGCTCGTTTTTGGGATCCCTCTATTCATCTTTTCAATTTTTCTTTGAATGAGATGGTGCCTACCGTGGAGGTGTTGTGAAATTGGGGGGATCACCACATCCGCTAGCCCATACTAGCAGTCATCAACATGGAGAAAAATAAATCAACACATGATAATATGAAAGAACAAGAACACCACACACACAATAACACAAGAATTGTTAACCCGGTTCACCACCACCTGTGGCTACATCCGGAGGCACCAAGCCAGGACATCACTATAATAATATATGAAGGATTACAACTTAACATATGCACTCACACAAATCTAGCATAGTAACTCTCCATGAGCAATCTCTCATATATATTATCTCACCACCCCAAGAACACACAAAATAACACAGTCATGGCCGGGTTGTAGGATCGCCCCCATGGCTCTCCTAGGCCCCCGGCCCCCTCCTAGATACTATTTTGTGGCTCTCCTTGATATCCTAACTTTTCCCCTCTTTTGGTACAAATATTATGGTGGTAGTCACAATATATTTATAGGGATACAAAACCTATTCCTAATCAAAACCTGATTCACCCGGAGTCCTTGACATGGAAGGAGTATCACACAAATAGGAATACTAATTTGTTACCAAATTAACTTCTATCCAAAGATTCCTTTCACGCCACTTTGCAGAGAATTCGCCCGTCACAAGCGTGATCGCGCAGCACCCCCAGCGCGGCCGCCCTTATCGACCGAGACTTCTTCACCATCGTCCGACCTCTCAGCGCGGTCGCCCTCCACCAGAAGCGCGGCCGCCCTCCTCAACAGTCAGCCCCGAATTTCTGCTCCTCCATGGTTTTGATCCTCTCCTTGGTTTTGGCTCCAATCCCAACAATCTCCCACCTGGAGACATAAACCACCATTGTGACATGCTCCCATCATACTCCCACCTGAGAATGATCCACCAAATATTTTACACCACCAAGTTGAGCCTCCACGCTCCTCCACCATGAGCCTCCACGCCCAAATAATAAGGCGAGTTGAAACCAAGCGACGCTTCAACCTCCCCGTGTTAGATCCTTCTTGCCTCCCCAAATCAACTTCTACCTTGATTTATTTGCAAGACTAACTTCGCCTTCTCCCTCCTAGATCCACTCCCCTTGCAATGCTCCCCATGAAACTCGGACACACCTTGCTTCTTGCATTGTTTTCTTGTGGTTCCTTTTCTCGCTCTTTGTTAGGTACTTGTGACTGTCTCCTTGCTGGCCAGCTACATATTGTCACCTCTCCACCCTAACACACCGTTTATTGATGTCTCTCCTTTTTTTTTTTACACCAACAGGCCGGTCTCCAAGCCTTTTGCTCCCACCTGGAACGAAATTGATGTTGTCGGTAGAGTACAACATTCTCCTTACCCCTTATCCGTCATTTGCGAGAAGTCCTCCTTTTCCCACGTGGTCTAACCGGCTTATACCACTCACCTTTGCACGAAAGATTATATCAAAATAGGAAGCAAATCAGCTGCAGAAATCCCTTCCCCGTCGCCAGCGCGGTCGCCCTAGCCCCCAAGCGCGGCCGCCCTCGAATGGAATCCTCCGAGCCTCAAGTTCTGTCCAAGTGCGCGGTCGCGCACCACCACCTGCATGGCCGCCCTCAACCCCAGAAACTGTTCCGATGATTTTTCCTACTTGATCTCACCAACTCTTCCGACTTAGACTTCTTTTCTTTCATATTTTTCTCCAACCACCTTGACTGCCCCAAAAAACCCTTGAACATCTCCAGATCCATCTTGATTTCTGCATCTCCAAAATTCCACCTCGAATTTCTGCAGATCTCAACAAGAAACAAACGAACTCTTCAGACTTGCTGATCTTCCGCACGATCGTATACCTATTTGGCACGTGTCTTGCTTCAACCATAAACCCTAGAAGCTCTCAGATCCCTGCACGTCTTCCACACGAAGAATCTGCACAAAAAATCTGTTGTCTCTTTTCTTCACCTTGGATCTCTCCTAGATCTCGAACCAAAGAGCTCTGATACCAGTTGTTGTGAAATTGGGGGGATCACCACATCCGCTAGCCCATACTAGCAGTCATCAACATGGAGAAAAATAAATCAACACATGATAATATGAAAGAACAAGAACACCACACACACAATAACACAAGAATTGTTAACCCGGTTCACCACCACCTGTGGCTACATCCGGAGGCACCAAGCCAGGACATCACTATAATAATATATGAAGGATTACAACTTTACATATGCACTCACACAGATCTAGCATAGTAACTCTCCATGAGCAATCTCTCATATATATTATCTCACCTCCCCAAGAACACACAAAATAACACAGTCATGGCCGGGTTGTAGGATCGCCCCCATGGCTCTCCTAGGCCCCGGCCCCCTCCTAGATACTATTTTGTGGCTCTCCTTGATATCCTAACTTTTCCCCTCTTTTGGTACAAATATTATGGTGGTAGTCACAATATATTTATAGGGATACAAAACCTATTCCTAATCAAAACCTGATTCACCCGGAGTCCTTGACATGGAAGGAGTATCACACAAATAGGAATACTAATTTGTTACCAAATTAACTTCTTTCCAAAGATTCCTTTCACGCCTCTTTGCAATGAATTCGTCCGTCACAAGCGCGGTCGCGCAGCACCCCCAGCGCGGCCGCCCTCATCGACCGAGACTTCTTCACCATCGTCCGACCTCTCAGCGCGGTCGTCCTCCACCAGAAGCGCGGCCGCCCTCCTCAACAGTCAGCCCCAAATTTCTGCTCCTCCATGGTTTTGATCCTCTCCTTGGTTTTGGCTCCAATCCCAACAGGAGGAATTTGCCATTATCTTGGATATGCCTTTGACTGGCGAGATTGCTGTTCCTAAGTACCATAGGAATCACTCGGAGGCTTTGAATGAGTTGTTAGGGATCCCCCTTGATACTTGCTACGAGTTGGTTCACCGCAAGTGGGTTGATTGCTCTTCTTTTCCGGAACGCTTCAGCGGTGATTCAGATGAAGACGCTTTTCATGTCTATAAGCGGAACTTTCTGGCTCTTTCTCTTTTCGGAGATGTTCTGTTTACATGCAGGGACGGCTTGGTTGACTCCCAATTGGTGGAAATTGTTCTGCAGGCTAGAAAACGTTCTAGGAATATTATCCCGCTAATCTTGGGTGAGACCCTGCATGGTCTCGATGAGCTGCATAGGACCGGTGCCATGACTCAAGGGAGTCCTCTTCTGCTGACCATTTGTCTTAGGGAGCATCTCAAATTGGTAGGTCCCCCGTTAGAATATTCCCCGTTCACATATCATACGCGGAAATTACTGATCAAGGATCTTTCGGTGGATGAATGGTGAGTCGATTGCGAAGACCGAAAGCTAGCGATATTCTTTGGTGTCCACCTTATTGGAGGTTGAACAAGTATGTTGCCAATACCAAGGGTTTTGACGGGGTCGTTCTTAGGGTTTGCGAGATTCCTCCTTTTATTTTCCCAGCGGGTGCTCCATCGGTTTGGTCAACGGCGGGATACTTATGCGTTCGAGGGCCTCTCGTGATGTGTCTTATATTGGTATAGAGTTTGCGCAGGCGCTAGCTCAAGCATGGGGTGAAGGAACTAGTCGGGACCGCTGGTCGAACCTTCGGACCTTTAATGCAAGCATCTTCTTATCTGATAAGTATTTGGATTGGTTCCTTCATACCGGTCACCCTAGTGCGGAGAAGATTGATGATCTGCGGCTTTCACTGCTAGGAGACTCTTTTGTGGCTAGCAGTATTTTGCGGAGGAGTGAGGCTCAGTCTGATCCTGCTAATGTACGAACTGATCCAACTCAGGATTTTCTCGATGGGGATTGGTACGAGAGGCGAGGCAAAGGGATGCCTGGAAAGACGCAAGCTTTAGATAGGCCCAGTGTCTTTAAAAGGCTTTCGGAGTCCGTCTTTGATCGTCTTGAGGGATGCTCTGCTTTGAGGGGCTCAAAGCGCAAGAAGGATCGCGAAGACGGTGGTGACCATGTCCGCCGGCCTACCAAGTCAATGAAAGGCTAGATCTTAGGGAGTACCAAGAGATTGCTTTGATAGATCAATTGTTTTGCTTTATTAGTATTTTTTTCAAGGTTGTTAGCTTAGCGAATTAGTCGTTGTGGTTAGGATTTCCCTTTTGCCATTAATAAAATGCATTCGATTAATAAAGGACAAAATTGGATTTATTTATTTGATTAGACCGAACCCGAAGGCTGCCTACGTTCCTCTTTTACAGTAATTAAATAAGAGGCTCAGGTCTAACGTAGTTCATTTTTGAGAAAAGGACAAAATACGGCTTCTTGCCGAGGGGTAATCTCGCGCGAGATAAGGCCTTTTTTTTTTTATGCACACCCTTTCTTCTGCCTAGACCGCCCCTTCGGGTTTTCAATCTAGCGGGCTTCTTTTCTTGTGCTAGCTCTAATTTTTGCCTAGGCCATCCTTTTCGGGATTTTAAACCTAGCGAGCGATTTCCTCTTAGGAGGCCAAGTCACGCGAAGTATTTCTTGAGCTTGTCCATGTTGACCGGCTTCGGTAGTTGATCTCCGTCTAAGTCCACCAGCTGAAGGGCTCCCCCAGAGAATATCTTCTTCACAATGTAGGGTCCTATCCATCTTGGTCCCCACTTGCCTAGCGGGTTGAAAGGTCCAGGACGGTGCTCGCGGAGAACTAGGTCACCTACTCTGATGTTCCTTATCTTGACCTTTTTGTTGAAAGCTCTTGCCATTCTTCTTTGGTAAGCTTGAGTGTGTTCTGCTGCTTTCAACCTTCTTTCGTCCAACAGGCCCAACTCTTCATATCTGCTTCCTAGTCAGTCGACTTCGTTCACTTGGTTTTCTAGGAGAACCCGTAGTGATGGTATTTCCAATTCTATCGGTAAGACAACCTCCATTCCGAATGTGAGGGCGTAGGGAGTCTCTCCTGTAGCTGTTCGGACTGAAGTGCGGTATCCCCACAGTGCGAATGGTAACTTGTCGGGCCAGTCTTTTCCAGTGACTGCCATTTTTCTAATGATAGTCTCGATTCTTTTGTTCGCGGCTTCAACTGCTCCGTTTGTTTGAGGCCTGTAAGGAGACGACTTGTGCCTTGTGATTTTGTATTCGGTTAGGAGGCGATCGGTTTCCTTCTCGAAGTGGGACCCATTATCGGATATCATCTCTTGCGGAACCCCATATCGGCAGATGATGTTGTGCTTGATGAATTCTGCAACCTTTCTGGCATTCAGAACTTTGTAGGAGGCGGCCTCAACCCATTTAGTGAAATAGTCGATGGCTACTAAGACGAAACAATGTATGTTGGCTCCTATGGGTGTGACCTTTCCAATCACATCTATCCCCCACGTAGAGAACGGCCAAGGAGAAGTCGTAAGGTACAGCAAGGAAGGCAGTGTGTGCTGGAGATTGGCGTGTATCTGACACTTATGGCACTTCTTGACCATTTTGGTACAGTCGGCTTCCATGGTTAGCCAAAAGTACCCTTGTCTGATGATCTTTTTGGCGAGCATGTTTCCGCTCATGTGGGTTCCACATATGCCTTGATGAACATGGTCCATTATTTCTTGGGCCTCTTCCTCGGTGGCACAAAGGAGGTTTCCTTGGGAATGTTTCTTGAATAGACGGCCAGCAGTGATGACGTAATTAGCAGCCAACCTCTTAAGGGCGATCTGAGTCTTCGGGTCTGTCTCAGGTGGTATGGTTCCATCTTGGATGAAATGCCAAATGTCATAGTACCACGGTTTCTCTTCGGAGTTCCCAACAGTGGCACATTCGGATAACCATTTGTCTTTGCAGTCATGGAGATCTATAACGGCGTAGTATGCAGGAGTTGCACGCCGTCTTATTTTGAAGGGTTTGACTGCTTTTCCTTTAGGGATTTCGACCAAAGAAGGAAGTGTGGCTAATGCGTCCGCAAACCGATTTTTGTCTCTGGGGAGGTAGTGGAATGAGACATCTTGAAATTGTTGCGCCAACTCTTGGAGGTGGGCACTGTATCTTTGAAGGGTTGGATCTTGGACCCTCCACTTCTTCAATGTCTGATTGATGATTAATTGGGAATCCCCGAATACCTCGAGTTCAGTCACGTTGCGCTCTAGGGCTGCCTCAAGCCCCGCTATACATGCTTCGTATTCTGCGGTGTTGTTGGTGGCGTCAAAGTCGAGACGTATTGCCAGTGGAGTATAGATGTCGTTAGGGTCTACCAACAACATTCCAATGCCGAACCCTCTCTTGTTGGCTGCGCCATCGAAAAATAATTGCCACTTATTTTCTTCTTCTATACTCATGATGTCCTCATCAGGGAATCGCGGGTCTTCCCCCTTCACTTCGTCACAAGGAAATTCGGCCAACTGATCTGCGAATACACTCCCCCTGGCAGATTTCTGAGTGACGTAAGTGATATCATACCCCGCGAGCATGAAGTACCATTTGGCCAGTCTCGAAGACAAATTTGATTTGTCTAGGATATATTTCAGCGGATCCATTTTTGCAATGAGACGAACTGGGAAGGCTTCCATATAGTGCTTTAGCCTTTGTGATACCCAAACAAGAGCGGCGCAGGATTTGTCGAGTGGAGAGTAGTTGATTTCGCTGCCTTGGAATCTGTGGCTGACGAAATAGATGGCATTCTCTGTGTGCGAGGCAGGCTGTTCTTGAGCGAGCATAGCCCCTAATGCATTGTCTGTAACCGTTAGGTACAATTTCAAGGGCTTCTCCTTGTATGGTGGAACCAAGATGGGTGGGGAAGTTAAGTAGTGCTTAACTTCCTCGAATGCTTCTTGACATGGGATCGCACATTGTAGTCAGTTGATTGATGAATCGACTGATATATTGAAGTCAGCCCATGAATCCCTTTACTTCTTTCTGTGTTCTGGGTGGAGGCATGTCAATGATAGCCCTTATCTTGGCGGGGTCTGCTTCTATGCCACGCTCTGTGACCATGTACCCTAAGACTTTCACTTTGACCACTCCGAATGAGCATTTGGTGGGGTTGAGTCTCATCTTGTGCTGTCTCAGTCGATTGAAGAATTTTCTGAGATCTATGAAGTGTTGACCATCTGTCCCCTTTGAGTGAATAATCATATCATCCACGTATACCTCTATTTCCTTGTGGATCATGTCGTGGAATAGTGTAGTGACTACTCTTTGGTAAGTAGCCCCAGCGTTCTTGAGACCAAACGGCATGATCGTGTAGCAAAACGTTCCCCAAGGTGTGGTGAATGCTGTTTTGTGTTGATCCTCCTCTGCCATGAGGATTTGGTTATACCCTGCGAAACCTTCGACGAATGAGCGGACTTCGTATGCGGCTGTGGCATCGACCAACATGTCTATGTTTGGTAGCGGGAAGTCATCTTTAGGGGATGCCTTATTCAAGTCTCTGAAATCGACACAGACTCGTATTTTCCCGTTCGACTTGGCCACTTGTTATCGTGTTTGCTAGCCATTCTGGATATTCAATCACTTTGATAAACCCTACCTTCAAGAGTTTCATGATTTCCTCTTTCACTTGCATTGACCATTCTGGCTTGATTATGCGTAGTTTCTGCTTGACTAGCTTGGCGTTGGGTAGCAGCGGTATCTTGTGTTCTACAACTGACTGATTCAACCCAGGCATATCTTTGTAGGACCAAGCGAAGACGTCGACATATTCTCTGAGGAGCTGCATCAAGGTTTCTCTATCTTCCCCCTTGAAGAAGCTGCCGATCTTTGTTTCTCTGGGGTCTTCCGTTGTCCCAAGATTAACCTTTTGCATTTCCTCATCGTCAACAGGGCCATTCTTTCCACAACGACCTACTTGCTTAGCTAATTCCTTTAAGATTTATTCGTTTTCTTGATCTATCTCATCGTATGATTCATTATTAACATGTTCGTTATATTTATTATTATTAGTTAATTCATCATTCACGATGTTAGCAATCTCAGGGTACTCGGAAAGATCAAAGTTTTCATTAAGGAAGTAAGGGAATACATGTTCGGCCACCGCCTCGATTTCCTCTTGAGTGAGTTCATCGGAGGTGGAGCCTGCTTCTAATGTGAAAGTTACAGGGCCTATCTTCATGCGGGGATGGGGAGTGCAACCAATCTCTTTGATCATGAAGTCTTCATCAACAACTGGACCTCCGGTGACGTGCCAGTTTAGAATTGGCTCATCACATTTCTGTATTAGTCTTGTGTAATCAGTAGTTGGAGCGTCCCCCTTGGAGATTGCATGGATCTTGCTGTCTTCTAACCGGCACAGGTCTTGGAACTGTCGCAGCATGTCTTCTCCCAACACAAAGTCCCATTCACTCGTCATTTCTGCCTTCGTGCCCCACAAATCATTAGGGATTAGTGGGACGGGTTGTTTCATGCGGAGAAGCATCGCGATCAGTGAAGATTTCAATGCCCGATTGGCGCTTTCCTTTATCATCAGTCCATGGTTCTGGAAAGATAAAGTAGGGAATACTTTCCCCTTCTCGAATGAAGTAGCCATTGAGTGTCTTTCGATATGGCTCGAGGTTGTAATTCTTGGCCTTTGGGTCGTCGTAGCCTTTGTAGGTGGTTCCTTCCCACTTGATTTGAGTGAAGCCCCACTCTTCTTTGTCATCTTCATCGTGGATGGAGATGATGTATCCTAGGCCATGCTTTGTGTGAAGTGGGGGAACCGGTGGAGGTTCCATTATCCCTTGTAAGTGTTTTCCGAGCCCCAATCCAGGAAAGTACCCTTTTGCTAGCATCATTCTCCAGACAGGAAGGCTTCCAGAAAACCAAAGTGCCTTGGAGTAGTCATTTTCGTTGCAAGTTTCTAAAGAATTAATTAGAATTGAAAAAGGGGAATACTGACTAACTATTATTGAAAAGCAAACTTGATACTCTTGCCCACAAATGAGGATTTTAGGCAAGTAGTACCTGACTAAGCTAAACTAGACTACTAATTGTTTCTTTTTGCAACTAAATGTAAATAACTGAAAAGAAAAAAAATAGATTCCTCATTTGTTTGAATTCATCCAAACTATGCCACCACTTGGACAAACTCTGATGGCGTCGTTGTCAATCAAGTCTTGGACTGCATTCTTCAGGTTGAAACAATCATTGGTGTGATGGCCATAGCATTGATGGTAGAAGCAGTAGAGGTGCGGAGATCGGCCTTCCCTCTTAGGTTGGTAACCTTCCATTGGGCTTAGCTTTCCTTCCTTGTGAAGACTTCTGAAGAGATGACCGAGAGTGATGTTTCCAATGTCGGAGAAGACTCTACCCTTCCTTCGCTAAGCCATTTGATTGTGGAGGTCTCAGATATGGTTCTCGTAGTGTTGCACGAAGACGTTGTGGCGAGACTGGTATTCTTCTTCCATTTGTTCTTTGAGGTCACGGTAGAGAGTATTGAGGAAATACTTGACCCTCTCATCAATGTCATCTTCAATGTGAGCTTCAAGGTTGATACACTTTTGGGTCATAGTTTCGAGTTCGCTCTTGACTTCCTCGAGCTCTTCAATCAGCATCTTTGTCTCTTCAGCTTGGATGGACTCTTCCATGTGATGCCACGAGTCATTGTCGTTAATTTGCTGCAGGGCTTTGGCAAGTTGAGTTTTGATGTCACTTAGCTCCTCTTGCACGGATGATCGTCCATTGTCGGAGTCACTCTCCATCTTCCGGAAATCCCTAGCAATGCGGGTGGAAGGTTAATCAAAGGGTTCTCTCCAACCTCCCACATGTTCCATTTCAGCGACAAGGGCCTTGGTCAAGTCTTGCAAAGTGTGTTGTTCAAGGCATTCATTGGTCATGACGTGCTTTCCGGTGGACATTGTGTTGGGAGTCTTGAAGTTGAGTAGCTTCGGAAAACTGACAGAAGAGATGCAAATATCAGGATCTAGCCCCAACAAGTCGGAAGCAGGCTTAAATGGCTAAGGCTCAGATTCAGCAAACAGAAGCATTATCCCGCGCGAGATATGTAATCCCGCGCGAGATAATCACACGAAAAGTCGATTTTTATTTAGACCTAAATTTTGGTCGGAACGGAAAGTCCGTTTTGAGGGGTTTCTAAGGCCTTTATCAGAACCTAACGACTAGGCAATCAACCCGATTTTTGTAAAACAAAGCCATGCAAGATTGTTTTTTCAAAGGATTATATGTATATATATTTTTTTGAAGGGACATCTGAAAGGTTCATTCCGAAGGAACTTTTCCGAATCCTTCTTTATTGTCAATTTTACATGGCTTTGTTTTAATCAAAAACAAGAAAAGATCACCGAGTCAAAACTGACCGGTCACGGAGTGATCCTAAAAAGTCAATCTACATGAGAATGTGGCAATGCAGGGCTGGAAGGCTAGGCTCCCCGCGATATGACAATCTAAGTGGATTGAATATGCGGAGTGGGATTGTCCAACTTCGGAGAGACCGGCGACTAGGTGGTTACCGTCATCCGTCCTTAGTGTGGGTCCCGGGTTTATAGAGGGTATGCAGTGCAATGACAGATATATCATGAGTGCGCGTGTGTAATAGTCAATCTAGGTGATGGATAAAATAGAGATATTTTTTTTTGAAAATCAAAAGAAAAACAGATAGTGGCCGCACCAAGTGGTTGCCTACGTTTCTCCCAATTTAGAAAGACTCAGGCCGTCGTAGTTCCACATAAAGAGAGATAAAGAGAGATAAACAAATTAATTTACAACTCCCGAATCCTCAATGGACCGGACTTTAATAAAATAAAACCCAATCGCACGCAGTTCATAAATAATAATCAATTATTTAAATGACCTAAAGGTTCGAGTTCTACACCTTAAGGGAGGCCTTAAGATGCGGGAACTCTGCAGATAATGAATTCTGGGATCCCCCTTGCATGTTCGGCTCTCGTCTTGGACTATGAGATAAATGGGAGAAACCAGAAAACAACCAGATTGCCGAGGTTGTATCTCGCGCGAGATATGATATCTCATGCGAGATATGCCTCATCTGAGAGCAGAAAATCGAATTTTTTTTTTAAAACCTCTCTTTTAATTTTGACGCAAGTTTAAGCCTCTTAATTTTAAATCCCCAACGGAGTCGCCACTGTAGCGTTGTGAGAAAGAATTTTATCTTTTTGTTTGAGTCGCCACCTATATTATTCGATTGGAAACATAGAAAAACTATTTTGAAAGAGATTTGGGTTCGGGGCTTAGGTTATGAAATGGGTAGGTCAAGGAGCATCCATTTCAACCAATCCGGAGATCGGTCTTGCTAATGAAAAGAGAGGTTTTCAAAAGAAGAGAAAAGACGATTTTAAATATTACAAATAAAGATCCATTTAACGAGGTTAAACGGAATGTAGAATCGATTGCTTCGAGACCGTCTCCATGATTTGGAGAGGCTCTAGGCCGATCCTAGATTCTATGGGCTTATACCACTCTAACAATCAATTAGAAAGGGATTTAGAGGTTACCTTGCGTGAGGTGATTTGGGCAGAGTTTCGACTCAAATTTAGAATCGACTCTCGATATGGACAGAGCTTCGCCTCGGTCCTTGACTTGGATCTTGATGTTTGTTTATCAACAAGGTTGACAAACAAACTTTGAGGTGATTTTTAGGGTGATTTTGTAGGATTCTTTCAGGGAAAGAAGCCAACAAAATGTGTGTGAATTGTGGAATTCCGGACCTCTCGAGCCTTGGAAGTCACCAAGTATTTATAGGGGTTGGATATGAAGAAGTGGAGAGGTAAAACCCTATTAGAAGGTTCTGGACTCCAAATCCCATTGGTTGGCTGGATGGATAAAGTTTTATCCCGAAAACAGGTTGAAATCGACGAGGAAACTGTCTTATACATGCTGTAGAGGGAGGATATCTCACGCGAGACACGCCATCTCGCGGCGAGATATTGCTCCTGTGGACAGTCTTGTCCTTTCCTCGTTATCTCGTATGCAGTTTAGTCCCAAACTAACGGTGGATAGTCAAAACATAACGAAACATGACGAAATGGTGGATTTCTACTTCTTGACTCAAAGCGAGACTTAGAGTGGTATAAGTATGATCCGATGTGTTCAGAATGGGGTGTCTACACCATCACACACAGATCAATGATGAAAGTTGTAAGCAAGCTGAGGTTTAACATACTCCTTACTATATTTAGTATTAGAATTTGTGTCTGGGACTGAGGTTTTGGCCTTGACAAAGGTGGTAATTTTAGGTTTGACTGCGGTTTTTCTAGTAACGCTTTTCTTACTTTTGAAAGCAGGAGGTTCGGTCGAATAAGAAGGGCGGTCAGCCATAAATGGAACCTCGTCAGCGGTTTCATCATCAGAATCTTTTCCTTTCATTTTTGAATTTTTCCCAAATTGTTTCTTAGGGTAGAAATAGTGGAAATTAAGTTTAGACTTTTGTTACTTTCCTTTACCCTTTGAAGCAGAATGCTTTTCCTTAGAAATTTCATGAGTTTGTTTTGAAAATTCCTCATTATTTCCACAACAAGATGCACACTTCAAATTGTCACCAGTTTGGAATCCCAAGCCTTCTTTGTCACCACTAAACTTTTGGGGTTAAAGAATTTGATCCATGGTAACACGAGATTTGGTCCACTCATCAATTACCCTTTGGAGGTCATTGTTTTAAGCAACCAAGTCATCGTTTCTAAGTTGAAGTGTTGCAACCTGTGTTTCTAGAATAAGGTTTTGTTCAGTAAGAGTAGTCATGCTTTTGACTTGGTATTTCAGAAGTGAAATTTCAGACCTCAATACAGTTTTCTCCGTTTTAAGCTAAGTAATTTCATCAGTTGCTAAAGACAAAGCTTTCTTAACATTTTCAAATTTACGGATCATCACTTCAGCTTTCTTGAACATCTCTTCATGTTCCATAGAAGATGTTTCATTTTTAGATGGAAAAATGGGACGAGAGTAAGAACTATTTTCAATTTTGTAACTAGGAGTGAGTTTCACATTATCATCCTCACTAATGATTCTAGCTTTTGTTTTCTTAGGAGCAACCTCTTCCTCCATATCTAGCGACTCGACTGATTCATTATCTGAGTCATCAGAAGCATCCTTGGAAACAAGGCGGAGATTAACCTATTCAGTTTCAACTTCACTTTCTTCATCAGAATCAGTCTCAATCCAAGTATCTAGCTCTTTTGAGTTCTCTTCTTCAGCAACCATTCCCTCACGATGAGAAAATTTCACAGGGGATTTTTCTTTTTCATGTATTCAAATCTTGGTTGTGGACACTCATAAGCAAAGTGGCCAGGCTTTCTACACTTTTAGCAAATGATGTCACTCTTTTTCTTTGTATCAGCAGCCTTGAAAAAAGTTGTTGCGGGTTTGACTTTTGAAAATTGTTTTGTGGTATTTTGAAACTTTTGAAACCTTTTCACAAACATGGAAAATTCATCATCATCCATATCGATGAGTGATGAGGTTGAAATAGAGAAATCTGAGGTTTGCTTAGATGAGGAAGGTTTCCCCACATGTTCAATGACAGATATAGAAAGTGTTTTGGCTTTTCCTTCAACCTCTTCAATATGATCCATCTTGAGTTCATGTACTTTAAGATTTTCATACAAGTTACTTAGAGTCCAATTATTTAAATATTTGGAGTCCTCAAGAGATGTGGCTTTATTAACCCATCTTGAACCCAAGGCAACAAGAAATGTCATATTGATTTCTTTGTCAATTAAAATCTTTCCTAGAGATAGACAAGAATTTACTACCTCAACATATCGATCATAAGTTTGGCGCAAGGTTTCGTTGGGTTTCCTGTTGAAGTTGTTGTATCTCCTTTTAACAGCAAATATCTTGTTTTCCTTGCAGAGATCATCTCCTTCAAGGTTGCTTTCAATTGCATCCCACATCTCTTTTGAGGTTTTGTATTTCATGACTTTTTGAAGGGTTGAAACAGTCAAGGTTATAGTAATGATATGTCTTGGTTTTCTGTCCAAATCAACTAATCTCTTTTCTTCATCAGTCCACTCATCTTTAAGCTTTTTGACTATGATTGGTGTTGGCATTCATAGGAACAAAGGGGCCATTAATTACGCAGTCTACCAGCATCACATCAGTAATTTCCCAATGAATTAACATTCGAGTCATCCAGATGTCAAAGTGGTCTTCATCCAGTAAAGAAATGTATGAGTAGTTAATCGTTCTCATGGTTTTTGAGTTTGTCATGACGAATCGGCACTCAACCTGTTAAGCTTAAAAAACAAAAAAGTTTTATAAAGGTGTTTTAGCTCTGATACCACTTGTTGGTCCCAAAGGATACAACAAGGGTGAAAAACAGCTAGAGGGAGGTAAATAGCTGTTACAAATTTTTTGACCTTTTTTTAAAAACAAACCTCTTGCTTACAAAACCACTCTTGTACTGTATCAAAACCGCAAGTGAGGTTTGTAAAATGAACATCAGAATTTCTTAAAAACAGAGTGAGGTTTGACAGTAAGGTTTAGAAAATAGTAAAGTGAGTTTTGACAATGATTAACTTTAAACACAAATCATAAATCTGAGAAACCTATTAAGATCAAACAGATAATACAAATTAGTTTGAATGATGAACAGTAAAGAAAATGCAGAAATTGAAGGCACAAGATTTAGTCTTGGATTTTCTAACTACCAGATTTTGTATTAGATGATGAGAGAGATTACAAGATTACAAGAATCAAACTCAGATCTAAAATCTAAACAATGAAGCAAATCCTATACTATAACCGGTGTATCTCAAATAATTTAATCTATTTGATTAAACAAGTGAGGTGTGTGTGTGTGATTATCAAGATTCAAGGCTCTTTAGATCTGTATGAATTAGATCACAATAAATCTGAAGTGTTGCAAATGCTTGAATTTATGGGCTTGGAAATTTGTTCTTAAAGGTATGAAGGTTGAAGATGAAGATTCAAAGGATTATGAAAATTTAAAAATATTTTCAAATCTTCAAAGGACTCTTTAATGAATATTCTCAAGCAATCTTCAAATTATGAAAATTGGAGGTATTTATATAACCAAGCATCAAAAAGTAGCCGTTTGGAACAGCTGTAGCTAGTACAGTGCTGGTGCAGTTTGATTGGTCCACGTGTCCACTTTTGTCATTTTATTTAGAAGTTGTTGATAAGGTTGTACGTACCTCACCTGATATTCTAGGATGAAGGACATCTGTCACCTTTTCAAAATTCTTTTAAACTCTGAGTGACCGTTAGACGCTTTAATTGATCTTGTAGTTAACTAAACTTTGTTGACGTAGATCAATCAGTCAAAGGTGTTCCAATTCTTCAAATATTCAATCATTGGATGAGGTTTGAGAGACGTGGTCTATTGAGTGAGGTTTTATGTTGAGGTTTGCACATGTGGTTTGATTAGTGCGGTTTCATACATGAGGTTTGCACTAGCACTGCAGCTTTGCATGACTTCAAAACCTCTTGACTTGAAACCTCATGTCCAATGCAATTTTGCCAGTTTTCAAGCCTAAATAATCTTATTCTATAAATTGGACTTGTACTAAAAATTGAAGTCTATGTTTTATTATATATGGGCCTAAAGTCCAGAAAATAGAGATGAGGTTGTGGTATCAATCAAATTAAAGCTAAAGCAAGAAGGGTTAAAGTATGAATACCCAACAACATGACGGAATACTACCTTATGGGTGAGGCTCCAGATATAATCCGATACGAAAGGGATTCTAGCACCAATGCGGTGGGGTTTGAGGAATCAGAATCTGAGGAAACCATGAGCCAAGAAAGGGAATCGGGCCAATGTCACTATGGGGAATGCATAAGGGAAGGCCTAGAAATGGAGGCCCAAATGTTTTTTAATCGAAGGGAAGCCAAATGCCTCGCCAAAAATCTCGACAAAGTGAGCAAGCCTACCACTAACGTATTAAGATTTGTCAACCCCCTGTGATGATGTTGCCATTTCGCGGGAAAAATTCGATTTTTTGCGTTTCTTTGAAAACCAAATAAAACCGGAAAACGGAGTCGCCACGCCATTTTTGTTTTAAGGGCCAAAACTTTGAAAAATGCCCGAGATTAGAGATTTGGGTTCGGAGTTCATGTTACACGCAGGGAAGGACGTTAGTGTGCACCCGGAATGCCTCGTAAAACGAGTCTTCCAAGCTGAAAATCATTTGTGTGTGTGTGTGTGTGTTTTGGCCAAAATAAGTTGAAACTGAGAAAAGTAAAAATTGGGGTGTCTTTTAAAGACTTTAAACTGATCCCATGATTTTTTGGAAGATTTTTGGATTGAGATTTGGTACTCAAAAGATCTTTTGAAGTTGAGAGTCACTTCTGCCAGAATGAAAAAGGCAGTGGACCTTTGATTTTGAAATGGATTCAAGGGCCTTAAAACTTCATAATCTGGATAAACGCAGAGAATAAAAGTTGTTCCAGACACCTTAAATAAGATTTTTGCGAAGGAATTTTCCATTTTGAAGAAGATTTGAGGGGTCAAAACCTTCTGGAAATCTCAGATATGAAATCTGGATTTCCAGAAGCTGATGAACTGGCCTCTAAAAGAAAATTTGAAAAAGGGAGTTTTACTCACGCAAAAAATAAAGTAAAAATATGTCTGGAAATCTCTGGATGTTGGCTACAAAAAGTGTTTTGTAGTCAACACCAAATTCCAAGTTTATCTGTGTCCAAAAATTAAGACAATGGAATGGGGTCTTGGAAAATTGCTACTGGACAGCAACTTCTCAAGAAAGGAAAAATGATTTTAAAGGGGGTTTTTGAATCCATGCTTGTCCCCATTTTCCTAGGTTTTGGTTAGTGATCACTTGACATTTTAGTGGTGAATCAACTATACCAAACCATCCTTGGGGTACATTAGGACTAAGCACTTCATTTGCTTGGGAAGTGGAATTTTATCCTTTGAAATCAAGATTTGGTGCTTGAAAATGGTTTTTAGGGTTTTGAAAATGCATTTGCAAGTAAGTAAGAACACATTGAAGAAAATGTTGATCCTTGTAGAGGATCATCCATGGAGATGAACTTCCATGGTGATCCTCTTGGATCTAGGGTAAGAAGATGAACAAACTTCATTTTGTAGTTTGAAAATGCATGCATGGATGAGAGAATTTAGGGTAAGGAGAGGGAGGTTATACCTATCTTCCTTGTGTTTTTGTGTTTGTGTTTGAACTTGAGAGTGAGTGGATTTGATTTGAGTGAGTGAAAGTTGGGAAGATTCAAGAGAAAAAGGTGACAATTCAAGAGAATTCTCACTGTTTTCTCAAGTATTTTCGCCAAATGCTGTGAGTTGTGTTGTTGTTCTCTCTTTTTTTTTGTGACTGGAGGGCTCAATTTATAGCCCTCTGGAATTGACAATCCCATCCGTGAGGATCAACCCTGCAGCGTGCACTGTTCATTAAATGCAGCTGCAGCCTTTGGACACAAAGAATATTTTTTAAAAAAAATCAAATAGCTGATGTTTTTCAACTTGCTGTTTCGGGATTTTCTTAATTCTTTTGCTTTTTGAGATTCTTTCTTTGGTTTATCTTCAAATAGCAATGCCCTCTTTGCCCTTGCTTTGTTAGAAAAGTTAGGAATGTTAGGAAATGTTAGGAATGTTAAAACTTTCGTTAATTTTCTAACAAAAATTCTAACGAGCTCAAATTGGAGCACTTACAGTAACCCCTCGGCGACGGCGTTTTCGAAGGAAGCGGGGTCGTCGATAAGAGTAAGGCTCCATATTTGGCAGGATGATCAAGTGATCGAGTGGCTGAACCTATTTAATAGGCTACCTACGTATCCCGAATGGGAATCAAGACAGTCGTAGTTCGGGTCTTTGACCCTGGAGATGATGGCGTTTTAGGTGCCTCGAACTCCGATGAGCGAGTTCTGCAGGCTGGTCCGGAGAGAAACTCTCGGGCTGGGATAAGAGATGACCATTTTCGGTCGGAGGGCTATCCGCTCGCCATTGGGATAGGAATGACCCTTTTCTGCCTGATGGCTATCCGCCCTGGCCGGGGATAGGAATGACCATTTTCGGTCGATGGCTATCCGCCCGTCGGGGATGATTGCAATTTATCGCTTTCCTAGTGTTGTGTGTGATAGCGTCTTAGGTGCCTCGAACCTTGATGATGGCGTCTTCGGTGCCTCGGACCTTGGAAATGGCGTTTTAGGTGCCTCGAACCTTGGAGATGGCGTTTTAGGTGCCTCGAACCTTGTAGATGGCGTTTTAGGTGCCTCGAACCTTGATGATGGCATTTTAGGTGCCTCGAGCCTTGAAGATGGCGTTTTAGGTGCCTCGAACCTTGAAGATGGCGTTTTAGGTGCCTCGAACCTTAATGGTGATGATTTCCTTTGATGGTCTGGGATAGTTGGTCCTCTAGTGGACTTCATTTTGAAAGGATCGGTCTTACGTCTGCTGCCGAAGGATGACCGTGCTGGTCGAGTGGCTGGACCTAATGATAGGCTACCTACGTATCCCTAGTGGGAATCAAGCCCTTTCGTAGTTCGGGATTTTGACCCTGGAGATGATGGCATTTTAGGTGCCTCGAACCTTGATGATGATGGCATTTTAGGTGCCTCGAACCTTGATAATGGCGTTTTAGGTGCCTCGAACCTTGATGATGATGGCGTTTTAGGTGCCTCGAACCTTGATGATGGCGTTTTAGGTGCCTCGAACCTTAATTTGAAAAGGCCTTTCGGTGGACTTCGTCTGCTGCCGAAGGAGAGGGTGACCGTTTTGGTCGGGGGGCTGGACCTAATGATAGGCTACCTACGTATCCCTAGTGGGAATCAAGCCCTTTCGTAGTTCGAGATCTACTCGAGATTCCGTTGGCTTTGCTGGGGATTTTGTTAGCCTCTCTGGGGAAAATCAGACGTATTCGTCGAAGAAATCGGCCTTACGTTTTACTGCCGGGGAATGATTTTGATGAAAGAAACGGGATTCCGTTATCTTTCTCGGGGAAATCGGTCTTACGTTTGACTGCCGTTTGATGATTTTGATGAAAGATACGGGATCTCGTTATCTTTCTCAGGGAGATCGGTCTTATGTTTGACTGCCGGTGATGATTTTGATGAAAGATACGGGATCTCGTTATCTTCCTCGGGAGATCGGTCTTACGTTTTACTGCCGGTGATGATTTTGATGAAAGATACGGGATCTCGTTATCTTTCTCGGGATATCGGTCTTATGTTTTACTGCCGGTGATGATTTTGATGAAAGATACGGGATTCCGTTATCTTTCTCGGGGAGATCGGACTTACGTTTGACTGTCGTGGAATGATTTTGATGAAAGATACGGGATCTCGTTATCTTTCTCGGGAAAATCGGACTTACGTTTGACTGCCGGGGATGATTTTGATGAAAGATACGGGATTCCGTTATCTTTCTCGGGGAGATCGGTCTTACGTTTGACTGTCGTGGAATGATTTTGATGAAAGATACGGGATCTCGTTATCTTTCTCGGGAAAATCGGACTTACGTTTGACTGCCGAGGATGATTTTGATGAAAGAAACGGGATTCCGTTATCTTTCTCGGGGAAATCGGTCTTACGTTTGACTGCCGTTTGATGATTTTAATGAAAGATACGGGATCTCGTTATCTTTCTCAGGGAGATCGGTCTTACGTTTGACTGCCGTGGAATGATTTTGATGAAAGATACGGGATCTCGTTATCTTTCTCGGGAAAATCGGACTTACGTTTGACTGTCGGGGATGATTTTGATGAAAGATACGGGATTCCGTTATCTTTCTCGGGGAGATCGGTCTTACGTTTGACTGCCGGTGATGATTTTGATGAAAGATACGGGATTCCGTTATCTTTCTCGGGGAGATCGGACTTACGTTTGACTGTCGGTGATGATTTTGATGAAAGATACGGGATCTCGTTATCTTTCTCGGGAGATCGGTCTTACGTTTTACTGTCGGTGATGATTTTGATGAAAGATACGGGATTCCGTTATCTTTCTCGGGGAGATCGGACTTACGTTTGCCTGCCGGGAATGATTTCCTTGAAAGGGGGTTGACTTGGGTTCACTTTGGTTAACTTTGGTTAACTTTGTCAAGTTTGGGACTAAACTGCAGAGTCCCGGATTTTTAAAGGGCAAAAGGGTCATTTTGACCCTTACAATCCTGTCCGCGCAGAGAGGGTTGAGAGTCAGATTGGTATTAATGAGGGGCCAACGCCCTTCTTCTTCCCGATTCAGTTTTTTGAAAATTACGAGAGAGGAAGAGAGAAATTCGCCAAAACCGCCATTGAAGGCCAAAAAGCTTGAAAATTCTTCCGTTTTTCTTCGATTTTCAAGCAATGGAACACGGGAAAGGCGCTTTTCAAGGCCAAGGACGTGGCCTGGTAGCGGAGAGACGATTGGAGCTCGTCCGAATGAGGAGGCACTACGCACTTTCGCAATCGATTGCGGAGGAGCCATACCCCGATGTTTGGCAACATTGGGCCACCGATCCGAGTCTCCGAACGGTATTCTTCGAATCCTTTTGATCCCTTTGTCGATTTTTGCTTGAAATTGATTTTTGGGTGATTTTTCTTTTTTCTTTTTTTTTTCGAAAATTATGCAATGCTCATGTCCTTGGATTTTGATTTTGATGCCTTGCATGTTGTAATGTGCATTTTGCTTGGGAAAAGAATTGGCATTTTCGCCACACATTTTTTTTTGTATCCGAAAATAGCATGTTAAAATTCGAAAATGATGATTTTTTTTTTTTTGAAATTTGAATATTGATTTTGATGATATGCATGTTGCAATGAATGTGCTTTTTGCTTGGGAAAAGAATTGGCATTTTCACCATATATTTTTTTTTTCGAAAATTCGAGAATTGTGATTTGAAGAATGATGCAATGCATGCATTTTGTTTGAAAAGAATGGGCATTTTGCCAACATGAGATGATGATGATATGAATGTATGTATGTCTAAGATTTGATTTTTTTTTTTTTGAAAAGTGGGACGGATTTTTCCTCCCGTTGATTGAATGCATGTTATTTTATGAAAATGGGACGGAGTTTTTACTTCCGTAGGAATGCATGTAGAACTCTTTTTTTTTTTTGATGATGAGTGATATGCATGTATGCATTTTTTTTTTTTGAAAATGGGACGGAGTTTTTACTTCCGTTGACTCTTTGTATGAATGTTGATTGGGATTTGCTGAAAACTGTCTTTTTTGTGAGAGAAAAATGGGGCTAGGTTCATTGCATGCCGTTATGCTGCCGAATTTTCTTCAAAACTTTGTGTTGCATGATGCATGTATATGCTTTCTTTTTTTTTTTGAATGCAAAACATTTTCTCTCTCTTTTTTTTTTATTGCAGGGCGGAAACAACTACGTGACGGAGCAGCTGAATAAGATGAAGACTCGAGGATCGGTGGAGTCTGTAGTTGATTTGTGGGACCGGCTTCCGAATGCGGGCCGAGGAGCTTTGCCGAGTCCGAGACAGATTGTTGTTGAGACCGGGCTTTGGGAGTTCATTGAGTGCTTGAGGGGATTGGTCAAGTTCCCTAAGAGCAAGGGCCTGATGTTTGCTTTGGCGCAGCATTGGTGGGACGCGACCCACACATTTCACTTCTTCTGGGGCGAGGCTACGGTTACGCCTTCTGACTATGCTGCGATCACGGGTCTGTCCTTCAATGGACGCAGCATTGAGTGGCGGGATGGTTACAGCGACGCGGACCTGCAGGCTCTTCTGGGATTTTCCCCTATTCCCAAAAAGGGGATGGGGATGGAGTATGCCGTGGTCTATGGGAAGATTGTGGAGACCATTGTGAGCTACGAGGCTGGGGAGGAGAGGATAGGCGCTGAGCAGATTGCTAGGGCCTTCTTATGGTTTGCTTTTTCGAGCACCCTTTTTGGACACGCTGAGGGGACGGCAGTCTTTGCTTTGCTGAGGAGTTTGGAGGACGTGGAGATGGCTGGAGATGTCTCTTGGGGAGAGGCCGGGCTGGCAGAGCTTTACTTTGCTCTTGATAGGTACAGCCGGAAGGCTGTGAGCTCCTTGTACTGCTTCGAGTTTGCTCTGGAGGTATAAGCTTTCTTTTTGCTTTCCCCTTTTTTCTTGAGCACACACTTTTCTTTTGCACTGGATTGATTTGATTTTTACCTTTTCGCAGGTATGGGCGTTGGAGTTCTTTCACGTCACGATGTGGCGGCAGCCTGCTGCGTTCGTCGGGGCGTATCCGGCCATGCGCTCCTGGTCCAAGCATGCCCGGGAGAAGATAAGCTCCAGGGGGCGCACGACCCTCAGGTACTCGGATTGCCTTCCTTTGGCGAGGGCTGAGACGGATGAGAGGATGATATTCTACACTTGGGATCGTTTCGAGGTTGCGCAGCTGAAGGACGCTGAGATTTGGACTGTGCAGCGGAGGATTCTGAGAGGTCTGACTTGCGACGTCTATTATCTGGGAGAGAGGGTGACGCGCCAGCATGGCGTGAATTCGCCTTTGATGACACCGATGGAGCCTCCTGCCGATATGATGCACCCGAGTGATAGATCTGCGACCTGGGATGATTACCGAGCCGACCAGCACTTCTCGGCATTTGTGGCGATTGAGCCGTATCTAGTATTCATCTTGAGGAGGCCGAGGATGCCCTGTGTCCTGGATAGAGAGGGGTTAGGGGTTCCGCGGTACCCTCGGACGGACTTTTCATATGTCCAGGATGGGATTAGATTGAGGGTGGAGATCCCTCAGCCCGAGCGGCTTCCACGAGCTTTCCGGCCTCGTCCGGGTATGAAGGTACGGCTTCTCTTTTCCACCTTTCTTTCTTTTTCTTTTGTCTTTTCTTTTCTTTCCTGTCATCATTTTTCGCTTCAAGCGCTTTCGACGCTTTTGCTTTCGTGCGCTTTTCAGAGGTGGTCGTCGAGAAGCTGACGAAGCAAGTGATCGGGGCTAAGAGATTTATCAGGAGGATGGTCGCTTGCGGGGCTCCTCAGGCTAGAACGAGGCGACCACGGCCGGTGCCTGTCAGGCGGGAGGCTTCCCCTATTCCTTCAGAGGCTTCTTCTGAGACTCCTCTTTCTCCTCTCCTAGATCCTCGCGCGGTGCTGCCTTCGGATCACGTCATTCTCGGGATCTCACGGGCAGGGACACGTCCGGCTGGCATGGTGGGTCTTCTTCGCACGTCCAGGAGTCCGACGCCTTCACCTTCGAATATGATTTCTTCGCAGATCTTGGCTTGCCCTATCATAGCGTGCCGGTTGGTCCCGACGAGCCTTCTTCCGGACGAGGACGATTCGAGCCCGAGATCTTCGTGGCTCCCGATGAGGCGGCCCGAGCCGCAAGAGGGATCGGGGGCGTACGTCGGCCACCGGGGACTCCGATTGATTACTTTTTTAGATTCGATTTTCCGAGATTTGAGATTTGTGACTGGGATTGAGATTTGTACACATTTTATTATTTTTTTTTTTCTCTTTTTTTTTTTGAAATGTAATAATTTAGGATTATTGTTACCCCCTTTTCTTTTTGATTTGATTTTTTTTTTGCACACTCCTTTTATTTTTGGAATGTAATAATTTAGGATTTTATTTTTATGAATGCAATGCAGTGTGAATGCAATGTTGCATGAGCCTTGGTTTTTTTGGCAAGGGTGTTAGATGTTTGGTGCATGGACTGGTTTGGGGAGGTTTGTACATGTGTTTCGAGCAACCGGGACAAAATATTCCTCTTTGGTGTAGCAGCTTGACTGTTGTAAAGATTTTTTTTTTTGATGGAGAACAAACATGTCCGCGCGGATAGGGACAGAATCGACAATGTCCTTTAATTTTGCTTCGTATCTGGTCTCACTTTATTTCAAATTCAAATACCTTCTTCAACCACCAGCTCAAACAGCTATTTTCGGGGATAAGGAGAGAAAATCCATGGAGAGGAATGTGAGCATGAGAAAAGCTCCACCCAAATTATCCCAAAATTCTCAAATGCAATTCTTCACCAAGTTTAAAGATTGGTCTCGAGAGATTATGCATGAGAGGAGGTCCTTCTTTGAAGAAAGGTATAAGGTGAGGTGCTTATGGTCTCTCAAAGAATTGGTTCCGGACTACGACCTCTTGAGAGCTTCTTCCTCATTTTGGGATACTAGAAGGCATGTCTTTTGCCTTTCTTACAATGAGGTTGTTCCGACCGTCGAAGAATTTCGGGCTTTGCTTGGTGGCCCGGAGGTGGAGGAGATAGCGGTTCCTTTGCCTGGAGGGGCCTCTTTCGTTGATGATTGTGCAACCTCCTTCATCTTTCCCTGAGGAAGCGCAAGGTATGATCTCGTGGTCCCGATCATTTTGATATTTCCGGTCTCCCGATAGATTTAGGGGCTTAGGCTTTCTTGACGATGCCTATTGGGATGCCTTTGCATTTTGCATGTTCGGGACCTTGTTCATGGTTTATTCTTTTGGGATCCGTCATCGGTCTCCGCCGGATGTAGTCGTTTATTGTCGCTGCGTAGATGTTGTACCTTTGATCTTGGGAGAGACTTTTCATGCTCTCGATAGGTCAAGCACGGAGGTGGTATATGCACGGGGCAGCCTTCCTCTTGACTCTGTGGCCGATGGAGCGCTTGGGGATTCTTCGGGAAACTCCCGATATGATCAAGCCTTGGACATTCGCCAGAGAGGGGTTGTCGAGATTTTGATGATCGTGGCTCATGGAGCGTTGGATGGCTGGTCGCCGACGTAAGATATCGATGGTCGGCCTTATTGGCGGGTGGAGACTCGCAGAGTGCTTCAGACGGGTCTCATGTGGTCATGCTTCCGGGCTTTCTCCCCAGCCTTCTATATTCCGTCCTTGGTTCTCGAGACAGCTCGGCTTGGAGGTGTTCCTTTGGAGGACTTTGATGATATAGCCACCAGGGTGGTGGCTCCCGTTTCTATGGATGATCCTTCGGTGTTTTCCTTTCTTTCCCGAGCATGGAGGTATGACGCCTTTCCTCCTCGGGTTATCCTCAGCGTCCGAGACCGATGTTCCCGACCACTTGGTACCTGGATTGGTACGAGAGGCATTTGGGAGAGACTCAGATGGCTATTTTGAGATGGCGTGAGGCCATTGTGGGTGCGGAGGACCCGACGCTTCGAGAGGAGGAGGGCCGAGGCGAGGGCCAACCCTCATAACAGAGCTGAGACGCCGCGACCGACTATGAGGCTTATGTCAAGAGACAAGAGAGGAGGACTCCTACTTTACCACCTAGGCTACAGGAGATAAGAGATAACGCTAGGGCTACTAAGGCCCCGACAGAGGCCGGTTTGATAGATCCCGTTCCTATACCAGAGCTTGGTAGGAGGAAGACCGACATTTTTCCTGTTCGTAAGAAGAAGACTCGAAGGGGGAAGAAGAGGGGAGAGGCCGCACGAGCGGCTTGGAGTGACCTTGAGGTTTCCGAGTATCCCTTTCTTGTCATGGCAGACACATTAGTTTGATTATGTATCTTAATTTCTTTTAGCAGGTTGCCAGCTGTAGGAATGAATCGGGCTTAGACTCATCAAAAAGTTTTTAACTTGTAATGAATATTTGAATTGCTTCAGAGTTTTTCGAGACGCTTTCATGGTCTGATCGCTTGTATTGATGTCAAAGTATGATTTTTATTTGTGTTTTAGACCGAACCGTTTCCGGCTGCCTACGTTCCCCTCATTTTGAGGAGCTCAGGTCTTCGTAGTTCAACCTAGTTTTTTTTTGTTTTTTTTGTTTGTTTTTTTTTGTTTTTTGTTTTTTTTTTTTTTTTTTTTTTTTTTTTTTTTTTTTTTTTTTTTTTTTTTTTTTTTTTTTTTTTTTTTTTGGTGCAACCTCGTTTTTACCTAGGCCGCCGTCTTCGGGTTTTCAACCTAGTTGGGTATTACTCTTTTAGCACACTTTTTTTTTACGCGTAGTATCTGCGCAGCTTGTCACCATTCACTGGGTGTACAAAGGGATTTCCGTCGAGGTCTGCAAGTTGCATGTCTCCTCCGGAGAAGATCTTTTGGACGATGTATGGCCCGACCCAGACAGGCTCCCATTTGCCGAGCGGGTTGACACGGACCGGGGGCTTTTCTTTCAAAACGAGATCCCCTTCTCGGATCTCCCGATGCTTTACTTTCTTGTCAAAGGCTCTGGCCATTCTTCCTTGGTAGGCTCGGATGTGTTCCATTGCTTTCAATCTGCGCTCGTCTAGTAGGGCCAATTCATCATGGCGACTTTGGAGCCATTCGACCTCGTTGATCTGGCTTTCCAACAACACACGGAGTGAGGGGATTTCTAGCTCGATTGGGAGTACGGCTTCCATTTCGTAGGTGAGAGCAAACGGTGTTTCCCGCTTGCCGTTCGACCGATGTCTCCGTAGCCCCAGAGTGCCAGGTGTAGCTTCTCGGGCCAATCTCGACCTCGGACAGCCATTTTCCGGATAATGTTTTCCAGAGTCTTGTTTGCCGCCTCGACGGCTCGCTGGTTCGGGGCCCGTAAGGAGATGACTTGTGACGGGTTATTCGAATTTCGCCAGCCTTTCACATTCCCTTCGAAGTGGGATCCATTATCTCGAGATGATTTCGGGCCGGCAACCCGTATCCGCATATGATGTTCTCTTTGATGAAGAGGGCTACTTTCCTTGAGTTGAGGATTTTGTAGGATTTTGCTTCAACCCATTTGGTGAAATAGTCCACGGCTACTGTGACGAACTCGTGGCCGTATCGCTGATGGTGTGATTTTGCCTATGACATCAATTCCCCAAGTGACGAAAGGCCAAGGGGTTGTCATGCAAGATAACTCGTGAGGAGGCAAGTGATTAAGATTTGAGTATCGCCGACATTTGTCGCAGCTTTTGACGAACCGGATGCATCGGCTTCCATGGAGATCCAAAAGTACCCCATTCTCGCATGATTTGCATCGTAGCTCGAGCATTCATGTGAGGGCCGCAGTACCACCATGTATTTCTTTCATGAGTTCGGTAGCCTCTTGTTTGCCGATACATCGCAGAGGGGGCCTTGATAACGCTTCTTGTATAGCATGTTTCCCAAAAGAACATAATGGGAGGCGAGCCGCTCTGTGTGGCCGAGAGACTTTTCGCTTTGATTCCTTCTTTATATTCCCCATCTTCATTTTTGAAGGAGGCTTCTCCGTTCTTAAGGTACCGATAGATCCGAGTGTACTGTGGATCATCGGCTGGTTCGGCTTCGCTTCGATTTCAAAGCAATAAGCGGGATTTTCTCTTCTCCCGACTCGAATGGTTTGACGGACTTCCCTTCGGGTATTTCAACGAGGGAGGCTAGCGTTGCCGTGAGCATCCGCAAATCCGTTGCGATCTCTCGGGCAAGTAATGAAAGCCGATCTCCTTGAATTGAGTTACTAGCTCTTCCATGTAAGTGTGATATTTCAGACCCGGGTCCACGGTCTTCCATTTGTTAGAGACTCCGATTGATGATGAGGGCAGAGTCACCATACACCTCCAATTCCTTGATATTTCTTTCAAGGGCGGCTTCCAACCCGGCTTATGCAAGCTTCATATTCAGCAGTCATTGTTGGTGACTTCGAAGTTCAACCTCATCGCATGGGGGTGTGTTCGTCAAGAGGATCGACCGAAGCATTCCTATTCCGTTCCCCCTTTTGTTTGACGCCCGTCGAAGAAGAGTTGCCGCGATTTTCTCCTTCTAGAGCAAAGATTCCATCATCGGGAAATTGAGGTTCAGTCCTCGGGACTCATCACTTGGGAAATCGGCCAAATGTTTCGCCATTATGCGTCCTTTTACGGATTTCCTTGAAACATAAGTGATGTCGTATTCCACAAAAAGAATGACCATTTTGCCAACCTCATAGAGATGGAAGGCTTGTCAAACAGATATTTGATGGAGTCTATCCTTGAGACGAGATGTATCGGGTGAGACCGCATGTAGTGTTTCAACTTTCCCACTACCTGCACCAAACCTGCGCAAGTCTTTTCGCAAGCAGAGTAATTGAGTTCGCTTCCTTGGAGCTTTCGCTTACGAAATAGATGGCGTTTCGACCTTGGAATCTTTCTTCTCTTGAGCTAGCATAGCCCCAATTGGCCGTATCCGTGACAGCTTAGATATAGCAATAGTGGCTTTTGCTGATGTGATGGGCAAAGGATTGGGGGATTCACGAGGTATGCCTTGATCCGTTCAAAAGCGAGCCGACATTCCTGGAGTCCATTCTGTGTAGGCATTTTTCTTCATCAACTTGAAGATCGGCTCGCAGATCGAGGTCACCGATTTACAAAGCGGCTTATGTATTGCGCCTTCCCACGAAGGATTTCACTTCGTCGGTGTCCTGGTGGCTTCATTTCAACTATCGCCTTGATTTTCGAGGATCTACTTCGATCCCCGTCGTCACCATATATCCTAGCACCTTGCCTCGTCTTACACCGAAGGTGCATTTGGCCGGATTCAGCCTCATGCCGTGGTCTCTGAGGCGGCCGAAGAATTTTCTCAAATCAACAAAGTGTTGGCCATCTCGATCCTCCGGGAGTGTATTATCATGTCGTCCACATAGACCTCAATTTCTTTGTGGATCATGTCATGGAACAGTAGCCGTAGCCGCCTCCGGTACGTAGCCCCGCATTCTTTAGTCCGAACGGCATGACCGTGTAGCAAGCAGGTGCCCCAAGGGGTTGTGAAGGCCGTTTTGGCTTGATCCTCTTCTGCCATTTTGATTTGGTTGTAACCGGCAAAACCGTCGACGAAGGATTTAACTTCATGGTTGGCCGTGGAATCTACCAAAATGTCGATGTTCGCGTGGGGAAATCGTCTTTTGACCGGCTTTGTTCAAGTCTCTCGAAGTCTACGCAAAGACCGGATCTTTCCGTTGGCCTTGGTCACCGTTACTATGTTGGAAAGCCATGTAGGGTATTCAATGACCCCGATGAACCCCGCCCGAGCATCTTTTCTATCTCCTCTTTCACTTGTAGGGACCATTCGGGCTTAATTCTTCTTAGCTTCGCTGCGGCTTCGACTTCCGGGTCGAGCGGTATTCGGTGCTCAACTATGGAAGGATCGAGGCCTGGCATATCTTTATAGGACCATGCGAACACATCCACGAATTCTTTTAGCAGCTCAATTAGGGCATCCCTTTCAGTCCCTTCTAAGAAACTACCAATCAAGGTCTCTTTAGGCTCTTCCGCAGCCTCCCAAATTCACACTCGTCAAAATCTCTTCGGCAGCTTAGGCTCGATTTTCCTCTTTCCGGACAACCTGCTTAAAGATTTCTTTGATATATTGTTCATTTAATGTGTCTGCTTCTTCATCTAGTGAATCGTTATTAATTGTTTTTAGATTATTAGTTAATTCATCATTAGTTAAAGTGGCAATTAAGGGATACTCAGAAAGGTTCGTCATTTCATTGAGAATAAGAGGGAATACAAAGATTGGCTACAATTTTGTGGACTTCAGGCGTGAGGCCATCGGACGATTCGGAAGACTCAAACTCAACAATGAGAGACTCAGAGGACTTTACAAAGGTTGACACAAAGGGACGGGGGACCAATCCAAGTTTGGTGATCATTTCTTCTTTGGTCGCGGACGGGCCTGAGAGAGTTTCCCAATTCTTTAGCGGCATTGCTGTCAGAGGCCTCATGACTCTGGGGTCGTCTCGTTTCTCGTCCTCCTTCCTCGGTCGTTGCTATCATCTCTTTGTCCGAACCGTAATCAATTGTGTTTGGCGTCTCGAAAACTGAGCATGTGGATGTAGGGATCTTCCTCAATTCTGGGGATTTCTATCTCGTCACAATCTGACCGCTCAATCCAGATGTAAGGACGTATTGCGTCTCGGTGTGCTGCTGGAAAAATCTCATGTCCCATACTCGAGCGGAAAGGCTTAGCGGTGCGCTTCAAAGAAGGAGGACGTCCCACACGACGTTCATAGATTCGAGTTGGGTATGACGATGCTTGTCGATCTTTATCATGAAAATTTCCTGGCTTGGCAGGGTCGAGAGTGGGTTTGAAGAATGGTGACAAAGCCGTGATTAGGGACCGGGGTTTGTGTGCCCGTATCATGGCGGTGTTCAATGTTTCCTTCCGCATGCCTCCAAATGTTGGAAATGACAATTGAATTTGATGAATCGAACTTCTTCTGAGTCCGCTCGCTTGAGTGCGTTGACATAGTTGGCATCACCGGATTCTGGGGGATTCTGACGAGACTTGCCCCGATAGTCCCTTGGTCGACTCGGAGGAGGTAGCCCCGGTGTCTGGCTAAGAGCATGCTTAGTGACGGTCTCTGCTTCGTTCCCTATGAGGAAACTGTCACCCCTTATGACTTCAAGGTCCCCTTGTCGGTTAATGAATTTGACGCATTGGTGGAGAGTGGAAGCTATGGCTTTCATGTGATGCAACTAAGGGCGCCCTAATAGGGCCGTGAACTCGAATGGGATGTCCATTACATGGAACTTTGTTGGCACCATTTGGGTTTCGTACGCAGTTCCAGAGTTACCGTCCCTGTGATGGGACGAGACGAGCCGTCATAGGCCTTGATAATCCGGGTAGATGGGATCATATGCCTTTCATTGATGCGCAGGGCCCGCATCATGCTAAGGGGAAGGACATTAATGGCTGATCCATTATCCACCAATACTCCAGGGAGCGACACGGTGTTGAGCTTAATGGTGATGTATAAAGCCTCGTCAGGCCGGGAAACATCTCTTGGCAAATCTTCGTCGCAGAAGGTGATCATGCTACCATATAGGCGAGGATCATAGATTTGGTGCCGGTCCTGGAGAAAGAGAGTCATCAAGCCGCCACTTCGTGCCTTTTCTTGCGAGGTAGACCCTTTGCCGAAGGCCCCGGGTTATACCGAGGCCTTTTGTGGCGGTTGCCATCTCCGGTCAACATGTTGATTGAGTGGGAGCGCCAAACCGGCGTTGGTCTTTCTTTGTCGGTGTGCACTCGGGAGCCGGACAACCGAATTTTGGCCGTTCCCGCTGGGGATAGATTTCGATCGGCGGTAGAGTTACCCAGGTCCACTGATTCCGGTGTCCGAAAGTCTCAATTCTGTCCTCGCAAGGCTTTTCTCGCTCTTTTACCCCCGTTTGCTTTGGGGAAGACCGGGCCGGAGTAGAGTACATAATAATCAAATCCCCTGCATGGCTCCCGAGCGTACCCACACCGGTATCACCGACCTCGAATCTCTCCTTCAATTTTCTTTGGAGGAAATTTTCTTCTTCTTAGGAGGACGGTCCTCATGTATCCAGTCCGATAGTCCCTTTCAAGCGGGGACTACTCGATATCCCACCAAATGTGTTCTATGGCCGGGTGGTGGATTTGGGACCTCAGGTTGAGCATTGCCGGAATGACTTTGAGTGGAACTGGTCCGGGAGATCTGCCGTCGGGCTCATCCGGAAGCGAGTGGTTGGACTCCGCCGGATAATGAGAGGTATTAGGGTTCCGGGAACAGGCATATGTTTGTCCTTCAGGGTAGCCCAGTCGGTTGGAAGATTGTTAAGGTCCCGAAGTGGCGTGTGGCCTCTTCAATCCAAAGTGCTTGCCGCCTGCTTTCGGCGTTCCTCCGTGGCTTTGATGGCTGACCATATTTCTTCAAATGTTTCCTGATCTTCATCACCCAGGCTGATATTTGCGGGATCATCACTTTGAGAGGGGACAACTGACGGTATGCCGAATTCTTTCATCCCTGACTGCTGTTTGGGGGCCAGTTGCCCTGTAAGTCAACGGGCAGGAGTCCCGGCGGTGGAGACATAGGAATCTTGGGGTAGCATCTTGATGTATCCGGGATGATTAAGAAGAGGAGGGGAACCTTCTTCCTTCTTCGCGGTAAAAGTGCCATCGGAATTGAGACCGATAGTCAAACCATGACTTGCGACAACCTCCGTAAGGTCGCTAATTTGAGCCTCATGTCGAAGTCTCATCTCGTTCTACCAACTGGATCCAATACTAGTCCGTTCGAGGGATTTTAGAGGACGAAGTGACGTTATCCCTATCATTACCGGCTGACGCAGACATTCCGAAACCCGGAGTCGGAACAAACGGTGAAGCTGATGACGCGCTTGACTCTTCCCAACTAATCAAACGGTGACCCGGTGTCCGGAACCAACCTTTGTGAGGAGCTGAGGGGAAAAGGTACGAGGGTTCAGATGTCTGGGAATTGAAGTAGGGTAGGTGTTTGGGCTTTGGGCTCATGCAACATGCAGTTATTTGTTCATGTTTACTTAAAACATGTTTTATTAACCTAATCGGTTGGAAAAGATTGCTCTTCTTTTTCGCAAACTACTCTGGATCCTGGATCAGTGGGCCCCGTCACTACGTCTATAAGCCCCTCGTATTCCACCTGTATTTCGACCTCCCAGGGTGGACAGCCCCGGGCGAGGGTCCTACAGGGCAAGGGGGTCCCACCGACCGAAAGAAAAACGATCCTAAAAGTCTGGCGGGTAATCGAGTCTTAACGAGCATTCGATGTAAATTACGGACAAAGCTGACGTCAAAGACAAGATCATGTCCGAGAACTCGACAATAAGTCGGCATGATTTGGACTGATGAATGTCCACAATTGATCTTGACTTGTCGTCAGTTAGGCCGTAATTAGGCATGGAATAGTCATTAATCCTTGATGACTCAGTGTCATGCTGGGAGTCAGTGTATAATTTGTGCCAGTCAGAGCCGAAGTCAAGGCGCCGGTCAATATCTTGGTCAAAGTCTGCGGCGGAAAACCGGCAGAGCTTCGACTGATTAGGGTCCCCGAAAGATATCGAGTCGGTGTGCCGACAAAGTCTTGAAAGGAAAGGTCTATACACAGACAGGGCATGACACAGACCAGACTAAAAACCAACCGGGTCTCGGACAAAGTGTGTCACGGACAAGTGCATGGTCGACACGAGGCTCCATGGGATGTTTGGGTAGTCCTGTGCTTGCATCGAGAGGCGTAATAAGACCAAACGGGCCGCGACAAGGATTTCTCGGGTTAGGGACGTAGTGTGCAGTGTACGGTCACGTGCGCGTAGTGTGCAAGCAGTCTATATTCTTTTTCTGAGTAAAATAGAAATTTTTTTATGTGTCTTAAAAATATGATGCATGATTTATTTATTTTTTTGAAAATTTTCTTTTTTTTTTTAAATCTTTTTTTTTTTTGAATTTTTTTTTTTTTGAAGTTTTTTTTTTTGAATTTTTTTTTTTTGAATTTTTTTTTTGAAAGTAAATGCACACATAAGCACATAAACACGAAAATTCCGACAGTTAGGGACATGATTCCGACAGTCAAAATTTTGACTTTTTCTGAGGCGGCCAAAATAACACGAAAAATGTGCAAAAATCGACACACACACAACAAATGATTTTTTAAATGCCGGGACGGAAGCTTGACCCTCAAAAGCCTTTTTTTTTTTTTTTAAAACGATGATACCGGTACGTGGGATTGTTAGACCACAATTTATCCCCGACTCGTGTTAGGAGGCGATAACGGGAAGTTTAATGGTTTCCACCAATATACCAAATACCATTTTTTTTAAAAAAGCTCATTTGTCCCCTGCGGAGTCGCCACTGTGATGATGTGCCATTTCGCGGGAAAAATTCGATTTTTTCTTTTTTTTGAAAAACCAAATAAAACCGGAAAACGGAGTCGCCACGCCATTTTTGTTTTAAGGGCCAAAACTTTGAAAAATGCCCGGGATTAGAGATTTGGGTTCGGAGGTCATGTTACACGCCGGGAAGGACGTTAGTGTGCACCCGGAATGCCTCGTAAAACGAGTCTTCCAAGCTGAAAATCATTTGTGTGTGTGTGTGTGTGTTTTAGCCAAAATAATTCAAAACTGAGAAAAGTAAAAATTGGGATGTCTTTTTAAGACTTTAAACTGATCCCATGATTTTTTGGAAGATTTTTGGATAGAGTTTTGGTACTCAAAAGACTTTTTGAAGTTGAGAGTCACTTCTGCCAGAATGAAAAAGGCAGTGGACACTTGATTTTGAAATGGATTTAAGGGCTTCAAAACTTCATAATCTGAGAAAACTCAGAGAATGAAAGTTGTTCCAGACACCTTAAATAAGATTTTTACGAAGGAATTTTCCATTTTGGAGAAGATTTGAGGGGTCAAAACCTTCTGTAAATCTCAGATATGAAATCTGGATTTCCAGAAGCTGATGAACTGGCCTCTAAAAGAAAATTTGAAAAAGGGAGTTTTACTCACGTAAAAAATAAAGTAAAAATATATCTGGAAATATCAGGATGTTGGCTACAAAAAGTGTTTTGTAGTCAACACCAAATTCCAAGTTTATCTGTGTCCAAAAATTAAGACAATGGACTGGGGTCTTGGAAAATTGCTACTGGACAGCAACTTCTCAAGAAAAGAAAAACATGATTTTAAAGGGGGTTTGGCATCCATGCTTGTCCCCATTTCCCTAGGTTTTGATTAGTGATCACTTGACATTTTAGTGGTGAATCAACTATATCAAACCATCCTTGGGGTACATTAGGACTAAGCACTTCATTTGCTTGGGAAGGGGAATTTTATCCTTTGAAAATGAGATTTGATGTATGAAAATGATTTTTAGGGTTTTGAAAATGTGTTTTCTTTGCAAGAAAGTAAGAACACTTTGAAGATAATGTAGATCCTTGTAGAAGATCATCCATGGAGATGAACTTCCATGGTGATCTTCTTGGATCTAAGACAAGAAGATGAATGAACTACATTTTGTAGCTTGAAAATGCATGCATGGATGAGAGATTTAGAGTAAGAAGAGGGAGGTTATACCTATCTTCTTTGTGTTTTGTGTTTGAAGGCTTGAATGTAAGAGTGAGTGGGTTTGATTTGAGTGAGTGAAAGTTGGGAAGATTCAAGAGAAAAAGGTGACAATTCTAGGGAATTCTCACTGTTTTCTCAAGTATTTTCGCCAAATGCTGTGAATTGTGTTGTTGTCCTCTCTCTTTTTTTTTGTGACTGGAGGGCTCAATTTATAGCCCTCTGAAAATGCAGATATGTCCGCGCGGATAGGGTTGATGGCGTGCACTGTTCATTAAATGCTGCTCCAGGCTTTGGACACAAGGAATATAATTCAAAAATTACAACAGAAACTGTTTTTCAACTTGCTGTTTCGGGATTTTCTTAATTCTTTTGCTTTTTGAGATTCCTTTGAAGGTTTATCTTTAAATAGCAATGCCCATTTTGCCCTCACTTTGTTAGAAAAGTTAGGAATGTTAGTAATTGTTAGGAATGTTAAAACTTTCGTTAATTTTCTAACGAAAATACTAACAAACTCAAATTGGAGCACTTACAAACTGAGACCACTCCGGGTTAAGGGTTGTAGTGTGAAGTGTATCCGAGGCAGCAGTGCACGTAGCGTGCGGTGTAACCGAGGCAGCAGTGCGAGTAGTGTGCGATGTAACCGAGGCAGCAGTGCGAGTAGTGTGCGGTCTCTAAAATTCTTTTTCTGAGTAAAACAGAAGTTTTTCGAAGAATTTTAAATGCACACACACACAACAGTTAAAGAAAGGTGTAAAATGAAAGTTTGACCCTCATCATCATTTTAAAAATCTTTTATTTTGTTTAAAAGTTTTTAAAACAAAACTTCCCCAGCGGAGTCGCCAACTGAGATTACCCGGGATCCGGCTCGCGCGCGGGGGTCCCCCGGCATCTCGCATTTTCGTCGCGTTTTGGAAATGGCCCGGATCCGATAGGCAGTGCGTTCGCGCCCCGACATCTGGCTTATTCCGTTTTGCGGTAGTTGGGAGGTGTCTCGCCGTGTTTTTGCTTTGTAGAGTTGCCACGCCGTTTTTATTAAGCCCAAAACATTGAAAAAGGGCATCAGTTTAAAAATAAACTGTTTTTGTGTGATGAGATTTTGAGTTCAGTGTTCAGATGACTCCTCGAGAAGAGAATATTAGAATCTTAGAGCTCACCCGAGTCGCCTCGTAAAAACGAGTCTTTCGGATACCCCTAATATTCTTTAACTGTTGTGTGTGTGTGTGTATGTTCTTTTTTAAAAATGCATGCTGTATCAGATGTCTACATTGTACACTGCTTATTGAAATGTATTGAAATAGTGTAGGAAGGAAGCCTTACCAATGTTGGTTCGTGTCTGTCTTCCGCTGGGGAATAGTGTTTGAGGATGGAATAGTATTCCGGTACGGATCGGGATTGCTTCGGGGGGAGCCGGTTATCTGCGGACAGAGTTTCGGCGTGCGTCGGGATTGTAGGTTGCGTTCGGGCAGAGGCTCGGCGTGCATTGGGATCTCAGGGATCACTCGGACAGAGTTTCGGCGTGCGTTGGAATCGTTGGTTGGACTCGGGTAGAGGTTCGGCGTGGGCCGGGATCGCCAGTTTGACTCGGAAAGAGCCGGAACGCCTCGGGAAAGATCAGGCAAGGCCTCGAAATACCACGAGGGGCCTCAGAGTACCTCGAGAGTGCCTCGAGGCAGTGCGGGAGCATCGCGGGAGCGCTCGGAGAGGCTTCGGAGCACCGCGAGGGGGCTCGAAAGGCCTCGGAAGGATCCGAAAGGGGCCGGGAGTGCCCCGAAGGGTCTTAGAGGGATGCCTGAAGGCTAGGGGGAGAGGAGAGAAGAGGGATATGTGTGAAAAATGAGAGGGGGAGCCCTCTATTTATAGTGTAGGGAAAACTGCAAAGAGGTCCGTACGGACCTCTTAGGTAATCCAAATTTTTGGTTTTTCTCGATTTGAGGGAATATGTGGACTTTAAGAAGATTCAGCAATTATGGTGTCTGGTGACAAGAAGGTCCGTACGGACCAATATGTCATGCAATAAGGTTCGTACGAACCAACCATGCATTCCAGTAATGATGTTCTCCGGGATTTAAGGGAATATATTGGACTTTAAGGGGATTCAGTAATCATTGCAGCAAAGAGGTCCGTACGGACCATTTATGCTTTTCTGATTTCTGAAAAAATTTCAAAAGGTCCTTTTGTCCCTTTTTATCCCAGAAAGGTTCCTCCCTTGGTTTGGATGGGGGTTTTTGGGGGTTTTGAGTGTCAAAGGTCTTCGAGACTGCGTTTGTGAGTCTGCGGTGTTTCCTATGTACTCGGAAGAGGGTGATCCAGATTGGGGTACTTACAGGTATGTAAATTCTATTTCATATTAATTTCTAATATCTTCATGCTAGACGGATCTTAGGGCTAGGGTTTTGATGTTATTGTTATATCTTCCGCTGCTTTTGTAACCCCAAAACCCAACAGTGGTATCAGAGCCCTGTCTTGCCATGATTAGGATTGAAATTGCATGCTAGATTTAATTTGATTATTTGCTACCATGCTATATGAAATAGATCCATCCTATGTGTTTTGTTTCTATGAAAAACAAGTATATGTGATATACCATGATTCATGATTAATGATAAATTAATTAGATTAGTTTATCACATAGGTTATTAATCTTGTAATATGATTAAATTAGATTTGTAATTTCTCAAAATTGAATCAAATTGTTTGTATGAAATTTTGTGAAGCCCTATGTTCATGATTATGTTCACATGAGATTTATGTTACAACCTTGCGATGTTTGTTACATGTTGAAAACCTTCTAAATATTTAAGTCTTATAACATTCCTTGATTAGAACACTTGTGAAATTTAGGGTATTTTGATGTAGTTTCAGCCATAGTTGGGTGCATCATTATATCTTAGTTTGTGATCAAGATAAGATTATGGTTGATGTAGTTTTGGCCATAGTCAAGTGCATCGTTCCATGTCTTATATGTTTGAAAAAGGTTTTGACTTAATTGCTGCTTTCAAATAAGATTTGATCCAAGGCATAGATGAGATTTAAAAACATGTTTTTTTTATATATGATGTCTATGGAAATCTCATAAAAGATCTAAGAGTCATATAGTGATATGATTGATGTTTCTACCTAAATAGCTTGATTTCGGGTATTAGCTCAGTTAAACCGGAATTAAGTGAAATATTGATCTTAGCCTACTATGATTATATGATACATGTTTGTATTTGAAGGTTTATAATTTAGTGGGAGTATTTATGAAATACATTATTTGCTCTTAGATGATAAATGTGTTGATATTCATACATTTACGGTTTATATTGTTTGCATATTTTATTGTAGAATGGCTACACACAATAATCAACCCCTGTCACTGCGATCTGTTCTTGAGAAGAACAAGCTTGAGAAGAATGGTACAAACTATTCTGATTGGATCAGAAGCCTCAGAATTGTTCTGAAGCAAGAGAAGAAACTGTACGTTCTCAATGAACCCATACCACCTCAACCTGCTCCAAATGCTCCTAGGGCTGATAGGGATGCACATAAGAAACATAATGATGATTCTATGGATGTCGCATGCCTTATGCAATCCACTATGTCTAAGGCTCTTCAGAAGGACCTTGAGCACATAGATGCAGCATTTGATCTTGCTGAGCGCTTAAAGAAAATGTTCCAAGTGCAAGCAAGAAACGAGAGGTATGATGTGGTTAAGGCCCTAAATGCATGCAAGATGCAAGAGGGGCAATCGGTGGGAGCTCATGTCCTTAAGATGAAGGGTTACATTGAGCGTCCCGATAGGCTTGGAAATTCGATGAGTTTGGAACTCGCCACGGATACGATATTGAATTCATTGCCTGAAAGTTATAGTCATTTTATTATGCACTATCACATGACTAGGCATGGATAAGAATCTCTCGAAATTGCATGCGATGCTTAAGACCGCAGAGATGAATATCAAGAAGCCTAAAACTGATACTGTGTTAATGGTTAACAAAGGTAAGGAAAGTGTTGCTAAACCTAAGGCAAAAGTTGCTGATGCCAAAGAGGCTCCCAAGGCATCTCAAAAGGATGCAGTTTGCTACCATTGCCAAGAGGTTGGTCATTGAAAGCGCAACTGCAAGGCTTACAAGGAAGGCCTGAAGGCGAAGAAGGGTAATACGATTTCTACTACTTTAGGTATCTATATGATAGATATTTTCCTTTATGTTTCTAGTTCATGGGTATTAGATACCGGATGTGGATCTCACATTTGTTTAAATGTGCAGGGACTGAGAAATAGGAAGCTACTCAAACAAGGTGAAGTTGACCTGCGTGTTGGGAATGGAGCAAGAGTTGCTGCATTAGTCGTAGGGACATATGATGTAACTTTACCTAGTGGCTTAGTACTTGTTTTGAACAATTGTTACTATGTTCCAGATTTGAGTTGGAATATTATTTTTGTTTCTTGTTTGGATAATGAGGGGTATAATTTTCTTATTTCGAATAAGAAGATTTATATTTATTTAAATGATATGCTTTATGGTATTGCAAATTCATTTAATGGCATTTATGTTCTTGATGTTGATGAGAAACAAAATAGTGTTGAAAATGTTTATCATGTGGACAAGAAGTCTAAACCAAATGACATAAACAACTCGTTCATGTGGCATTGCCGGCTTGGTCATATAAACGAGAAACGTATTTCTAAACTCCACAAAGATGGAATGTTAGACTCACATGATTATGAATCATATGAGATATGCGAATCTTATTTATTGGGCAAAATGACCAAACCACCCTTCACTAAGAGTAGTGAAAGGGCTAGTGACTTATTGGGCCTAATACATACTGATGTATGCGAACCAATGAGCAGCATTGCTAGGGGAGAATTTCGGTATTTCATTACATTCATCGATGAGTTATCTAGATATGGCTATGTCTATCTGATGAAGTCAAAGAGTGAATCGTTTGAGATGTTTAGAACATTTCAAAATGATGTACAAAATCAACTTGGCAAAACAATTAAAGCACTTCGATCCGATCATGGTGGTGAGTATTTGAGCCAAAAATTTGACTATCATCTCAAAAACTGTGAAATTGTTTCAGAGTTGACTCCACCCGGAACTCCACAATGGAATGGTGTTTCCGAGAGGAGGAATAGAACCCTATTAGATATGGTTCGTTCGATGAGGAGTCAAGTAGACCTTCCTATATCCTTTTGGGGACATGCATTAGAGACTGCTGCGTTCACACTGAACAGAGTCCCTACTAAATCGGCTCCTAAGACCCCACATGAGATGTGGTATGAAAGAAAACCTAGTTTGTCTTTCATGAGAATTTGGGATTGCGAAGCTTATGTGAAGAGACTTGTCTCTGATAAGTTAGAACCTAAATCCGACAAGGTTATTTTCGTTGGTTACCCTAAGGAAACAAAAGGGTATTATTTTTACAACCGCATCGAGAACAAAGTGTTTGTTGCTTGATATGGTGCATTTCTTGAGAAACAGTTTCTCAATAAAACATCTAGTGGGAGTAAAATTGATCTTGAAGAAGTTCAAGAACCCAAAAATAACATGGAACCGATAGTAGAGACTGAACCAAATCCACAAGAAGTTGTGGAACCGGTTCAAGATCCACAAGTCCATCGTAGATCGGATAGGTTACGATCCGCACCCGAGAGATATGGATTCCTCGTGTCGGAAAGTAATGAAGTGGAAGTCATTGAGAATGACGAACCTACTTCCTATCAAGAGGCGATGTCCGATCCCGATTCGGATAAATGGTTAGAAGCCATGAAGTCCGAATTGAAATCCATGTCGGATAATCAAGTTTGGAACTTGATTGAGCCACCCAAAGGTGTAAAAAGCATAGGGTGCAAGTGGGTTTTCAAGAAGAAAAATGACATGGATGGGAAGGTGCATACTTATAAGGCTAGGCTTGTAGCAAAGGGATATAGGCAAACTCATGGTGTAGACTATGATGAAACCTTCTCGCCTGTTGCCATGCTTAAGTCTGTTAGAATTTTAATTGCCATAGCCGCATATTATGACTATGAGATATGACAAATGGATGTCAAAACCGCTTTCCTTAATGGAAAACTGCTAGAGGATGTGTATATGAACAACCCGAAGGTTTTGTAGATCCACAAAATTCTAGTAAGGTGTGCAAGTTGCAAAGATCCATTTATGGATTGAAGCAAGCTTCTAGGAGTTGGAATTTTTGGTTCGATGAGAAAATCAAAGAGTTTGGTTTTATCAAGAACGAAGATGAACCTTGTGTATAGATGAAATTCAATGGGAGCGTTGTGCTATTTCTCTTGTTGTATGTCGATGATATCTTACTCATTGGAAATGACATTCCCGCGCTTGAGACTGTCAACTCTTGGTTAGGGAAGTGTTTCTCAAAGAAAGATATGGACGAAGCCGCTTACATCCTTGGTATCAAGATCTATAGATATAGATCTAAGTGGATCATTGGTTTGAGTCAAAGTACCTACATTGAAAAGGTTCTTAGAAGATTCAAGATGGAAAATTCTAAGAGAGGAAACTTGTCAATGGGTCATGGTGTTACTCTTAGTAAGACTCAGTGTCCTAAGACAACTGATGAACGAAAGAGGATGAATGATATTCCATACGCTTCGGCTATTGGTTCTATCATGTACGCTATGATTTGTACTAGACCCGACGTCTCGTATGCTTTGAGCATGACAAGTCGTTACCAATCTGATCCGGGTGAGAATCATTGGATGGCAGTCAAGACGATCCTAAAGTACTTACGAAGGACCAAGGATGCGTTCTTGGTATTTGGAGGGATGGAAGAAGATCTTGTTGTAAGAGGTTAAACAGATGCTAGCTTCCAAACCGACAAGAAAGATTTCCGATCGCAGTCGGGATTTGTGTTTATGCTTAACGGAGGTGTGATATGTTGGAAGAGTTCCAAGCAGAGTACTATTGCCGATTCTACTACTGAGGCCGAATATATAGCGGCATCCGATGCAGCTAAGGAGGCAGTTTGGATCAAGAAGTTCATTAGTGACTTGGAAGTTGTTCCAAGTATCACTAATTCGGTGGAAATTTATTGTGACAACAATGATGCCATTGCGCAAGCAAAGGAACCAAGGTCACACTAGAGATCCAAACATATACTTAGACGTTTCCATCTCATTCGAGAGTTCATTGATCGGGGAGACGTTAAAATATGCAAAGTATCAATCGATGATAACATTGGGGATCCGCTTACAAATCCCCTCGCACAAGCGAAGCATGATGGTCATGTTAGGTCCATGGGTATTAGATACATAGATGGAGCCTAGTGCAAGTGGGAGATTGTTGGTGTAATGCCCTAGGCTATAGTTATGATTGACTTGAAACGTTATGTATCATCTTTATTATTTATTATAGAGCGCATTTATTCTATTCATTATATGTTTACATGTTTATTATATTGAATTGCGTCCCTAGTTGTTGTGAACAACTCGTATAAGTTGGTAGTGGATAATCATAGAGATAATTATATGCATGTGATGCACATTACACTTATGGATACTTGCTAGAGAACAAGTATTGGACATGACCTACCGATGAGATTTATGACATGGTCAATAATCATACGTGTCATGAATAAATCTCATGATAGTCGTGTTATTGAATCCTTGCACCTGAGATTATCATCGTCTTCCACATGGTGAAGATCGTGTTTGATATAGTCTAACACTGTCTTTAATCGGATAGCAATAAGGGCTATGTTAGCACGTTTGGATCCATGTAGGGAAGAATGATAAGTCAAGACGGGATTTGTCCCTCTTATGAAGAGAGATGTTTGCTTGGTCCCCTCGATGAATGATGTTGATGAAACGTGTGGCCGCACTCAAATGATTTGATAGAGATCAAATGCACTTGCATTATCAACATATTCGGAATCGAGAAAGCATTGAACGGAATGAGTTGACATAGACCATGACTCATGTTCAATTGGACATCGTAGACAAAGGGATTGTGACATTTGATTATCAAGGAATCAATCTTTGATGTTATATTTAATTGGGTGGACATAATGATTTGCTAGAAGTCACTTATGTCTTGTGAGGTTGATGTTTCAACTCACTACCAACATAAAATATAATTCCTAAAGGGTCACACACAAAAGAACGGATTAAAAATGGCTAAAAGGATGAATTTTGGGCTCTGGGGATGACTCTGGCACAACTGATGCTTCGAGGGACGAGTCGTGCCCCGTTGGCTCAATTCGTGCCTTAAGAAGGGACGACAAATTCTGGGGGTATGCTATTGGGGACGACTCGTGCCCTGAGGGACGTGTCGTGCTCACGACTCGTGCTCTCTGGCACGACTCGTGCCCCTTTGATTTGGCAACCTGGAAAACTGGTTCGTTAAGTCGTACGACGTAATTGGTCATAAGGCACGACTCGTGCCCCTGGGGACGAGTCGTGCCAGCGGCTAATTTTGGTCCGTATTACTTTTCCTTTGCTGATTTGGTTTTGGTTTTTGACTAGGATTCTCCCCTAAAAGTTAGTAATTTATACTTAGTATAAATAGGAGCCATGGTCAGCCAAAAACACAAGTAATTTTGGGTTTGTGAAACACAAAATTGAGATCTAGATTTAGAATCAAAGATCAAAATCCTTTTTGCCATTGATTATTGAAAAATCGTTTTCAATAATTGGATCATCTAGCAATCAATCAAGAATCGTTCTTGGTCCGTTCGAGTGTGGATTACCGATAGAGGGTGATAGGTTAATCACCAAAAGCTTGAAGCCTTCCATCATCGATTCTTCACAAGGTAAAGAACAAGGAGAAGATCAAAATCTTCATCAACGGTTTTGATATTCGTTTTGAGATTCAATTTTCAGATTCGAATCCAAGTTAAACCTCATCGCATTCAAGGTATGTAAATTCTATTTCATATTAATTTCTAATCTCTTCATGCTAGACGGATCTTAGGACTAGGGTTTTGATGTTATTGTTAGATCTTCCGCTGCGTTTGTAACCCCAAAACTCAAAACCCATAACTTAGACAAAATAAAATAAGGGGCGCTACAAAAAAATCATGGGCCGCTATGTATTCTACACTAAGAATAATAAGTAGGTCCTTAGAAATAAAGGGGCGCTAGGTAGGTCGTTAGAAAGAAAATTTTGATAAAACAAAAAGAAAGCAAGTAAAAAGAACACAGAGAGGGCGCTAGAGTGAAGGTAGGCGCTTTTTTTTTTACTAAGTGATTGTACTTAGAAAAAAATTAAGAAAAATAAGAGTAAAGGCGTTGGATTAGTTACAAAAACTTGTACTATATATATGTTATCATTGTGAATAATAAAATTAACTTTTGACCACTTCTATATGGTATCAGAGCCTCTCCGATCCAACCCTTCCTCTCTACAAAACCCTCTCTGCCACCATGGCCGCCAATACCTCCACCATCCTTGCTAATCTGGCTGACCCTACCAACCCCATAATACTTGTCAATCTAATTCAATGCAAACCCCTTACTCCCCTATCCTTCCTCACCTGGGCATCCCAAATCACATCTCTCCTATTCGACCTTGACCTTCTCAAATATGTTGACGACATTCATCCCCAACTGGACGCCACCATCAAGTTAAAAAACACTGACACACCCAATCATGCATATGTCACATGGAATCGCCAGGACCGTCTCATCCTTGGCTCCCTCTTAGGAACCATAGATCCCACCGTGAAACCTCTGGTCATCCAAACAAAAACCTCCCATGAAGCTTGGACCATCCTCAAAACAACCTTTGCCAACCCATCCTGTGGTCACATCCTACAAGTCAAGGATACCCTAGACTCCCTCACCAAAAACACCCAATCCATCTCCACCTATATGCACGCCATTATATCATGTACCAAAAAACTTGCCATATTAGGCAAACCCATGGATCTTGAGGACATCATTTGCAATGTACTCAAGGGCCTTGATTACGACACTTACAAACTCGTGATTAACTCGATTCGAGCTCGTGATGCACCCATTTCCTTTGAAGTCTTACATGAAAAACTTATCCACCACGAGTTAACCTAAAAACAAATGACACCACCCACTGCCTTCCCTGCTTCTTCCGCCCACCCTTCTCAAACTCGTAATAACAACTTCCGTACCCACAACCGTACCAACCCAACTCATTATGGTCTTATCACACCATCACTCACATCAGTCAACCCTACTAATCCAAACCCAGCCCTTTCAAAGGAAAATGCCAGTACTGCCATCTTGTTGGCCATGTTATTGCCCAATGTCGCCAATTCAAACGTGACTACCCTGTTGGGTTTTACGGGTCCATGCGCAGCGGAATTAAGCATTAAAAAACATAAAACCCAAGAAGCCCTAGGATCCGTTCTATACAATTAATTTGAATATCAATGAAATAGAATTAAACCAACCTTGAAACGCTTTCCGGTCTTGAGCTATCGAACGATTTAATTATGTGATATTGAATCACAAACTTCGTTCTTCAACTTGCTTGAACTCTAGGTCTTGATCGATGAACGAGCGAAGACCCTCTTTTGGTATCCACACCTTCGAATGAATCCAAGAACAATTTCTTGTTGATTGCTAGATCTAAACCTTGAAGAATATTGAGAGAATTTGATTGTGAATTTTGCTTTAAAATTTCGGCTAGGCTATTAGGTCTGACAGAGCCCTTGTATTTATACTAAAATAGTGTAAATACCTCTTCTAATCGTATTAGGAGAGACAGGCTGTCAATACCGCGTATTGGCCTATTATGTCGCGCGGTATATCAAGCCATTGGCTTGATATGTCGCGTGACATAAGTAGCCGGTTCGTGTCTCGCAATCATTCTTCCTCCGGTTTAACCAATTCATTCTAGTTGTGTGTGACCCAATAGGATTACATCATGTTGGCAATGAGATCGATCATATCGAACCTCATAAGACATAAGCGGACTCTAGCAAGCCATTATGTCTACCCAAATGATGCAACGTAAGAGTTCACGTTTCCAACGGTGTACTTCCATTTATCCCTTTTTGTCTCACGATGTTATATTGAACACAAGTCATGGTCCTTGTCGACTTGTTATTGTTCAATGCTTTCTCGATTCTTGAGTATAATGATAATTCCAATCATATTGGGGTACGGCCATACACTTTCATCATTATCACTCATCGAGGGCCCAAGCATAACATCTCTCTTAGAGGGACAAACTCCTTCTTGACTTATCATCCTTCCCATCATGAATCCGATCATGCCAATGATAGCCTTTATAGATATCGTGTTAAGATATCGTTTGACTAAAATCAAACATGGCTTTCATCATATGTAAGGTTATGATAGTCTCAGTCTAGGAAATAAATGAAGTAACCGTATGAGATTTAAGTATGACATTTGACCATTACATAAATCTCATGCGGGTCATGTCGATCACTTGTTCTCTAACAAGTACCCATAATTTCAATGTGCATCTCTTATGCATATAATCATCACATGATTATCCATTGACAATTATACTAATCTATTCTCTTAATAATTAGGGACGGTGATTATTATAAACAAATATACAAAACATATAATAATCAAATAATAAACATCTCATATAATAATAAATAATGTCAACACATAAGTCTATCAATCATAGGCCTAGGGCATAACACCAACAGTCTCCCACTTGCACTAGGCCCAATCTACCATGTATCGAATACCCATGGACCTAACATGACCATCATGTTTAGCTTGTGAGAGAGCCTTAGTTAGTGGGTCCGCCACGTTGTCATCGATGTCTACTCGCATATCTTAACGTCTTCCCTTTCACATATCTCACGGATAATGTGGAAACGTCGAAGTATGTGTTTGGATATCTGGTGTGATCTTGGTTCCTTTGCTTGTGCAATGGCACCATTGTTATCACAGTAAAGTTCAATAGGATCTACGATGCTTGGAACGACTTCCAAATCACTAATGAACTTCTTGATCCAAAGCTGCTTCCTTAGCTGCATCGGATGCCGCTATGTACTCGGCTTCGGTTGTAGAATCAGCGACGGTACTTTGCTTGGAACTTTTCCAACTCACGGTGCCTCCATTAAGCATAAACAAAAATCCAGATTGCGAACTGAAATCATCTTTGTCGGTTTGGAAGCTAGCATCTGTGTAGCCTTTGACTACAAGATCTTCTTCCATTCATACAAAGACCAAGAATGCATCCTTAGTTCTTCGTAAGTACTTAAGGATATTCTTGGATTGCTATCCAATGTGGTTCACCGGGATCAGATTGGTACCTACTCGTCATGCTTAGAGCACACGAGACATCGGGTCTAGTACATAACATAGCATACATGATAGACCCAATTGCCGAAGCATATGGAATACCATTCATTCTCTTTCGCTCATCATTAGTCTTTGGACATTGATTCTTGCTAAGAGATATACCATGCAATATTGGCAAATTCCCTCTTTTAGAATTTTCCATTTGGAATCTTCTAAGGACTTTGTCAATGTAAGTACTTTGACTTAAACCAATCATCCTCTTGGATCTATCTCTATAGATCTTGATACCAAGGATATATGCGGCTTCGCCCATATCTTTCATTGAAAAGCACTTTCCCAACCAAGACTTGACAGTCTCTAGTGCAAGAACGTCATTTCCAATGAGTAAGATATCGTCGACATACAACACTAAAAATAGTGCTACGCTCCCACTAATTTTCTTGTATACACAAGGTTCATCTTCGTTCTTGATAAAACCAAACTCCTTGATTGCTTCATCAAAACGTAGATTCCAACTCCTTGAAGCTTGCTTCAATCCATAAATGGATTTTTGCAACTTACACACCTTGTTAGAATTTTACGGGTGACAAAACCTTCGGGTTGTATCATGTATACATCCTCAAGTAACTTCCCATTAAGGAAAGCTGTTTTGACATCCATTTGCCATATCTCATAGTCATAATATGCGGCTATGGCAAGTAAAATTCTAATAGACTTAAGCATAGCTACAGGCGAAAAGGTTTCATCATAGTCTATGCCATGAATCTGCCTATATCCCTTAGCTACTAGCCTAGCCTTATAGGTGTGCACCTTCCCATCCATGTCGGTCTTCTTCTTGAAAACCCATTTGCACCCTATGGTTTTTACACCTTCGGGTGGATCAATCAAGTTCCAAACTTGATTATCAGCCATGGATTGTAATTCGGACTTCATGGCTTCTTGCCATTTTTCCGAATCCGGAGCGGACATCGCTTCTTGATAGCAAGTGGGTTCATCATTTTCGATTAACTCCACTTCATCACTTTCCGTAACAAGAAATCCATATCTCTCGGGTTCGGATCGTGATCTACCACTTCGGCGAGGAACTTGTGCATCTTGAACCGGTTCCACAACGGTTTGTGAACTTGGTTCAGTTTCTACCATTGGTTCAATGTTGTTTTCGGGTTCTCGAACTTCTTCGAGATCTATTTTACTCCCACTGGTTCCTTTGCGAAGAAACTCCTTTTCTAAGAAAGTACCATTTCGAGCAACAAACACTTTGTTCTCGTTTCGGTTGTAGAAATAGTATCCTTTGGTTTCCTTAGGATATCCCACAAAAACACATTTATCAGATTTAGGTGCTAGCTTGTCAGAAGTTAACTTCTTGACATATGCATCACAACCCCAAATCTTCATGAAAGACAAACTAGGTTTTCTTCCATGCCACATCTCATATGGGGTCTTTTGAACCGATTTGGTAGGAACTCTGTTTATAGTGAAAGCAGCAGTTTCTAGTGCATGTCCCCAAAAGGATAAAGGAAGCTCAACTTGACTCATCATAGAACGAACCATGTCCAACAAAGTTCTATTCCTCCTTTCAGACACACCATTCCATTGTGGTGTTTCGGGTGGAGAGAGTTCAGAAACGATTCCACAACTCTTAAGATGACTGTCAAATTCTTGGCTCAAATATTCACCACCTCGATCGGATCGAAGTACCTTAATAGTTTTGCCAAGTTGATTTTGCACCTCATTTTGAAATATTCGAAATATCTCAAACGATTCACTCTTATGTTTCATTAGATAAACATATCCAAATCTACTATAATCATCAGTGAATGTTATGAAGTACCGAAATCCTCCCCTAGCATCGCTACTCATAGGCCCACATACATCGGTATGTATGAGTCCTAATAAGTCGCCCGCCCTTTCACCGGTTTTGGTAAATGGGTCCTTGGTCATCTTGCCAAGTAAACAAGATTCGCATGTCTCATATGATTCATAATCATGTGAGTCCAAAAATCCATCTTTGTGGAGTTTAGAAATGCGTTTCTCGTTTATATGGCCAAGACGACGCATAATGCCATAAGTAAGTGTGGTTTACATCATTGGGTTTAGATTTCTTGTTAATGTTATAGACATCATTATCGCGATTTTCAACATCAAGAATATAAAGGCCATTGAATGAAACAATGATACAATAATGCATGTCACTCTTGTAAATAAAAAATTTCTTATCACATATAAGAAAATTAAAACCTTCATTATCCAAACATGAAATCGAAATAATATTCCTACTTAAAGCTGGAACGTAATAACAATTGTTCAAAACAAGTATTAGTCCACTAGGTAAAGTAACTTCATAAGTTCCTACGGCTAATGCGGCAACTCTTGCTCCATTCCCCACACGTAGGTCCACTTCACCTTCCTTAAGCATCCTTCTGTTCTTTAGACCCTGCACATTTAAACAAATGTGAGTTCCACATCCGGTATCCAATACCCAAGAACTAGAAGTAGATAGGAATATATCTATAACAAAGATACCTGAAGTTGAAGCAACTCCTTTGCTCTTCTTCAGTGCTTCCTTGTATTTTGCGCAATTTCTCCTCCAATGTCCAATCTCATTGCAATGGAAGCGGATTGCGTCCTCTTGGGACTTAGGCTTAGCCTCTTTAGGCTTGGAGGCCTCTTTGGGCTTGGCAACCTTTGCCTTAGGATTAGCAACCTTTGCTTTTCCTTTACCCTTGAACCCTTTCCCTTGTTAACCATTAGCACTTGATCGGTCTTCTTCTCGACAATCTTGGTTTCCGCAGTAGTCAACATTTGAACTAACTCGGAAAGGTTTCTATTCATTCCACCCATGTTATAGTGCATTATGAAATGACTAAAACTTTTAGGTAATGAATTCAGTATTATGTCGGTAGCCAACTCTTGGCTAATTGGAAAACCGAGCCTTTCAAGATGCTCAATGTGGCCCTTTAACTTGAGAGCATGGGGACCAACGGCTTGTCCTTCACTCATCTTGCATGAGGTCAAGGATGCAACCGTGTTGTACCTTTCTTGCCTAGCTTGAATTTGGAACATTTCCATCGGCCGATTGTTTAAGTCGATTGTCCCCAGTGCTCAAGATTCTTCGAAGACTCTTGCACATGGCGGAGAGCATAAGGCAACTAACATCTGTAGAGTCACGCTTGTGCTTCGAGATATTGTTCCCTTATTGCCCTAGCGGCATTGGCGGCGGGTTCGGGTGGAATAGGTTCGGTGAACGTACGGTTTCTCCTCTTGTTTGAGAACAATTCTCAAACTACGGATCCAATCCATATAGTTTGTACCATTCTCTTCCAACTTTTCCTTCTCAAGGACGGATCGCGGTGAAAAGTGATTATTGTTTGATGCCATTTATTCTACAAAAAGATATACATAAAATATGAACACATATAAGTAAACATATCATATGAGAAGTATAGTGCATTTAAATAAATGCTCCCACTAAATTATACACCTTCAAATGCAAATAAGCATAATATACATTTAATGGGCTAAGATCCAACTTTAATTCAATTTCAAGTTTGCTATGGCAAACCGCTCAAAATTAAATTAATTAGGTAGAAAACATCAATCATATCACATATATGACTCTTAGATCTTTTATGAGATCAATTCAAGACATCATATGTCTAGGCATATTTTAATCTCATCTTATGCCTTGGGTCCAAAACCATTTTGATAACCCAATTAAGTTCATTCACTTTAAAACGTATAGGAACCACCATTTCCTCATCTTGCTCGCATTCGAATAGAATCAAAGCACCTTGCTATGGCAAGCCCACCCAAAACTATCCGAATGGTCTCAAGTGTTTTTAATCATGAATTGGCATAAAGAACTTAAAAGTTAAATGAAGGTTCTTTAAAGGTAGATTATAAGCACATCAGAAAGATAGTCAAAATCATGCACCAGGTAAGTTCCCAGGAAGATAGGTGATGGAGGAAAACTCCCTCTTGTAATAAAAATACCGAGCAAGTGTACTCACTACCGGTGTAGCAGTATGCAAATGCAGGGGTCGAATCCACAGAGACTCGTTGGTAAACAAGTAAGGCGGAAGCAGTGAATAAGTACCACAGTTTATATTGATTTGATTTAAGTCTAAAAGCATAAAATAAATAACAAGAATTAACTAAACAAGAAAACAGATTATGAGCAGAGATTCGTAGATTGGATTTCACTTTACCATCATTCTATGCAGAATTTTATTTAAAAAAACATTAACTCAACTTCTAGGGTTCATTCACTTTTGCTAGGATCGACACGGTTAGGTGGCTGGATTACAATCCTAAATACTCTTTTTAATATTGTAGTATCTATTACGGTTCCACAATATGCCAAGAATAAATTAAGAACACAAGAATTAAATAACCTAACTTTAATCAATTTCTATTACGGCCTCAATTAAAGTTATTCAATCAATAGTTGTCTATGGATCAAAATCCCAAATTAATGGCGAATTCGATACCCCAAATATTCAAAGACGAGTTCGTATCTTAACATACGTCTCAAATCTAAGAACAATAAATTAAAATCTATTATTGAACTAGAAGGAATTAAATAGAAAGAATTAAAATATTAATGCATAGAAATCCGGTAAAGATCAAAACAATCTACAAATCTAAGAAGTTTAGCTACTCATAAGTAATAAATAATAAAACCTGAAATTCGGAATTGATCTTCGTCTTCCACGAAATTGTTACAGAAAAATAATAAAACAAAACTAATTCTAATAATATGATTATGATATGTATTCTAAAACTCATATTAATATGGTACACTTGATTATATAAAGAATTAGGGTACAGATTATGGTCCACGGCTGAGAAAACTGAGAAAAGACACTAGTGCCCTTGAGTAATACGTGCAAAACTGGTGCTGACGTCGGAAGAAGCGCGGCCGCCCTCGGATTTAGCGCGTCCGCTCTTGTGGTCCGTGAGTTTGGCCGTGTAATTCTTCTTGCAGCGCGGCCGCCCATGTGTTAGAGCGTCCGCTCTTGTGCCTTGGCCCATTTTACTTCCTCCTGGCCCTTGCTTGGCCCCAAATGGCCTTGAAGCTGGCCCCAAATTGCCTAGAAGTGCCGGCCACTTCCCAGCAAGCCTGGCCACATTGCTGCCTTATTTAGTACCACTTTTTTTTCGTTTCGTCCCGCTATCTTGCAGTCGCACTTTGACCACTTTAACGACTTTTTCTGCGCTTCGCTCTTTGGACTTTTATTTTTCATTTAATCCCATGAATTTTTCTAAATCAATTTCGTCCAAAAATTCCATAATTCCAATTTGGTCCTTGAATTTTCCAATATTTCCCATTTAGTCCAAAAGCTTCCAAATGCCAGTTTAGTCCCAGATTTTCCAGAATTTCACTTCAGTCCCTGTACTCATTAAAACACTAACAAACCATATCAAATATACATAAAACTCGGGAATCAAACGCAAAGAAAGCCTAAAAGTGCATCATTTGGATGGGTAAATACACATCCATCAAACACCCACAAACTAACCTTTTGCTCGTCCCGAGTAAAACAAAACTAAAAGAAGTAAAATAAAACTACTCTAAATACTAATAATAAAACATTAAAACAAAATAAATATTTTTGGGATGTTCTATCACAGATGATTCATTGGCCATACAAGTCTCAGATTCTCACCAACACACATAATCAACAAGTGCCACCACAGTAATGGGATTACAATCACATTGAAGCATAGAACTCACAATTTTCCACCGCGGCCTGAATGATGAATGAATTATGGGAGGTCACTGTCAACAACCTAAGATTATTTATGGATTCACTAAGTGATGCTCTAAATCAATATGTTATAGATATTACAACCCAAAAAGGACACTCATATGCATATTTACACGATTGTCAACCCGATTACTCAATATTGAAAGAATAATATGGCTTAAAAGTTATGGTGCGAAAGATCGCAGGGCTAGGTTCATGGTTACAAATGAAGGTAAAGACATACGAAGATAAGAAAGTGAAACTAGAAAGTCTTCTTTTAACAATATATCCTCCACTCACCCTTATTACTTTCCAATGTGCCAACCCACAAACTAAAACTTTTTCATACATTGACATGGGGTTGAGCACATTCCACTACTTCCTTTAGTCACCTTGAAATACAATTTCACTTTTGATATTAGAGAGGGCTCGATTTTTTTTTTTTTTTCATTTTTTTTTTTTTTTTCTTTGCACAATTACATCACGAAGAATGTGCATTCAATATATATTTTTTTTTTATCAAGCCCCTCTTTTCATTACATAACATGACCCATTTTTTTTTTTCGTGACCACTTTCCACTCAACCCTTGATTTTCAAAACATCCCCCAAAATATCCCCATTCATTCCCTAGTTTCACTTTCTTGAAAAGGTGAGAAAAATTAAATTTGTGTATAGGTTAAACGGGTAGGACAATGAGGGTACAAATGAAGGCGAATGGTGGTCTAAGATAACCTCCCACTTTGTGAGAGATTCCATTCTTTTTCAAGCTCAAAAGGGGTTCTAGCGGAATATTTTTAGTGACTAGAAAGTTTAAGGCTCACAAAAAGGGATTCAAAAAATAGCCATATATACCAAGTAACCTATTGACGTGTTATTGACAATCATGCAAACATGTTCTAGGGACCCCGAGAATACACAAAGTGATCCCATAAAAGGCACCTAAGTTGATGACAATGACCAAGAATATGATACGGAAGTGAGAGGTGGTGCAATCATAATTTAAATGTTTCAATGCAATCCCAATCACCACACTAATAATAGCACATGTGATTTTAAAATTAAAGCACACTCTAATCATCACAGACTTTGACCAACATCCCAACTATGAAAAGAACAAAATTTTTAATTTTTTCTATTTTTTAAGAGGGTGACACTATATACACTCCCCTATAAACCCACAAACTCGGAGAGTTGCCCACCCCCAAACTCAAAACATGCTATGTCCTCATAGCAAAGAGAACAAAAGCGTGCCTTAAGTTCGAAAGATAGCAAGACACTACTAAACAATAATTAACAAAACAAGTAAAACATACCTCATTGGGTTTGCCTCCCAAGCAGCGCATTTGGTTAGAGTCGTTAGCCCGACTATGGTTCCAATCTTACTTGGCCTTAGCTTTGCGGCCTTTGGACCATCTCTTTTCCTCGCGGGCACAAACGCCCTTCTCTTTCCATTTCAGCACTCCATTGTCAACAAGTAGGGGTAAAGCCACATTTATTTTTGAAACTTTACGCTTTTGCTTACCCCTTTTTCTTTTCCTTTTATTGGGGTTTCCACCCCCAAACTCAACCTTTTCTTCAACCTGCAAAACACCATTCTCACAACCAAGATCAAGAGAGTTATCACGCACAAAAATATTTAAAAATATGGAATCAGATAAATCACTATAACTCTCCTCACTAACTCTCGATTTTGAAGGCCCTTGTGGTAAATGTGATGGATTCGACTCTTTATGGGAGTCGTGTGGGGAGTGATACGACCCGTTACTCCTAGAGTATTGGTCGGCCTTAATGTTACTAGCCAAGGGACAAACGTCCGCATTATCCCCACTTTTCTCACCTCCATTCACATCATATATGACCATTGGTACATCATTTATGGCTCCTACAAAATCATCTTTGGGGGAGATTTTCTTATCATTTTTAGACATAACAAACTTGCATTCTTCCCCCATGCCTCTCAAGGACACCACCCCTTGACACACATCAATGGTGGCCTTAGTGTCAAACATAAATGGCCTCCCAAGCAGAATGGGAGTTTTCAATTGCTCCTCACTTGATCCCTCCATACACATCACATAAAAGTCAATGGGGATAATGATTTTATCAATTTTAACCAACACCCCTTCAAGAATCCCTAAAGGTCTTTTAATTGAGAGATCCGCCAATGCAAGTCTCTCATGGGTGGTTTCAACTCACATGCCCCCAAACTTCTAAAAACATGAAAGGGCATCACATTGACACTTGCCCCAAGATCTAACAAACCTTTAAAATTTTGACCCTTACGTAAATTGGGATAGTGAAACACCCGGTCTTTTTGAACATGATTAACTTTTTCATTCTCATTAACATCATCATTATTATCAAAACAATTAATATTATCAAGAGAAGATAGAAATACCTCCTCGATTTCTTCACTCTCATCCCACACTGTCGTGATTGACTTTGCTTGCTCAGGTGGGTTCTTCTCTTTCATCAACTCTTGGGCAACCTTCACAAGCTGCTCTACTTGTGTGCCCATCTTTTCAAAAAGCAACATTCGTATTTCTATTACTTTGCCGCATCTCCATCCTTAACCGCTGGACCGCCAGCCTCCCAAGGCTCTTTATCATGTTGTCCAGGTGGTGGCACATGAAGAGGTTTCACTTGCTGATTATGATAGCCACCCCATGGATTGTAGTTGCCATATTGGTTGCCTTGGGGTGGTGGCCTTTGTCCATATCCATTGAAAGCATGTGCCTGTTCAGTATGATAAGAGAAATTTGCTGCACTTGGACACATATTAGTCACATGAGATGATAAACCACAATTTGTACAAGAATCAGGTAATAACATTAGCACCAATGAAGTGCCACAAGCAAATCAATTTATCCAATTTATTGTTTAAAAGCGCAATGCTTTGAAATATTATCACTAGCATTCAATTCAAGTACCCCCTTGTTTCTACCCCTCGAACTCTTTTGTTGAGAATTAGCACTCAACATCTCAAATAAAGCTTTAGTTTCTTCCGGGTCTTGGCTCCTATCGAGCCTCCAAACAAGATTGTCAACCATTGATTGACCATTGTCATTCAAGCCATCATAAAAGGCTTGGTTCAGTGAGGGTAGTGTGAAATTGTGTTGGGGACATTGCATTAACATTGTATTAAATCTTTCCCATGCCTCATGAAAGGGCTCCCCCACATCTTGGGAAAATGTCATCAATTTCTGTCTAAAACTAGCCAACAGATGATGTGGGTAATATCTTTTAAGGAACACATCTTGCAATTCTACCCAAGTACTAATGCTGCTCGGTGCAAGCATCAGCAACCATGTTTTAGCCACTCCCTTAAGAGTGTAAGGAAAACACTTTAGTCTAATTTGCTCCTCAGTCACTCCTTGTCTTAACAAAAATTGAGCAACAACAATAATATATTCTTTAAGGAACGTAAGTGCATCCTCACCAGGCAATCCGTGAAAGCTTGGCAACATGGCAAAGTATTGTCCTTTGACCTCTAGATTTTTGGCCGCATCGGACAAAGACTATGCAAGAGGTAGATGTGTCTACCCTAGGTCTCAGGAAATCATTCATAGTCTGCGCCGGTGGTACTGCCATCTCGGCTTTCTCTTCCTCTACCTCGGTGGTGGAGGGTTCTGATTCGGTGTCCGAATCCGAAAAGAGGGGATTAAAGAGGGGATCGCCCTCAAATTCTTCCTCAAGCCTATTTATGTTGTCGTCCAATGGCACCAATGTAGGCTTCAAAGAACGACGACCTTGCATTCACTGTTTTAACCTACTTGTTTACTTGCAACAAGTCCCCGGCAACGGCGCCAAAAACTTGATGGAGGAAAACTCCCTCTTGTAATAAAAATACCGAGCAAGTGTACTCACTACCGGTGTAGCAGTATGCAAATGCAGGGGTCGAATCCACAGAGACTCGTTGGTAAACAAGTAAGGCGGAAGCAGTGAATAAGTACCACAGTTTATATTGATTTGATTTAAGTCTAAAAGCATAAAATAAATAACAAGAATTAACTAAACAAGAAAACAGATTATGAGCAGAGATTCGTAGATTGGATTTCACTTTACCATCATTCTATGCAGAATTTTATTTAAAAAAACATTAACTCAACTTCTAGGGTTCATTCACTTTTGCTAGGATCGACACGGTTAGGTGGCTGGATTACAATCCTAAATACTCTTTTTAATATTGTAGTATCTATTACGGTTCCACAATATGCCAAGAATAAATTAAGAACACAAGAATTAAATAACCTAACTTTAATCAATTTCTATTACGGCCTCAATTAAAGTTATTCAATCAATAGTTGTCTATGGATCAAAATCCCAAATTAATGGCGAATTCGATACCCCAAATATTCAAAGACGAGTTCGTATCTTAACATACGTCTCAAATCTAAGAACAATAAATTAAAATCTATTATTGAACTAGAAGGAATTAAATAGAAAGAATTAAAATATTAATGCATAGAAATCCGGTAAAGATCAAAACAATCTACAAATCTAAGAAGTTTAGCTACTCATAAGTAATAAATAATAAAACCTGAAATTCGGAATTGATCTTCGTCTTCCACGAAATTGTTACGTAAAAAATAATAAAACAAAACTAATTCTAATAATATGATTATGATATGTATTCTAAAACTCATATTAATATGGTCACAAAGATTATATAAAGAATTAGGGTACAGTATTATGGTCCACTGGTGAGAAAAGCGAGAAAAGACACTAGTGCCCTTGAGTAATACGTGCAAAACCGGTGCCGACGTCGGAGAAGCGCGCGGCCGCCCTCGGATTTAGCGCGTCCGCTCTTGTGGTCCGTGAGTTTGGCCGTGTAATTCTTCTTGCAGCGCGGCCGCCCATGTGTTGGGAAGCGCCCGCTCTTGTGCCTTGGCCCATTTTACTTCCTCCCGGCCTTGCTTGGCCCCAAATGGCCTTGAAGCCGGCCCCAAATTGCCTAGAAGTGCCGGCCACTTCCCAAAGAAGCCTGGCCACATTGCTGCCTTATTTAGTACCACTTTTTTTTCGTTTCGTCCCGCTATCTTGCAGTCGCACTTTGACCACTTTAACGACTTTTTCTGCGCTTCGCTCTTTGGACTTTTATTTTTCATTTAATCCCATGAATTTTTCTAAATCAATTTCGTCCAAAAATTCCATAATTCCAATTTGGTCCTTGAATTTTCCAATATTTCCCATTTAGTCCAAAAGCTTCCAAATGCCGCTTTAGTCCCGCATTTTCCAGAATTTCACTTCAGTCCCTGTACTCATTAAAACACTAACAAACCATATCAAATATACATAAAACTCGGGAATCAAACGCAAAGAAAGCCTAAAAGTGCATCATTTGGATGGGTAAATACACATCCATCAATAGGTGAGCCGCAAGGACTTCTTAAGTACCAACTCTTCCTTAGACAGAACTCTCCTAGACATGCATAATTAGAAATCAACTCTGATTAGGCAACATAATCCTTACCTTTTATAAACAATCAGTTTCCTTTTAAATTTCGCGTATTTATGACTTGTTTCCATAAACAATCATAAGATCCAAAATTTACAATGTCTAAATCTAAACATATTAGGAAACTAAATATCATGTTTCAACTAAACATCTAATTTAATAATTCTTAACAATTAAGAACAAATAATTCATGCATCGCAACAATTAATAAAACACATTTAAATTAATTAAGCATGCATAAACAATGAATCAATCTAGCATGGACTTATAAACTCAATTTTATAACATCCAGTTTTTCATACACATTGCAATAATTATTAAAATCATATTTTAATCAATTAATCATGTATATCAATGAATCAATCTATCGCGGACTTATAAACTCAATTTTATAACATCCAGATTTTTCATATTAACATATCGGATTGTAAACACAATCATAGAATAGCAGTAAAATTTGAACAAACAGATTACGCCCAGTTTTGGCTTGTTATGTCGCGTGACAACATCGCCCATAGGCTTAATATGTCGCGCGACCTAACATGCCGGTTAACTGAATTCCACATGGCTCGATATGTCGCACGACATAGGCGGCCAGGTTACAGATTTCAGTTCGAACTAATACAGATTACGACCAATTAAATCACATAAAACGGCCTTTTTACGTATTTAATTCAAAGCATAAATTGAAAACGATTTTCACATTGTTTCACATAAACAATTAAAATTCTATCACATACAAAACATGCAATAAGCATATAAACAATTTATATCTTAAACCTAGCATGTTAATTCAAACTTAATCATACGAACGGGGCTGCGATACCACGTTGGGTTTTACGGGTCCATGCGCAAGGGAATTAAGCATTAAAAAACATAAAACCCAAGAAGCCCTAGGATCCGTTCTATACAATTAATTTGAATATCAATGAAATAGAATTAAACCAACCTTGAAACGCTTTCCGGTCTTGAGCTATCGAACGATTTAATTATGTGATATTGAATCACAAACTTCGTTCTTCAACTTGCTTGAACTCTAGGTCTTGATCGATGAACGAGCGAAGACCCTCTTTTGGTATCCACACCTTCGAATGAATCCAAGAACAATTTCTTGTTGATTGCTAGATCTAAACCTTGAAGAATATTGAGAGAATTTGATTGTGAATTTTGCTTTAAAATTTCGGCTAGGCTATTAGGTCTGACAGAGCCCTTGTATTTATACTAAAATAGTGTAAATACCTCTTCTAATCGTATTAGAGAGACAGTTGTCAATACCGCGTATTGGCCTATTATGTCGCGCGGTATATCAAGCCATTGGCTTGATATGTCGCGTGACATAAGTAGCCGGTTTCGTGTCTCTCAATCATTCTTCCTCCGGTTTAACCAATTCATTCTAGTTGTGTGTGACCCAATAGGATTACATCATGTTGGCAATGAGATCGATCATATCGAACCTCATAAGACATAAGCGGACTCTAGCAAGCCATTATGTCTACCCAAATGATGCAACGTAAGAGTTCACGTTTCCAACGGTGTACTTCCATTTATCCCTTTTTGTCTCACGATGTTATATTGAACACAAGTCATGGTCCTTGTCGACTTGTTATTGTTCAATGCTTTCTCGATTCTTGAGTATAATGATAATTCCAATCATATTGGGGTACGGCCATACACTTTCATCATTATCACTCATCGAGGGGCCCAAGCATAACATCTCTCTTCCGAGGGACAAACTCCTTCTTGACTTATCATCCTTCCCATCATGAATCCGATCATGCCAATGATAGCCTTTATAGATATCGTGTTAAGATATCGTTTGACTAAAATCAAACATGGCTTTCATCATATGTAAGGTTATGATAGTCTCGTGTCTAGGAAATAAATGAAATGGCAAGTATGAGATTTAAGTATGACATTTGACCATTACATAAATCTCATGCGGGTCATGTCCAAATACTTGTTCTCTAACAAGTACCCATAATTTCAATGTGCATCTCTTATGCATATAATCATCACATGATTATCCATTGACAATTATACTAATCTATTCTCTTAATAATTAGGGACAGTGATTATTATAAACAAATATACAAAACATATAATAATCAAATAATAAACATCTCATATAATAATAAATAATGTCAACACATAAGTCTATCAATCATAGGCCTAGGGCATAACACCAACATACCCTTCTGTCACCTTCCCACCCCCACCCACCTACCCACGTACACCTCACACCAACACTCCACAAGCCTATACAGTCGCTACCCCTATCACCTCACCCCCAAAATCTTGGCTTGTTGACAGCAGAGCCACTCACCATCTCACAAATGACCTTTCCAACCTAGCCCTCCACCACCCCTACGATGGTAGTGACGATGTGATCATAGGTGATGGCTCATCTCTCCTAATTGAAAATATAGGTTCCTTTACTCTCCCTGCTTCATATTCAAATCTTCATTTCAATAATGTTTTACATGTCCCCCTTATTTCCCAAAACATATTATCTGTCTCTCAATTCTATAAAGACAATCATGTCACTGTTGTTTTCTCAAACTCTTCCTTTATTATCAAGGCCATGACGACATATCGCATCTGTTGGTCCCAAAGGTGCAACAAGGGTATGAAAAACAGCTAGAGGGGGGTGAATAGCTATATAAATTTTTTAACCCTTTTCAAAAATCAACATAGGCTTACTATGATGAAAGTGTGGTCAAGTAAAAATTAACTATCAATTTAGTAAAATGCACAGCGAAAGTTTCTAATTATAAAAGTGTAGTAGTGAAAATGAGTGTGGTCGACCGCAAATAAGAAAGTGTGGTCAGCCGCAAGGTTGAAAAATATGCTAAGGCAGATTTCTACTATAAACACAATTCACAGTGTGGTTGGATAATAATGAATATCAAACATAAGAAGCAATAAGAAAACTTAGGAACAAATAATGCAAACTGCAGAAAGTGTTTGACAAGGTATTTGGAGAGGTTCAATCGTAAATGATCTACGTCCTCTACCAAGATGGTTAGTCTTGGATTTTCTAAGGGGGATATTATATTTAGATATTTGAGCTGCTGTTACAATGATTACAAAGTTGAGAATCAATCTCAAATCTAACTATCTTTTCTATGAAGCTAATCATAGACTATAAGCAGTGTATCCCAAATAATGCAATCAACAAGATTGATTTCAATGGGTGTGCGTGTGTTTAAGATTCAAGTGTTTAAAGATTCAAGTAATTCTCGAGATGTGAGCTTCAACACTTTTTTGAGGATTTTAACAACGTCTCTAGCAAGTCTTCATGCCATGATCACAAGGTTTATTTATAGCCTTGGAAATAAAGTAGCTATTGTAATTCCATATTGGATAAGCATTAAGGACAATGTGTTGTTGATATCTCATTGAAGCACATTTTATTTTTGTATTCATGTTGCAGAGTTAGTGGGAAGGTGGTGTGTCCATTTTACGAATGACAACAGCTGTCACCTTTTTGAAATTCTCTGAGTGAACTCTACAACATTATAATTCTTTGAGTTAAATCTGAGTTGTGGTCAGAGTCAATTATTCCAAGATTAGATCTTCAATCTTCAATTTGACTAAGGACTTGAGATGGTGCGGTCAGCCATAGATATGCGGTCAACCGCATTAAGTGAATCAGATCTCTGACACTTTTTCCACCTTCACTCGCTTCTAAGCCCTTATTGAAAAATTATTTAATCGACCCATCTTACAACTTTTTTCTGACAATGGGGATGAATACCTCAAACTCACACCCTCTCTACTACAAAAAGGTATCTCCCACCTCACATCTCCTCCACATACTCCCAAACATAATGGGTATGCTGAACGCCATCACCGTCACATAGTGGAAACGGGACTCACCCTCCTCACTCACACCAATCTCCCTTTCACTATCTGGCCTTATGCCTTCACCACGGCCACCTACCTCATAAATCGCATGCCCACTCCCTCCCTTAACCATGCCTCCCTATATATTCAATTCCCCACCAAACTATACCAAACTTCGTTGTTTTGGCTGCCTCTGCTACCCATGGCTAAGACCTAAAACCCCTCATAAACTTGCCTCCAAATCCATCCCATGTATATTCGTTGGATACTCTCCCACTCAAAGTGCATATTATTGCCTTGACCCCACCACCAATTGAGTCTACACATCTCGTCATGTGAAGTTTGTTGAAACTGATTTCCCTTATCCCTCTCTAACCAACACCACACTCCTACCACCACAGCTAACTTCCTCTCAATGGTGCCCCATCTCTATCCCAATAATTTCTCCTACAACAACACCTCAATCCCTTCCCATACCACCTGCACAACCCAACCCCATCCCAGCCGTCACATCAGCCCTACAACCCTTCTCCCAAACCCCCACTCCTTCCACTGCTCCCACTGATATGGTCACACCAACAGTAACACCAGCTAACCCCACCAACTCACTTCCTACTGCTACCTCTAATGCCACCCCACCATCACCCACACCAGCCACTCCAACCAACCCTCTTCCTACCAGAACCATAAAAACCCATCTCTCCAACAACATTGTAAAGACAAACCCTAAATATGCCAACCTCTCTTCACTCTCGTCTCCCACCAGTCTGTCCTTCACCACAAAATAAGCCCTCTTCATACCTCACTGGCGTAATGCCATGCTTGATGAATATCAAGCTCTTACCCACAACCAAACTTGGTCCCTAGTTCCACCTTCTGAGGCTCAAAACATTGTTGGGTGCAAGTGGGTCTTTCGAATCAAATACAACCCGGATAATACCATTCAGAAATACAAAGCCCGCCTTGTTGCCAAAGGCTTCCACCAACGACCCGGAGTTGATTACTCTGAAACCTTCAGTCCTGTCGTCAAACCTACAACCATCTGCCTCCTTCTCTCTCTTGCCATTAGCCAAAATTGGTCCCTAAGACAACTTGACATTAACAATGCCTTCCTTCAAGGAACCCTCAATGAAACTGTCTACATGTCCCTGCCACCAGGTTTGTTGACTCCACCAATCCCACCTTCGTCTGCCGTCTTGCCAAATCCATCTATGGCCTAAAGCAAGCACCCCGAGCTTGGTTTACTGAACTCAAAACCTATCTCCTCTCCTACGACTTTCATTCCTCTCTGGCAGACCCATCTCTCTTCATCCTCCCTAACCCCACCTCCCCACTCTTTCTCTTGGTCTATGTTGATGACATTATTGTCATCGGTCCTACCACTACCACCCTCACTTCCTTTATTGCTAGTATAGCTGCTCGCTTCTCCCTCAAGGATCTTGGCCCCCTTTCTTATTTCCTAGGTGTGGAAGTCACACCAAACAGTAATGGTTTTCTTCTACATTAGACAAAATATATCCACGACATCCTCATACGTCATAATATGATCCATTCCAAACCTTCTCCAACTCCGATGGCCAATTATCCCACTCTTACAGCTTTCTAGCCCACTGACACATCCCCTGGTGTGATCACACCAGCAGTCGCACCACCCCATCTATCGACCGCTCCTTTTCCTAACCCCACTAACTACAGGGCCATCATAGGCAGCCTACACTACCTGGCTATCACCAGACCTGACGTAGCCTTCTCCGTTAACAAACTTGCCCAGTTCATGCAAAATCCACAAACCCCTCACTGGACAGCATTAATACGCCTTCTCCGCTACCTACATGGCACACTTCACCTTGGCGTCCAACTATTCAAGTCCACTCCTCAAACCCTCCACGCCTTTTGTGACGCTGACTGGGCTGGCGACAAAGACGACTATGTTTCTACCACCGGATTCATCATTTACCTTGGTCGCAATCCCATCGCCTGGTCCTACAAGAAGCAACGGTCCCTTGCTAGATCATCCACTGAAGCAGAATTTAAGGCAAGTGTTGATGCCACTGTCGAAATCCTATGGCTCTGTAACCTACTCTCTGAGCTCGGCCTCAAACTACCAAATACTCTGGTCATCTATTGCGAGAATCTTGGTGCTACCTCCTACTCAGCAAATCCGGTCTTTCACTCACGGATGAAGCACCTCGCCCTCTCCTTCCACTTTGTTCGGGAACAAGTTCAACTAGGCAACCTTTGAATACAACACATCTCAGGGAATGACCACCTTGTCGATGCACTTACGAAGCCTCTATCTCGAGCTCGATTCTTGTCTCTTGTCTCCAAGATTGGTCTCTCCCAAGAATCGTCTATCTTGCGGGAGCGTGTTAAGGATCACAATGATACTCCCCGAATCTCGGCTTCATCTAAGCATTTATCACATATTTTGTTTCCTAGTTTAACTGATCATGTATATCTTTAATTTGTATTTTATGATCATGTATATCTTTAGATAGATTAGTTACAAAAAGTTGTACTATATATATGTTATCTTTGTAAATAATAAAATTAACTTTTGACCACTTCTATATAACATACATTGCTTGTATTATGATATCAAAATTGCAATAAAATGGAAAAAAAGTGGGACACTTGTTATTTATTACTACTAAAGGAAGGGAGTAGACATACTCCATTTTTTATTTTTTTTTATTTTTAGTTTGCAGTTGTGTATTACTCCTCTCACTCCTCTCAATCCAAAAATTCTATTTTTTATTTTTATTTTTTTTGCCATTAACGTGTGAAGATAGTTTAAGTAATAATTTTAGGTTGATTTAATTATTCAATAAATTTTTAAAAATTATTATTGATAGTATTGATAATGATGTATCGATAACAAATTTTAAATTTTCATCAACATAAATAAATCAATTTAAATTATTACTCAAAGTATTATTATATTTATGATAAAAAAAAAAATTGAAAACATCACTTAGAGAAGTATAAAGTAACGAAAAGGCTATGGGCAGGACTGCAAAATAAAGTATTGAATTGAAGTGGCATTGTCCAACCCTTTGTAATAATCTTTCGAAAATATAAAAAAGATTCCACAGTCTGAGAAGGTCTGCTCTACAATTTTGGTATTTACTATTGATTGAGACACAACGCAATACACTCTCCGTTCCAATAATTCCAATAATAAGTTTATCATTTTGATTTAGACACGCAAATTAAAAAAGTTGGTGAGGGAAGAAAATGTTGCGAATATAATAGTAAAATAGAAGAGAGAATGAGTAGGTGGAATAGTAAAAATTCTTTGCCATTTTAGGAAAGGTTGAACTTTAAACGCCCGTTTTGACAATTTTAGGAAAGGTTGAACTTTAAACGCCCGTTTTGACAAAAAGTAAAATTATTAATGAGACGGGGGGAGTATTGTTGTTTCACATTCGTCTTTTTCTCTCATTTCCATTATTATTAGCATTTACTTTACAAGTTGAATTGGGACAAGTAAAAGTAAAGCACTTTTTTTTTCACGAGTATTGCATTTTTCTCTTTTGTCCGTCTCAATCAAAAACACAAATATTACTCTATTAAAAAATATTAAAAAATTAATTGTGATATTTATTGTGATATAAAAAAATCAACTGTAATATTTATTATGAAACATATGATACTTGGAACTGTTAGACTATTAATTTGTACTGTTTCAGAATTCAATTCCAAGATGTGACAATAGAATTTGAAGAGCAATTTAAATTTCATGGTTGATCCAAACTTGATATATCTTCACCCAATAATTCATCAATAATGTAACTTACTCCCTCCGTCCCAAATTACCAATAAGTTTTGAATTTTTCACACATATTAATTAAGATAATCAATCAATACATACAAATAGAATAAATTACCTTATGGAATATTTCAAGTACCTAAAGAGTTGAATATTTTTACAATGACAATTAATTAATCATATATATAAGGGCAGTCTAGCCGCAGTGTGTCAATGTTTTATGAAAAACTACAAGTATTTTGAAAAAAATTAATCTAATAGAACTGCAAGTACTTTGGGAAGGAGGAAGTAATATATTTTGAACAAGCATTAATTGGGCAAGTCAAAACAAAACTAGTGAGCAATAAAATTCATGTGAGAGGGGTTGCTGAAATATAAGCTCATATGATATGAGACATTCTACAGAAGATGGATGATGCAAAACAAAGCCCTGTGGGAAGATATCAATCAAATGAAAAAGAGAATGTCTGTCAACAGTACAAGTCAACTCTAAAGGGTATGGTACAAGCTGTTGACCTGAATATTCTACTACTCAAATGCTGTAAGCAGATATGTCGATAAATTATCAGCAATAGGAAATACAGTATATATATACACACACACATCGCATTAAGTCAAGAACTTGATGAACTTAGTGGAAGTAGTTCTAAATTTGGCTACTTAGTGTTGTATAAACTTATAAAATCTATACCTCTCAACTGGCAATATGACGAGCATTCTAGGTTAGGTTCAAATTTCAATTCACCTGAAACATTTAACATACTCCCTCAGTCCCAAAATGATCTTCCCAGTTGTTTATCATTACTACAAATGAACTTTGAGCAATTATTTTAGGTTTGATTTAATTATCCTAACGAAAATGTAAAACTTGTTATTGATAGTATTATTGATGGTGTATCAGTTACAAGTTTTAGATTTACATTAGTATGATTAAATCAACATATAATAATTGCTCAAAGTTCATTCGTCGGCAAAAAAAGTAGGTTCATCATTTTGGGACCGGGGGAGTACTTCCTAATTCCCCAACAAACTAAACCACAAACAAGGAAAAAGATAGAAGAGAAATTATAAGGTCACTGACAGAATTCTGACGTGGAAAAACATGGTAGGAATGTTTCATCATGATGTTGGTGGAGAGAAATAAATAAAGCTAGCATCAATCCAATAGTACATGGTTTTACTCATGCTGCCTATAAACATAACACCAAATGTAACAATTATGTATCCAAAAATAAGACATACCTTTATGATAATCAAGTAAATGAAGCACATCTCCATCACCCACTCTGAATCACCCAGCCCAACCTGCAAAAGAGCACCACATAACCATTTTCCAAAAAAAACACTCCAAGATCTTTAGTGAATCAAAAAAAAATGCACTGCTTTACATGAAACTATTTGTGAAACTCGCCAAGAGAACACTTGATTAAGATACAACATCAAAATTCCTGATAAAATCTATTGTTTTCTGATGGAACTAAGTGCCTGAAGCAACGAACAGAAGCTTCTGGGCACTTTTGGAAGTTGAAAACCAAATCTAACTCTTCATACACTATGAACTATACTTCCAACAATGATTAAAAAGGGAGCGGGCGGAACAGGGTAGCTTTAGAAAAAGAAAACTGCAAGACATGGATATTAATATTACACATCTCAAAATGTGATGTATGATACCGTGTTAACATGACCGAAGTAACACGGGGCCCACAGATGAGCTGAGCATTTCACTAAGGGCTGTTTGAACCTCATTTGACCCATGCTCACAGCTTATCAAGCTGGAGAGTAAAGGAAAAAAGTTAGCCAAGTTCTTCTCAAATGAAGAATCACCTAAGCTACATATAGCTTGGAGGGTTGCAACAATAAGAGGTGCACGTGCAGCCAATTCTCTCCTTTTACCGGACCCTAATGGGATCAACCACTGGGGTTTGCCACCGGAAGTCAACTCGGTCATACGTGCAGGTTTTGCATTTTCAATATAGAGCTTTAAGACTTCTTGGCAAAGGTCAACAAGGTATGACTCCACTTCTGACTCATCGTAACGTGTAGGCTTGTCCAGTGAAAGATTCTGTAGAAATGTAAGGCAGGTTTGATATGACTCATTTTCGAGGCGTAATAATGGTGGGTCCTGCATTTGGGTCATGGGCCCAAGTTCTAGTAGCTTAGAGCGTAATGTGGCATCACTGTTTATCTTGTGCGCGTGAAAGGCTACAGTGTGCACTGCGTCAAAGATAACTAATGTGTTTTTGGCAGAAAGCTGAGGTCTGTACATATTGTAGATTTCTGTTACTGCCTGCAACAAAAAAAAAAAAAAAAGAAGAAGCTTATTAAGTAGCCTGAAATAAGTGATATACTAAAAGCATAATGGAAAACCAAAAAATTGAAGTGTTTGGCATAATCCTGGCAAGTTTCAGTAAAGAGAATTGAAGGAGACAAGGAATAAATAATGAACAGTTTCTTTAACAACAGAAAGAGGAATCTAATTGATACACTTGTTTCAACTCTCGAGATAGCAACAGAACAATAGAACTGGACCTAACTCAGGCACTCAGTTTATTCAAATTCATTCTTTATAATACACCGTCTAGCATTCAACCACTCAGTAACCGGACCTAACTCAGGCACTCAGTTGATATCTGAGATTGCCTGAAAAAACTCTTCCATATGACCTCTAATATCCCTAAAGACTTCTCTATCCACACCTTCAACCTCTCATTAACATATCTAAATTTCAACACATAAAGAAACCCTGCTGGCCCATAATTTTGACACTCATTCCACCAAATGCCTAAACCAAGAATAAGAAGCCTGCATATTCTCGAAACCAAAAGGGCATAGGTCCCCGATGCTTGGGAATCGGAAAACCCAATAAAATAGGGCCCTTTGAAGCCGCTTCAAAGAGTCCAGCTTAAACGATATTAGGTAATGAAACAGACTAAGAAAGTTTGTATCCAAAATTATCTCATAAGCACCGTCAAAAGAAACCTCAAATGAGAAGGTCATACATGTCATAAGAAGTATATCTACCTGGATCAATAAAAGCTGAACGGCAGCGCGGCACTTGGCATTGGAAATAGCGTCATAAAGATGGTGCCTCCTCAGGTTCTCTATGTCTTCATCAGGCATACTAGAGCCGGTAGATTCTTCATTATTTTCTCGTCTTAAATTTTCTTCATGGTTCCAAAATACACCATCTTTATTAAGAACAAATGTGAGATCAGGAAGAGTTGCATTAGTTGCATCTTTTAGAGATAAAACCACTTCTAGCCATTTATCCTCAGAAAAGAGATTCCCAGCATTGCTCATCAAACGGACAAATGCAGCTATACCAATACCAGCAAGGCTTTGGTGAGGCCGCTTAATAAAACTTACTAATAGCATCAGAACTTTCTTCAATAGTGGATTGACAGTGGAATAAAAATTAACAAAAAGATCCACTACCAGCTGGAGGGCCAGTGTGCATGTCTCGTAAAGCCATGTATCTTGATCAAGCTCTTCGAGATCACCATCATTCCCCTGCCCTTGGGAGTGCTCTCCAGAAGGATCAATAGCATGTCGAACATAGTCAAAGATTGGAAATAGAACAGATTCAAACACCCTTTCCCACAATGGTAGCGAGAAGTGATGGCCATGGTTGCGTAAAGTATCAAATAGTACTTGTAATGCGCTCTTTCTGATCTCAGGCCTTGGGTCAAAGCTAAGTTCTGACAGCCCTGGAAATAAAATGATTGAATGCACACATTCAGAGCATAAACCAGGAATAGTATAGAGGATACCAAAGAACAATCAGAAGGGAGCAAAAATTGATTCCAAAAATATACTTTGACACCATAAGCATGAACATTTTCTCTTACCAGCCAACAACGGAAACCAGAAATACAGATGATCCTCCTTAACTGCTAACTCTCCATTATCATGCTTTCTATCCTTTCCAGAAGCTTCCTTGTCCTTAATCCTTGAGGAGGAAGCCAGGTCTCCGTCAGCCAGCTTTTCCGCACAGAATTTCAAGAAAGCAATAGCATTGAGACTAATTTCTTTGTTGAATCTACTATTTGTGAAAGCAATCAGACAATTTACGCAGTCAGTAAAGGTGGTGGTTTCAGTTTCTGTGATATATGGGAAGTAATCTCGTATAATCTTCTCAATTATTTCGAAGGACAGCAGTACAATGTTTTTGTGGTCATCATAAGCTGCTGTCGTAAAAACCTGCAGAACATACACATAGTAAGGTATACATTTTTATACATAATAAACAGATCATAGTAGATGCTCACTATAAAACTTAAATTTCCCATGGGGATACTACCCAAGTAAACATGCAAATCCATAAGTGATATTTCAAGGCATTGGCCAATAGACATTGCAAAGAGTGGTTCAAAAAAAGTGAGAAGATTTAATACCATGAACATGCTTTTCCATCCAGATTTGACATTGCTAACACGAGACAGAACCATTTGAGAAACGCATCGGATGATTAACTCTCTGATTTCAACAGCGCTGCTTTTACGCATAACAATTACAAAAGGCTTCATAAACTCATTCTGAAAATTGTAGTTAGCCAACTCTTCTCGCTCCAAGAATTTCATGGATAGTTGCCGCAAAGAATCCATGGCAAATATTGCAATTGAAAGGTTTTCAGAACAGCCAATAGTCACAAAGAAATCTGAAAGTACATTCCAGATGCTTGTCCAAACAAGCCTGATACGGTTCATGTTATAGTGCCTGTTCAAGGGAGGAAAGAGAAAAGTTCACGTTAAGCTTACATGTATTCAAAGAGGTAGAAGAAACATGAATACTAGAACGTACAGGATTAAGAAAATAAATTAGATTCATACGCAATCTCAACTATTTTCGTGAGGCTAAAAACCCTTGGATCAGATGCAGACCGTAATTCTTCCATAGACACCTTACAGAGAGCCTTCACAAAGTCAACTATGGCCTCACTGTTTAGCTTCTGACTCCGTGTGAATATCCGATTCATCTCACCAACTTGCTCCAGCATATTTAAATTAGAAACTAAATTATTCATCTGATCTGATGTAATCCCTGCAGAAGCGTTTCCGCCAATACCAGCACTATCATATGACCCTCTTCGCATAGCAGCAGCTGCATTTTGAATCCTTCCAGCTCCTTTCTTTTTCAGAACAGGAAGGATATTTGACTTAGCTGGTTTCGATTTGTCAGAGTCATTCTGATTAATTGCAAAAAATGTGGCATCTGGAGGCGCCCCCTCTCCAAGAAGATGCAGATGCTCAAAGCGAGAAACACACGTCAGAATATGCTCCCAGGCTTCCTGCAAGTAATTGCCATCTTCATCTGCAATTGTAACTATTGCCTGTTGAATAAAGGGAAATGATGTAAGAAAATTATGTTGAATAAAGGGAAATACATTGAGTCAGCATGAATTCAGGTTAGCCACTCTTTCAGAGGGGGGGGGGGAATGAATCGGCCTACCAAGTCAAAGTAATCAAACACGGAAAGTAATTATTGAAGCTGAAGAGGTATAGTCTACAGTCTATAATTACCAAGTATTCTTACTATTGCCAAGTGTAACATGTTCATAAGAAAGCGATACCAACCTTGATGGCCTCTATATTCTTCTGTTTAATATCAGCAGGTGAATGAAGACAAGTAAACTTTGCCAGTGACGTCACAAAAGCATCTCGATGAGTCTTCATTGACATTGCTGCTGTAACATGGATCGCACTCCGGAAGCCCTCCAAACATTGGGCAATTATTACCTCATCATCGCTTTGGTCGAGAGGGACACTAAAGGCAGCCAGCATAGGAGCCCAACACACTTCGACCATGAATCTAAGTATGAACACATCCGTAGCAGCATAATAAACTGACCTACAAGTTGGCAACATGAGTTAACATCAAGAAGAAGATCAGAAAATTATTGATGGAATGTCCCATTTCACAATAAAATCACAGAAACTTAAAATCCTATTTTGTCGGTACTTTTCCAGCCCCCCAAGGGTGGGAGTTAACTGAACTTAAGAAACCTTCAGCAGTAGGTAGTTACTCTAGCAACAAGAATCCTATTTCACAATTTATTCTTCCCAAGACCACCTTTTAAGTCACTTTGACTTATGAAGCTCCATTCCAAACTAAATCCATTATCTTTTCGTTTCCCAGCAATTGTAACTTTCACTTACTTCAACTACATCAGGCACCCGCAATCATTTTTAATCATCTCAGGACCATCTTTTTCAGTTCCACTTTATTCTCTCCTTATAGCTTTTGGTGGCTCCACTCTAGTTCATTAGCAGTGTAGCACAGTTCCCATTAGATGCTCAGCAAAATATAATTTCCAAAGAGGAACATTTTGGCCTTCGTATAGACCCAGGGAACTCACAACTTAAATCAAATAGCTGGTTATCCAAGGAACCATGTGGACCAAAGGACAATGGTGAATGAGCCCTCACACTGCAAAGTCAAAGTAGGGTCTCTTGATACAAGTGGCCTTAGAACTGTTACGAATGAGGCTGTTTATCTAGTTCAACCCAGTGACCTACGTAAAGCGAAGAGAGCAACCAACCATGCTACCAGCAGCTAACCACCCCACCCTCCACCCCACAAAAAAAAAAAAAAAAAAAAAAAAGATTAATTAAGAAGAAAAATTATCAAACCCACCATTCAAGGTGCAGGAATTCACGCACTAAGGTTGCACGAGTGCAGTGAAGAAAACGAACAGGAAAAGACAAATGGCATGTTTTTTGTAGGCCACTCTTGCTAATATGAATAGATACTCGACTTACTCGGATTTACGTGCTTTTTCTTTGAACTGTTCCTGCATGTGCCGCATGAGATCATCGCTGGTGTGATTTTCTTCACCACGCTTGCGAACAACAATGTTCAATATACTGTCTAAGCCCAAAATACGATTCGAGTTTATGGACTGCCTCTGCTGAAGGGCCAAATCATCTTCTTTCATCTTTATCTCATTCCTTGATATCCTTTCAAATAAAGATCTCAAATAATCCTCAGGTAAATCCTTTCCATCATCTATGCCACGATTATTTCTTATAAAATCATCGGCTGACATCTGCACATGTATAATGAAAACAATATAAGCGCCTAACTAGTAAGTGTAGCACATCCAATGTGTGTGCATAATAAATAAATATATATACTCCCTCTGTCCCGCCCGAAAGGGCACAAATTTCCTCTTTGGGCGTCCCATTTGAAAGGGCATAACCCAAAAATGGAAAGTTTTTTATTATTTCTTTATTTGTGGGACCCACTTGTCATACTCACAATAAATATCCACTACCTATTCCCTACCCCACTTTCTCTTTCCTACATCACTTTTCATACTCACAACATTTATTCTAATATACACTTTTTCTCTTTCCTACATCACTTTTCTTAATTCTCGTGCAAGACAACAACTTTGCCCTTTCGGGCGGGACGGAGGGAGTATATATAACCATTAATAATTGTTTTGCTATAAATTTCTTTTTTATGAAGAACTTTGATATTTTATTAAGGAAAATATCATTTTTAGGTAGTATTCTTTTGAAGAGTGGTGAAAGTAGGCTTAAATTTGTAGGTAGTTACTTGATTATTAGTATTATAGTAATGCTTAAGAACAAGCCAATATGGAAGTTCAAAAAAGAGTGTCAAGGCTTCAATGGTAGTAATGATTTAAGCCCTCCCCCCCCCCCTTTATTATAAAATTGCAGTATATATAGATGCATGTATAAGATTATTAACAGCTGTGCAAATATACCTTGTTCTTCACCATGGGGTTATGAGCATCAGTATTGAGCAAAATAACAGAGTATGCAAGGACATAGGCCGTGTCAGCACTAGTGAAAGCTTTTGGATTGCATTTGCAGTAACGTTCAGCAAATTTTTCCATGATACGGTCAATCTTTTGTGCCTCACCAGGCAACCTGAATCCCCGTAAAAATGCCCTGATAGCCTCGTCAAAGTCCATAGCTTGGAAATCAAAAGAATCCACATATTCATGCATTACTTTCAGTGACAGCTCTTCTCTTTCTCCCAGATAATCACCGATCAAAGTCTTGTTCAAACCAGACGCATTTTTCAGGAAAGCTGCTATTTCTTCAGGAGAATTTCCCACCTTATTAACGCTTATCAAGAATTCAATGCCTTTTTTTGGCTTCCGATTAAAAAGAGATATACCTTCCTGCCATAAATTTTACATTAGATTCAATGTCAAAGCCAGATGGCAGTCAATCAGAAGATATAATTTTTTCTTGGTTTTCATCAGACATTATTTACCTGAAGTTCAAGCTTGTAGGCACGCCGCTGCTCGATCGAAGAAGCATCAGAAACTTCACTGGAGGTTTCAGAATGAGAATCAGATCCTTCAACGGGATCATGTTCATTCCCATTCTCTCTGGGACTGTTTCCATCTTCAAAATTGTTCTCAACCACCTCAACTTTATTTGCGGAATGAGGATCAGGAATCCGTAGTTGTTTATTCATCCAGTCTCCCATTGATTTCAAAACAGCCACCAAGCACTTCATGGCTTCAAGTTTCATGGTCGCATCCTGAGGTGGCAAAAGTGTAGTAGTAACACCAGGTGGAACACCTTGGGCAGTTTTGAGAAGTCCATTGACCATTCTGTGCCAAGATCAGAAATATGAAACAGAGAGAAAATAATATATATTGAAGTAATCATAAATTAACATCAAGTAGATACAATGCTTATCAAGTAAACCCAATAAGAATTGGTTTGGTAAATATATAACTAATGCTCTTCTTCTTTGGCGATTTTATATGGTGATTCATGTTAGCCGACCCCAAATCATCTTGGGATTAAGGTTTTGTTGTTGTTGTTGTTGTATATAGCTAATGCTATAGTCAATACTGCACTTTTGCATCAAAAACATAATTATCAAACCATTGAGCAAAACATACCTCTCAAATATGTTTGATGAATTAACATCACAGTCATAGTTAATGAATATATCTACCAAGATCTGTGAATCAACACAGAGCCTTTCAAGAAACCGAAGTACAATCATCTTCTGCTGAAAATTAGGTTGAGCAACATTCTCTAAAACTCGAAGAACAATCATAGGAAAAAACACTCCGATCTCTGCCTTCAATCCAGCTCTGAATCTTGAGACCAGGCTAATGAAAATTGAGCAAGAGAGCTGAAAAACAATCATAAGCGTTGAAGCACTGTTCTTCAACAATGATAGGCACAAGTACTGCTTAATGGCGCCCAAAAACCTGTAGCAACAAGAGAGAAAAGGGAACAAAGATGTAAGTTTGTAGAAGATTGTGAACTTAAAAAAGACCTTGCATTGACCAAAACTGAACCAGCTAGAAAGTTAAGAGGGACTGATATGCATGCAAAATCTGAAATCAAAGAAGTTCTGGTATTTAAAAGGCAATAGCTGATTGCAGGGAAAATGAATAGAAGGACTGTCATTGATTAACCAACAGAAACTGAAATAAGTTTTATACATCAATAAAGCAGTAAATGAAAGAAATATGAAGTTAAGACATACAACAGTTTCTTCCTATGATAAAACAAAACTCTACATAGAATCATAAATATGTGGTTGCCTAATGTATATCAAGAATTATGTAATCGATCCCACATTATAATAATAAGTTCAAATAAAACTTGGGATGATATCTGACACAACAGCAATTGATCATGTTATTTCCATTCATGACATAACTGACTGCTGGCATGGTGCCATAGGCCCAAACAATTAAAGAGATCTATCTTGCCGAGTCCTAATTGCTGCGAGCAGCAACGCGGACGACAAACCAATTCGTGGAAAGGCTAGGTGACTAGAATAAGAAAGATTTTCCCCATTGATGGTTGATCCCCTTCCTCTATATCCCAACTTCACGAAACAGGTGAAGGTGATGGAGCAGTGATTGGAAGGATGAGCAAAAAAAATGTAGATGACTGCAAGGAATGCAATTAAACACTCTTCGAATGCATAGGAATTCATAAATATAATATGTTCTTATCAACAAAGGAAAGGGGACATCTAGGCATGTATCATCTTGAGCATATAAAAATTGTAGAAGCTGCACATTAAATTTCCTCTTCTTTTCTCACTACACACCAAAGTACTGCACATTATGTGTCTAACAAATGCTTTGGAACTCTCAAGGAGCGACCATAATCATAGCTTTTCAGACAAAGCTACTCCAGGACTTCAGGTTGTCTCCAGTGCAAAATTACTTTACTGGAATGGACAAAAAAACATAGTTAAAAGGAGAGGGGCGGGCAAAACATGCCTGAGAAAGGCGAATGGCGAGGCGTTTGAAAGGTGGTCAAAAGGTGAGCAAGGCGGAAAAATAGGAAAAAGATATTTAAAATATATAATTTATATGCAATAGGGGTGGACATGGTTCGGTTCAAACCGCGGTTTGAGACCGAACCGAACCAAACCACGCAGTTTCGTTTGGTTTTTTTCTATAAATGGTTTAGCTTGGTTTGAAAATTTAATAAACCGTGTGGTTCGGTTCAGCTCGCAGTCTGAAACCTCAAAACTGAACCAAACCGAATCGAACCAAACCGAACCGTGAAACCGAACCACGGAACCGAACCATGAAATTCTTGAACCGAAATCCTAGCCGTTCATTAAAAATTAAAGATGAATCACAACCACTGATTTGAAAACCCTAGATTGAAACTCCTTAACACAAACTGCCTCCTCATTTTTCATATCTTCTTTCTCAGTTTGTTTCTCTCTTCTCTCTTCTTTCTCTCTCTATCACCAAAAAACTTCCTCAGATCCCTTCCTTTCAAAGTCCTCCCAAATCCCTTCGTGTACAGAATACGACGCGATTCTCGTGCTCGCCATCTGCCTCGCCAAGAACTCGTGCGGCGGAATCCGATTCTCTCCGTCGTCAAAACCGCCGCCGGTCGTCGTCGGTAATTTCCCAGTTTGTTTATCTCTCTTCTCTAAAAGGTATAATTTTCCCTCCCAATTAATTAGTAATTTTTCATTTATTTGTTAAATTAGTAAATTTTCATTTAATCTTCTATATCTCTCTTTTGTACAGTGGAATTTCACAACAAAATATTAGGCAGACATGGTTTGTAGTTCGGATAGCGGTCTAGACCGCAGTTCGGACCACGGTTTGAACCGTTTATGAAACCGTGGTTTGAGACCGAACCGAACCAAACCGAGGTGGTTTGGTTTGGTTTGGCTTGGTTTGAAATTTTCTATGGTTCGATTTGGTTTGGGATTTTTCCAAACCGAGTACTAGCGGTTTGGTCTCCAAATTCCTTTCAAACCGAACCAAACCGAACCATGTCCACCCCTAATGCAAGCAAACATATATTAAAACAAAGCTTAGAATATGTTGGGAACAATAATAAGACATTGAATAAATGTCACAATTCCACATATAATAGTAACACAACACATTTCAACACCTCAAATTTGAGAATCCTATGACAAAAAAAAAAGTATTATCCAAATAATTAATTAATATGTTACTCCCTCCGTCCCAGAATGATCTTCCTATCTTTTTTATTGTTACTTTGAATGAATTTTGAGCAATAATTTTAGATAAATTTAATTATTCTAAAAAACATCTAAATTTGTTATTGATAGTATTAATAATGGTGTATCAATAACAAGATTTAGATTTTCATTAGGATAATTAAACTAACCTAATAATATTAAGATAATTAAACTAACCTAATAATATTAGGATAATTAAACTAACCTAAAATTGTTGCTCATAGTGCATTCAAAGTAACAACAACAAAAGTAGGAAGATTATTCCGGGATTGAGGGAGTATGAAATTAAAAGTATAAAATAAAGTTTTAAACTAACAAGTATTTTTGTTGTTGATTAATGGCCATGGAAAAGACAAACAGTGGTACAGCACTTGTTGTATACCATTGTTGCTTAAAACTTTGTAGAACAAAAAGTAAAAAGGTCAAATACAAAAGGAAGCGTTGAAACCCAAAAACAGAATGCACGACCAGAAGCGATAAGTAACAAAGATGAAAAAAAGATGAAGAAAAGATAAAGAAAAGCCGAAGCTGCAGAACATACTTGAAGGCGCTAAGCTACATCCACACCAAAAAAAATTGAACCTCAAATTGACTTTGAAGGCTTTGAATTAGCTTTGAGAAGCTATATGGTAGGTATACTAGGTCTTCCAATGTCATCCCAAGTCTCCCCCTTCTTTCTTTCGATCTCTTGTCAAGAAATTAGGGCAACATATTGTATCCGTAGTCTCCCCTAAAACACTTAAAACGACGCACTTAAGCCAAAACCTAGTACGCCTGAAACTCCCTAAAATGAGCTTCCGATTTGAAATCCTAATTGAGTTTGCCTAGTAAGCCATTCTTGGAAGGTGGTCGCCTAACGCCCTAATAAAGAAAGGCGGACGCCTTCGGCCTTTCCCGCCCGGAATTTAAAAGGCACTCGACCCCTTAAGGTGCCAAAAAGGCGAGGCGGTCACCTTTAACAACTATGCAAAAAAATCACCCATCAAGTCATCCGAAACCAAGACTATAACTAGACCGATTTTAAGGGGCTTTGCCTTATGTGAAGCGAGAAGAAACGGTAGCCTAGAAGATGATCAACAACTAAACTATAAAGAAAATCAGGCAGTATAACAAACAAAGAAAAGTACTGATCATCAGTATCCAAAGCTGCAGAACATACTTGGAGGCGCTAAGCTACATCCACACCAAAAAAAATTGAACCCCAAATTGACTTTGAAGGCTTTGAATTAGCTTTGAGAAGCTATATGGTAGGTACCCTAGGTCTTCCAATGTCGTCCCAAGTCTCCCCCTTCTTTCTTTCGATCTCTTGTCAAGAAATTAGGGCAACATATTGTATCCGTATTCTCCCCTAAAACACTTAAAACCACTCAGTTTAGCCAAAAACTAGTACGCCTGAAACTCCCCAAAATGAGCTTCCGATTTGAAATCCTAATTGAGTTTGCCTAGTAAGCCATTCTCGGAAGGTGGTCGCCTAACGCCCTAATAAAGAAAGGCGGACGCCTTCGGCCTTTCCCGCCCGGAATTTAAAAGGTTCTCGACCCCTTAAGACGCCAAAAAGGCGAGGCGGTCGCCTTTAACAACTATGCGAAAAATTCACCCATCAAGTCATCCGAAACCAAGAATATAACTAGACCGATTTTAAGGGGCTTTGCCTTATGTGAAGCAAGAAGAAACGGTAGCTTAGAAGATGATCAACAACTAAACTATAAAGAGAATCAGTCAGTATAACAAACAAAGAAAAGTACTGATCATCAGTGTCCAAAGTGTTACAAGGACTAAGGCTGATGAACAACAAGAGCAACTCTTCAATTTACTATGTACTATTAGGACTACAAAAAAGTTGAAATCTCAAGACTCATAATCCCTCAAATGAATAAATTAATAGGGGGCAATAAAATTTGTACAATGCAGGATCAAATGGCAACTTTGCTTGCAGATCCACACAAGACTAGATGCATGAACCATGAATTCCACGGAGTAGCAAGCTTTAGGTTTACTTTCACTTGTAAAATTGATTTCAACAAGTATCTTTCATGAATCCGGAGAACAGTATACATTTAAAGTTGTTCCAACAGTAATAAATTCAAAGTACTTGGACTTGGCTACATGAATCTCTCCTTAAAACTATTCTGGTCAGGTTACTCTGAAACCTCCATAATGTTTAGTCGTTTCATACCTGTAGCATTTTGATTAAATCAAAGGCAAAAACATAAGGCGTTAAAGCCAATCGTTCTTTTAGTTCTGGTATAGCACAAGCTTCTCCTACTGTGGTTTTAACTATGCCATAATCATATATTCTCATGCTTGCTATTATCAATACATGTATTTTGACTCCTTTCTCTCTCTCTCTCTTTCCAAAATTCCTTTTCTGTTTTTTTTTTTTTTTTTTTTGAAGAGGGGGGAGGGTTGACATAGGGGAAACTCCTACTACTACCACCAGAGGGAAAAAGCAAAGTCTTTGGGTTCCCAACGAAACTGTGCAAAGCCAGAAGAACGATGTGCCCATGCGAATCATGTTAACTTAATTTCTTTATACTGCCAAACTATCCCAAGGACTCTCAATCCTCCACCTTCTTAAGTCAATAAAAAAATATGTAGATCATTTCCCCCTCTCTTTACATTAACATTCTGACGAAGTATAATGTTTCACCTCTCAACAGGCTAAGAAAAATCCCAGAATGGTTGTCAAATTCCTTTGATCAAGTATTGGTCTATTCTCAATAACAACAGCTAAAGTTTACTGCACAGCTCGTTAATTCAAGGCACAACACTCGGTAGAGATTTGGGATTCCTTTTATTTTTGAGAAAGAATATCTGGAATCATAATGTTCTTTCTCAACATAACGAGCATTCTTACTCGCATCATTAAATGATTGAACAATTCTCTGAAACACTCCTCCACCTCCGAGACTAGATAGGGATCCATCTAGTCCTAAAGCTACCAACGAACATTATTATACTCAATGTGTTGTTCCTTACTATATGATCACCTTCTTGTGTGTTCTCCGTTTAACTACTTTTGCAATAATTATCTTCCCCCTCCTTAATTCCTTCATAGTTTACTGACATGACTATTCAGCCTCAAACACATTGCCTTGAACCCCCCCCCCTTGTTACTCCGTTATTTGCAGATTTTTTCCAAGTTCTTTATTACAATCTTGTCTTATAAGAATGACAATTTGGAAATCTTCATTCCACTAGATCACTCACTCATTTACAGATACTCTACTCTTTTTATTCCCCTAGAACCTCTAGCGACTTTTTCCTTCTGCGCAAACACTCTACTCCATGTTCCAGTAGTTCCATCCTCTAGATTCCACCTTGCTTCCATCGATATCTTGTTGTTAAATAAGTCCACTCATTCATTCTAAAGTGCATGGTCCAAATGGGTCATGACTAGTTGATAAATGGCTATTTTTTAGTATTTTTATTACGTTATTTACTTTAAAATTAATGCCAATTAAGTATAAATTAGCTTCTTTTATTTTATATTTTCGATTTTACGCTTGGTTGGTATTTTGTGTAAATATACAGCCTTTAGGTTCATATTTTGAAGTACAAGGGGCTTAGAGTAAAGTTATGGAAATAGAGGGGTCAAAATGGAAGATTTCAGAAGTCAGTCCAAAACAGCTGCTGCTCGGCCGAGCACTTCCTTGACTCGGCCGAGCATGAGAGACCAGAAAGAGGATCATTCGCTGAAGACCTTGCTCGGCCGAGCACCTCCCTTGCCTCGGCCGAGCACCCCCTGATCAACCAAAAGATGTCTTTCTTGAAGAGATACAACCCTCAGCCAAAATGCCTATATAAAGGGGCCTTGCACTCAGTTTTAGACATCTGAAAATATAGAAAAATCATCTGAAAACACACAGAAACATATCAAAATACTCTAGCAATTTATTTATACACAATATTCAAAGATTCATCGATTGTTCTTGGAGTTATTTTTGAAGATTGAAGCAATAAATTACTGAAGTTTACTTTCAGCCTCTATTTCTCTACAGGCATAAGTTTTTCTATTCCTATCTTCATATTATTATTTCTTTATGCTTGTTTTAATTATGGGTTGTGAGTAATCCCCCAAATTCTTGGGGTAGGAAACTCAACACCATTATTCATCACTTTTAAACCATGCCATCCTTCTTCATCTTAACAATTCTTTCATATCAAACTCAGAAGACTTACATTTTGAAGACGTCCAACTTGTATGATTCTAGTTAATCGAGAGAAGGACGTAGCTGTGAATCTCGATTAACGGAACCATATGAATTGAACTAGGTTTCATTAATCACGAGAGTAGTTTAATGACCTAGGGATGTTCCTTGAATGGAAAGTACGTGGATTTTATAAACATTAACGGATTCTTACTAATTATGGGCCATCGAGAGATAGGGCATAATTAGTGAAGAATACAAATACTACTTGCTTGATCGTAAGAAGTAATATAGGCCCAATGTACCATCCTTGATTATGATGAAAACTTTGATTCAAAGGCATGATTACTTGATAAATAAATGATTGTTCGAGTCCCAACCCCGAGAATACCTTCATCTTATAAGAGTTCAATTAAAGTAATTTGTGCATGTTTCTAGTATTTTCACAAACCAAAACATATTTCCCCCAATCTTATTTCTATAATTTATATAAAAGCAAATATTTTTCTATGTAAACCCTGTCTCTGTGGGATCGACCCGTACTTGCACTTGCTATACTATTTATAACCCGTGCACTTGCGGTATAAAAAGAACCGTTAGGTTCTGAAACAACAAGTTTTTGGCGCCGTTGCCGGGGACAACGGTTTACTTTTCAATATTTGCCTTTATTTAAATTTTTTGTTTTTTATATTTTTCATTTAATATCTCTTTCGAAGATTTTGTTGTCTTTGAAGTACTTTTCAGATATCTCCACAATTTATGAAAAGAACTCGGATCTTCCTTGAAAATTTTGATCCGGAACCCGAGACGACCTTTCACGAGAGATTAAGGAGATTAAGAAAAGTATTAGAACAGCAAATGGCGGAAGAAGAACCCGCAACACCACCTAGGACCCTAAGGGACTTTGTTAATCCAAGTACCCCGGGTACTAGATCTCCGATAGTTGTGTCGAATGCTAATGCGGCCAACTTCGAGATAAAGCCGCAATTACTATATATGGCTATGAATAACCAATACAGCGGATCAGCTTTCGAAGACCCCCATCTCCATGTTCAAACATTCTTGGAGTACTGTGACACCTCCCGCGTTTAAAGGTGTCACATCGGAAGCTATAAGGATGCGCCTTTTTCCCTTTTCTCTAAAGGACAAGGCAAAACAGTGGTTGAACTCTGTCCCCCAAAATTCCTTGACTACATGGGACCAAGTGCAAGAAGTTTTCCTTGGGCGTTTCTTCCCTCCTAGTAAGACCGCCCAAATCCGTACTAAAATTACAAACTTCAGCCAAACAGGAAGCGAGTCAGTGTATGACGCTTGGGAGCGATTCAAAGAGCTCCTAAGGATGTGCCCTCACCACGGGCTTGAAAAGTGGTTAATTGTCATACTTTCTACAATGGTCTCACATTCAAAACGAGAGACCATAAACGCTGCTGCAGGAGGAGCACTTATGAACAAGACGGTGGACGAGGCATATGATCTCATCGAGAACATAGCCTTAAACCACTATCAATGGTCGAATGAAAGGGAACAACCGCAAGGGACTCTAGGTAAGTACAATGTCGACGTTGTTACTCTCCTTTCTTCTAAAGTTGATATGATTTTGAAAAAAATTGAAAATCTTAATGTAAATCCCGTGAACAACGTTAACGTTGTTTGTGAACTATGTGTGTCAAACTCACATAGTACGGAAAGTTGTGAACTACTTGACACTACTTCTAGTGAGCAAGTAAACTTTGTAAATTCTTTTGGACAAAAAGGGGGTATGTATTCAAACACATACAATCCCGAGCGGAGAAATCACTCCAATTTTTCCTATAAGAATAACAACGCTTTAAACCCACAACTTTCTTCACAACCACCGGGGTTTGCACAAAAGAATTTCAACAATAATTCTAATGCTTTCCCTGCCCCTAAATCTAAGTTAGATCTTTTGATGGACTTTGTTGTTGAAAGTAAAAATACTCAAGAGAAGATCAACAATGAATTTAGGGAAAATTTCAAGCAATTGAATGCTAGGTTTGATAATCTAGTTGCGCACAATAAGATGCTTGAAAACCAACAAGCTCAACGGGCCAACACAATGAATAGACAACAAGGGAGTCTTCCCGGTCAACCTCAAAGGCCAAATGAGCATGTTAATGTGGTGATCACTAAGAGCACTAAAGATTTGATAGATATATACCCTAGTGAAGAAGATATTAGTCCAACCCCACCGATGGTTAAGACAAATACGGACATTGAAGAGGGGACAGAATCCCCATGGCTTGCTAGAAATTTTGACCCACCAATACCATATCCTCAAAGGTTGGTCAAAAGAGAAGTGAACGAGGAATATACATAATTTTTAAAAGGTTTTGGACTCTATAAATGTAAACATTCCATTTTCAGATAACATAGAAGAAATGTCTCCTTATGCTAGACCTTTAAAGGAAATGCTTTCAGATAAGAGGAAATTAGACAAATTTGAGAATGTTATTTTGGCAGAAGATGTTAGTGCTATTTTACAAAAGAAACTGCCCCCAAAACTAAAAGATCCTGGCACTTTCTCAATCTCGTGTTACAATGATAGGTGTAACATAGACAATGCCATGCTTGATTTAGGGGCTAGCGTAAGCCTAATGCCACTATCGGTAAGCGAGAGATTAGGTGTGGGGGAACTCAAACCTACCACCATTTATCTCCAATTGGCGGACCGCTCCATACAATACCCAATTGGTATAATGGAGAATATGCCTTGTCGAATAGAGAGCTTAATCATCCCTATCGACTTTATTGTTCTCGAGATAGAAGAAGATCAACAGATCCCGATCATTCTAGGGAGACCATTTCTTGCCACCGCATGGGAAATAATAGATGTGAAAAATTGTACCTTCTCTCTAAATGTCGAAAAAGAGAAAGTCGAATTTGATATGCAAAACATGAATCTCGAGGATCCTTTCCAAGAAACCGACACCCACATGAATAATAATAGAAAGGGTGAAGAGTCGCAATCTAAAAACTGGATAGAAAATCATCTCGCAAATGAAAAATCTTTAGATTGTGGAAATAATAGTAGTATGTTCGATTATTCTATACATCCTGTTACTAATGATGCAGCCAAGAACATAAAGATTGAAGGAATAAAAGTACCGGGCAAGAAAAGCACGTCGAAATATCGTATGTGCAAAAATTATAGACAACTTATTCCTTCAAAAACAAATACGGGATGGAGAAACTCGATCACTCCGAAAAGCATGGAATGGCGAATTGTCAAGGATAACAGGCCATCACGATACCATTCATTGCCCACTTTAATTTAAGGAAAGGGGTCGAGCTAATGACCTAAAACAAGCATCTTTGGTGTAATAAACCAACGGATTATTTTTTATCTTTATTTTTATCAATTATTATTTTGCATACTAAGTCTGTTTTGTAGGCATTTATAAAAAAAAATACTTTTTGCAGAAAACGCTCGGCCGAGCAAGACACATCAGCAGAAAATTTTTTAGGTCAAAAACGGGACTTTTGGCTTTGACTCTCACTCTTCCACCTCTCTAGCTCCCTCTCTCTCTCTCTCTAAAACCCTTTATACCTCCGTCTCTTACCACCATAAAACCTCAAATTCCACCATTAATTCCGGCCAAACAACCTTCCTTCACCCTAATTCCATCTTCTAAACACTACCCAAAAATCACCCCCAATTCCTCCAAATTTCCAAAAACCCTAGTTCTTTCCCCAAACCCAAAAATTTCGAATTTGCTCAAGTTGGTGGGTCAAGTTGATTTCTTTGAAGTACTCGAGCTACAATCAAGGAAGAAACACAAGGTCACAAGGCAGATTCAAGGAATTACTCGGGTAACTCGAAATCTCTCTCATTCCTTTTTGTTGAAAATTGTTGGGTTTTGATTCTAGTTGTTCTTAAATTCACCATGGACAAAAGAGGAAAAGGAAAGGCAACAACTAGGGCCCCAAAAAGATCCCGTAAGGATGATTCTTCTAGCTCTAGATTAACCCCAACACTTAATACTTTGGGGATTGATTTCCAATCTGAGTCTGAAACTGCTAGATTTGCTAAGCTCTGTGGGAAGAATATTAAACCCACGCAATTCCCTGACCTAGACACAATGAGAGCCTTAGGAATCAGGGCAATATTCGGGCTTTACACCAAGGGTTAAGTAGCGAGGAATTCCTGCAAACTGAGGCAAAAACTTACGAAAACCTCACCTTATAATTCCTAAGTTCTATGACCAAGAGAACAAGAACTTTGATTGATAATGAAATAGGTGAAGAGTTTGAGGACATTGAAGTAGGATTTCGAGTTCTAAACACCCATTACACCCTTTACCCCGAAGAAATCAACGAGATTCTCGGATGGCCTTCTCCTAGAAACGTCCCAAATGTACCCCCTCCACAATATAATGCGGACATCTTTTGGATGCAAATCACGAGCCATACACCTTTCCTCCCTAAAACATCCAAAGCCTCCTTAATTATTCATCCCGTCCTCTGATATATCCATAGAATTTATGCTTGCACAATTTTTGCAAGAGAGGACACGGGGATGATTAACAGGAATGAATTATTTCTATTATGGGCTTTTGTCACGGGATATAGGGAAATAAATGTGGGAAAATGGTTCATAGATCGCCTTTGGGATCACATTTCCCCTAACTTTCCCGGTGACATACACATAGGAGGGATGATAACGCTCCTTGCGATTTATATGTGTATTCAATTACCCGAAGAAGGTCCCGACGCTTGGGTACCGGTTAGAGGGTCAAAAGAGCTTGATATAGCGGCCCTAAAGGTAATGAATATGATCTCTGAAGTTGAACAAGGAGGATACACATGGTTTGTGGGAGGTGGAGCAAATAAAACACCTTACGCAACTTTACCCAATGCCAATATCCCCGTAGCATCAATAAGCCAACCGGATACTTGGTCTTTCCCGCGTATATTGGGTCAAGTTGAGGAAGGAAATGAAGATATTAATTTGGGGCAAGGAGAAGAGAATGAGGAAGAACAACATCAACCAATACACCCCAACCCAAACCAATGCCACCTAATTTTTACCAACAATTTAACCAATTAACCATCCAACAATCCCAACTACTTCAACAAAATACCCAAATTCTTTAACAACTCAACCAGATTGAGGGTCGTATACAACATGTCCAAGGAAGGGTTGATTACGTCTACGACTATGGAATGAGGCATTGGGAGGACTTTCCACCACCACCACCACCGCTATTTCAGTAAGTTTTTCTTTTCCCCACCATACTTCTTTGTCCTTAAAACATTGAGGACAATGTTTACTTCAAGTGTGGGGAAGGATTTTGCATTTCCATTTTTTTTAGTTGCATTTTTATTTAAGTTTTTCATGTTTCTTTTATGATTAGCTTAGTTGCACTTTTTTCTTTTCTTTTCTATTTATGCATTAGAGCAAGTTTTACTTTAAAAATAAATAAATAAATAAATCTCTATGATGATGAGGTGTTCTAAGCATTAAAGCTTATTTAGTTGCCTTTAAAACCGATTTCTATTCTTTGATTCATACTCTCTCCGTCCCAGACCAAGGGTTCTACTTTCCCTTTTGGTCCGTCCCAGACCAAGAGTTACTTTTAATAAATGGCAAGTTTTTGAATATATTTATACCCCTATCATCTCCATATATTTACAAAAAAAACCATTCATTATACCCTTAAAAGTTAACATATTTACAAAAAAAACAATCATTAACTTACTATTCCTCCCACTCATTCTCTCTCCTATTAAAAAATCAATCATTAACTACTATTCCCTATCCCATATTACAAAAAAATCATTCATTATACCCTTATAAAGTTAACATATTTACAAAAAAAACCAATCATTAACTACTATTCCCAATCCCACATTTAACTTTTATTCATTTTTTAAAAAATTTCTTAAGAAGCGTGAAATCCCCCCCGATAACCCTTGGTCTGGGACGGAGGGAGTATTTTTTTCAAAAATTTGAAAACATTTCATAAAAATTGAATTTAGGGGTATATTGGGAGATAGATAAAATAATTATAAATTAATATAATATAAATAAAATTGCTCTAAAAAGCATTATTTTGTGAAAATTTTGGAGCATTGGATACTAATCATTATTTTTGAAAGGATTATTTTTGCGCTTCGGGACTTTCATTTTCGAAATTCATTTTCGAAAGACACTCATCTCTTTATGCACCTTTTTTTATCACTTTTTACCTCCATTCCATCTTCAAGGCTAGTTAAGTATAAAAATGAGCACACCTTGTTTCAATAAACTTCTCCACTCGAAAATCAAAATGAATAAATCATTATTAGAGTGAGACGATAAAAAGCAAGATGTGATGGCATTTCAAAACCTTGTATCATCTTTTAAGAATACTACTTAAAATGCTAGTCTTGACCTCTTTCTTTTCACGTCCATTAACACGTCCATCATATGTGATTCAAAAATGATGTGCTAAAATCTTTTTAAGTGTCTTTCTAAAGTGAAATCATCATTTAAGTCTTTAAAGTTGCATAACAAATCTTTTCTCATTTTAAAAGGTCTTTTTCAATCCAAGCATCTTCATTTCCAAAATTTTGCTTAGAAAAGCATTTATTTATGCAAAGTTAATTTTTTAGTTCTTTTATCTACTCCAACATGCTTTAAAGATCTTTTAGAAAATACTTTCAAATTTTGGATGATATGAATCAATGTTGAAAATGGTTTTCTTAAAGGCAACATCTTTAACAACACATCAAATCTGAAAGGGAGCCACTTATTTATTTTTATCTTTCTTTTTGGTCATTTACTTCTCTGTCTCTTCTATTTTTATCTTAAACTTGCTTAGGTACAAGCAAGGATTAAGTGTGGGGGAGTTGATAAACGGCTATTTTATAGTCATTTATAATATTTTTATTACGTTATTTACTTTAAAATTAATGTCAACTAGTGCTACACCCGTGCGTTAAACGCACGGATAAAAAACTATTTCAAAGAAAGTTAGAAATAATAGAAGTTGCTCTCCATAGAGCATGTCACACATCTATCCCTTTTATTTTTCCCCTTTTTCTTTATAGCAAGTCACTATCTTACAAATGTGAAATGACAAAATTGACCAAGTTTCCAATTCCAAAACTGGTTGTGAGCGGAAAACGAAAATGGAAAGCTTTCTTGAGAAATTAAGGAGCTATGAAAAGTCTTAGTTAAGAAGCCATTTGGCGGTGATTAGGCGCCCTAGGCGTGACCTTGGCGCCTTAGGCGTGACCTAGGCGCGCCCAACGCCAAGAAAGCTGGTGTTCACAAAGGAGCCAAAGGCCCAAAAATTTATACTGATTCATTTCCTAGCACTATGCTAAGGCCTCTCAATATATACTACTCCATTTTCTAGCATTTCAATTCCTAAACGATGTGGGATTAATATCCCATTTGGTTTTCAAATGCTAAGGCCCTCAATATATACTACTCCATTTCCTAGCATTTCAATTCCTAGACGATGTGGGATTAATGTCCAATTTGGTTTTCAAAGCTAAGGCCTCTCAATATATATTACTCCATTTCCTAGCATTTCAATTTCTAGACGATGTGGGATTAATATCCCATTTTACGCTTGATTGGTATTTTGTGTAAATATACAGGCTTTAGGTTCATATTTTGAAGTACAAGGGACTTAGAGTAAAGCTATGGAAATAGAGGGATCAAAATGGAAGATTTCAGAAGTTAGTCCAAAACATCTGCTGCTCGGCCAAGCACTTCCTTGACTCGGTCGAGCATGAGAGACCAGAAAGAGGTTCATTCGCTGAAGACCTTGCTCGGCCGAGCACCTCCCTTGCCTCGGCCGAGCACCCCCTGATCAGCCAAAAGATGCCTTTCTTGAAGAGATGCAACCCTCAGCCAAAATGCCTATATAAAGGGGCCTTGCACTCAGTTTTAGAAATCTGAAAATATAGAAAAATCATCTGAAAATACACATAAACATATCAAAATACTCTAGCAATTTATTTATACACAATATTCAAAGATTCATCGATTGTTCTTGGAGTTACTTTTGAAGATTGAAGCAATAAATTACTGAAGTTTACTTTCAGCCTCTATTTCTCTACAAGCATAAGTTTTTCTATTCCTATCTTCATATTATTATTTCTTTATGCTTGTTTTAATTATGGGTTGTGAGTAATCCCCCAAATTCTTGGGGTTGGAAACTCAACACCATTATTCATCACTTTTAAATCATGTCATCCCTCTTCATCTTAACAATTTTTCCTATCAAACTTAAAAGACTTACATTTTGGAGACGTCCAACTTGTATGATTCTAGTTAATCGAGAGAAGGACGTAGCTGTGAATCTCGATTAACGGAATCATATGAATTGAACTAGGTTTCATTAATCACGAGAGTAGTATAATGACCTAGGGATGTTCCTTGAATGGAAAGTACGTGGATTTTATAAATATTAACGGATTCTTACTAATTATGGGCCATCGAGAGATAGGGCATAATTAGTGAAGAATGCAAATATTACTTGCTTGATCGTGAGAAGTAGTATAGGCTCAATGTACCATCCTTGATCTTGATTTTGATTTTGATGAAAACTTTGATTCAAATGCATGATTACTTGATAAATAAATGATTGTTCGAGTCCCAACCCCGAGAATACCTTCATCATATAATAGTTCAATTAAAGTAATATGTGCATGTTTCTAGTATTTTCACAAACCAAAAAATATTTCCCCAAATCTTATTTCTATAATTTATATAAAAGCAAATACTCCCTCCGTCCCAATAAGAGCTGCCCAAAAAATGTCTTGCACGCAAATTAATAAAATGGGTGGGAAGAAAAAATGTTGTGAGTGTAATTTGAAAATAGGAGAGAGAATGAGTGGAGGGAATAGTAAATTATAATGGTGTTGTGAGTATTAAAATAATGTAGGAGAGAGAATGAGTGGAGGGAATAGTAAAAATTCCTTTGTCAAAAAAGGAAAGTGGAAGCTATTAACGGGACACCCAAAATGGCAAAATGGGAAGCTACTATTGGGACGGAGGGAGTATTTTTCTAAGTAAACCTTGTCTCTGTGGGATCGACCCGTACTTGCACTTGCTATACTATTTATAACCCGTGCACTTGCGGTATAAAAAAAACCGTTAGGTTCTGAAACAACACTAGTAATTACCTTGTAATATCAATAGAAAAATAGAGGCACTACATAAGTAAACTTGGCTCCACATAAATCAGATTTCAATAACCAGAAGCAAATGAGACTCAAAATGTAGCAGGTTGCAGATGAGCTAGATCTGCAAAATGACTGTGCATAAGTAATTTCAACATCAGATCCAAAGAGCAAACAAAACTAGACAAAAATTCTTTCAAACTACTAATTTTTACCAACCTAAGTGTGCAAGGCCTGCATGCTTCTGCCCACCAACACTCCATCACATTCATCACCAAAAGTGAATCATTGGTATTTTATTTACAAAAGTGCCTGTCATTTGCATTAACAAGCTCTCAACCAAGAATTTTCCGTGTTTATATTCCAATGATCATCGCTTAGACTTCAATTTTTAACCAAAAAACAAAGTATATTTTGCACTTCCACTTTCTATCATAATGGATACACTTATATTTTAGACCCTTCAATGCTGTCAATAACGTATATCTTTCATAGTTTCATAGAGGTTACTATAGTTACTTCAATCAGTATAACATATTAAATTGTGCCATGATAAACTCAGCACTACTAAAAGATATCTAAGATACCATATGCATCTAGTATTTTCAGAAACACCCATGCAAGTGAAAGACTAACAAAGACTGTTAACACATAAAAGTGAGTGCCAAGAGTACCTTTCACTAGTCCTAAAAATAGCTCCGGCATTCTCTAACAGAATCTTAAGCAACTCTAATGCAACAATCTTCCCTCGCATCAATGTTGGATCTGCCAATGCCTCTTTAGGTGGTGTCTTCATTGACAGCTTACAGAGTGCCCGGAACACCAAAAATGCGTCCCTCCTCAACTTGTTCCCAATCTGAACCTCCAAATCATCGTCCCTTTCCACATCCCCATCTGCCAATTCCCCCTTCCGCCCCTCCAAAGCTGTCTTATACATACTAATCTCCCAATACTTGGCATCAAGCATATCCTTATCAGTCGAATCCAACAAATCCGCAGGATTCGTCGACTCCACTGTCGAAGTCTTTGTCTCAAACGCCCCATCATGGACTCCAGCAGCCCCACCACCTGCTGATGGTGTCCCGGGATGGAAAACCCCATCAATATCCTGCATTATCTTGGTAAGAAACCCTTGAACAAACATTGTCATAGAGGGATCTGCATTTTCCTTTTCTACCGGCTCCATTAATTCTGCAACGACAATTGGCTGCACTTGCACAGAAGACGAATCCGCCTCCATTCTCCTAAACACAATCACCAGCATTTGAATCAGTGACGCCTTTGCAGTAGTTTGGTTCACCACATTCTTACTCCCCAAGTATATATCATAACAAGTCCGCACAATCTGCAAAAGACAATCCCCATGTATTCGCAGCGAAATTGAAGTAACCGCAGACAAAATCGTCTTCAGCACCAATAACTCAATAGCTTCCTCCCCCAAATCATGACACTTGCAAACAGATTCGATCAACCTAGACAGCAATTTCGCCTCGGGTCCTCCAGTAGGGTCCGCCTCCCCACGGAGGTAGCCGTGAGCAATCAGTTTCTGTATACAATCAAGTGCCGGCTCGGCGATCTTGAGATTATCAGAGGCGCAGGCATTAATAAAGGGACTGAGAATAAGCTCCGATTCGGCGAGGGATAATTCGGTGGTGCCGGAGTCTTGTAGGACGCCGGGAAGCGAGGAAGCGTCCGGTTCCGATTGGTTCTCCGGTGAGGTCGGGGATAAAGGTGATTTGTCTGCGGAGGTGATTCGTTCGATAACGGACTTAGATTCATTGACTAACTTTGAGTTTTTCCGCCAGGATCCGTTCTTGATAATCTTCTCTAGCGCTGGGATTAGGAGCTGGTTGAGGCGGGAACCGGCTTCCGAAGAAGCCATTCCCCCGGAATTGGGAGTGGGTGAGCTAAATTGAGTAGATCTATGTGGATACTGAGAAGTTCCGGTGGTGTTTTATGGTGTTAGTAGTGTGGTTCGCGGTGGTTGAAAGGATGGCGGCGGTGGTTGCCGGCGGTGGTTCCGGCGTGGGATGAGTGCGATGGAGGGGGAGAGTGAGTGTGGGAGAGAAATGGGAAGGAGGGGAGGTTTAGATCGCGTATGGATTGTTCGTTTTTTGATTTTTGGATCCAAAATATGATGGTTACTACTTACTAATGTCAATTGACATAAAAGGGTTTGGATCTAGTGGGTATTACCGTTGACCGTGCTGCTACTCACGCCCTTATTTATAAATACACCTTCTGTTTTCACTATTTACAAAAATATCATCGAAGACATTAGTATCTCCTTCTTAATTATCACTAGTAAAAGCCCGTGTCCAAGGACACGTATTTTTTTTTTTAATTTTAAAAAAAAAATTTAAAGGGCAAAATGAGAAAGGGACAACTTAGTAAGGACAAAATAGAAAATTTGACATTTGGTACTTGAAAGTGTGATAGCATCACACTCGGTCAAGTCAAGGAGGTTGACTTATTTTAGGTTTTGTTACTTTCTTATGGATTTAAATTAAGTAAATAATTTGTATATTATTTTTATTATTACTAACCTATTAACCGAAAGTTTTATTATGTTTTAGTATTGTTTTGATGATTTTATAGGACTCTCATAACTTGAAAAGGAGTCTAAGGAGATAAAGATGCTTAGAAGATATAAAGGGATAATGAAGATTGGAATGAAGAGATAATGATCAAGACTTCAGTTATTCATCTAAGAAGGCTCCTTTACTATAAATATGAAGACCATACCTCAGTTGACTAACACGGTTTTGAGTATCTAAGTGTGCTGAAGAAAAACAGTCACCTTAGTGTTTTGTTTTATTGAGAGTTCTTTTGGTTATTTTGTCTTCTCTTAGGATTCACTATTGTAATCGGTTCATAACTATTTTATTAAGAGAAGTTTTATTGTCTACAGCAATTTGCTGTAGATAAGTGTTAAATTATTTGTTCATTTCATTTCCCAGTTATTTATTTTCGCTGCATTTCTCTGTTGTGTTAGTGCTGTTGCGATAGCATCAGGACTCACATCAGCAAGTTTCGTGTTCCTGTGAATTTTCTAGCCGCTCCATTTCTTTCAATTGGTATCAGAGCCACACTCGACTTCACTGAGTGAGATCCAAGAAAGAGTGGTCATTATGGAAGGACACTTGAATCAATATCGTCCCCCGGTTTTAGATGGATCTAATTATGCCATCTGGAAAGCTAAGATGCGTCTCTTCATCAAAGCAATTGATGAACGAGCATGGCTTAGCATTATTATTCCATGGTCCCCTCCTAAGGTTGAAATTAAGAGTAAAGAAGAAGAGGGTGAAACCTCCGAAAAAGTGTACAAAATTAAACCTGAGGAAGAATGGACCACTGATGAGGTCACTCTTGCTAATTACAATTCCAAGGCTCTTGGTGCTATTTCAAGTCATGTGGATGAACACATGTTTAGACTTGTTTTAAATCAAAATATAGCAAAGAAAGCCTGGGATATTTTGCAAGCTCACTGTGAAGGTGATGACAGTGTCAAAGCCACTAGGTTGAGAATTCTCATGACCAAGTTTGAAAACTTGAGGATGACTGAGACTGAGGACATAAAAAGCTATTCTGCTAGAATAAGAGAAATCTCAAATGAATGCCTCTCCCTAGGTGAGCCTATTTCAAATGCTAGATTAGTATGCAAAATGTTAAGGACTGTCACAGATAAGTTCAACATTAAAATCGCTGCTATTGAAGAAGCAAATGACACTGCAACCATGGCTTTAGATACTCTTGTGGGTAAGCTAACCATGTTTGAAATGAACATTTCCATTCAGCAACAACATAAAGCTGAAAGTATTGCTCTTGCTTCTGCTCTTTCTAAAGCATCCTCAATTCCAAAAGAGATTGAGGAAATCTCAAATGAAATTGATACTTCAAATTTGGAAATCGAAGATGTTGCTCTTTTAACAAAAAAAAATTACTTCTTTTCTCAAAAACAAAAGGGACAACAAATTTTCTTCTAAAAAACCAACTACTTTTGATAAACCAAAAGAGGATAATGAGAGTACTTTCAAGAAACCCACTAGTTTTTTCTAAAAACAAATCTGAATCTGTTCAATGTAGAGCCTGCAAAGGCTTTGGACATTATGCAAATGAATGTGCCAATACTCTGAAGAAAAAGGGGATGAGCCTAAGTGCGACCCTTAGTGATAGTGAGGACGAAGATGAGTCGCTAAACTTAGCAATCATGGAAATCTCGCCTCCAAATCATGAACATCAATCTGATGTAGCTTTAGATGTTATCACATCTACCATCACATCTTCTGAATCCATTATAAACTGTTATACCTCCTCGCTGAACAAGAAATCTGAGAATGAAGAAGAAGATGATGGAAGCTATCAAGAACTTCTTGATGCCTATGATGAGCTTTATGCCGATTGGGAAAAGCGTGTAGAAAAAATCGCCGTCTTTGAAAAGGTAAATGAAAAACTCTCCACTGAACTATCAAAAGTAAAAGGTGAACTTAAAGATTTATCCACTGAAAATGACAACCAAAAAGATTCAATAGCTAAACTTGAGGTCATGCTCACTAAACGTGACATTGAGCTTGAGAAGACCAAAACCGAACTCACAGAGGCCAAGAAAACTTTTGAAAAAATGAATATTGGAAAGGCAACTCTTGATGAGGTTCTTAATGTGGGTAAGTCTTCGAAAACTGGTCTTGTCTTTGAAACAAATTTTATAAAAGAATGAGAGAGTTCCTCAAAACCTAAGACTTTTCATAATCTGAAATCATCAACCAAAAAGAAAAGATTTGTGTGCCATTACTGCTTCTTACCAGGACATATAAAACCTTTCTGTTATAAGAGGATTCGTGATCTGGGGAAAGATGTTCCTCAGATGAGTGGTCGAATTCACATCACCACTCACATCGTCAGAAAATAGGTCAGTTCGTATGGATTGAAAAGAAGAGCGAGGAATGCAAAGTAGTTTTTACCTTTCTCAAGAGCAGCATTGCAAGCTCATGGTACTTTGATAGCGGGTGTTCAAGGCACATGACAGGTAATGCAGAATTCCTAACTGATTACACCACTGTCAAAGGTGGAAATGTGAATTATGGGGGAGGAGCACAAGGTAAGATTGTAGGTAAAGGTACTTTATGTGTGAATAACATGCCTAAATTAAAAAATGTCTATCATATAGAGGGTTTGAAAGCTAATCTTACTAGTATAAGCCAACTGTGTGATGACAATTTACATGTTAATTTTGACAAACATGAGTGCAAAGTGTTTGATAACACTAATCAATGCCTATTCACTGGAGTAAGGTCTCAAGATAATTGCTACAAATTTGGTGACAATTTATATTGCCTTAGCTCCAAAACAAATGAACTTGAACTATGGCATCAAAAGTTAGGACATGCTAGCTATAGGAAAATAGAAGAATTAGTTAGATTTGATGCTGTTAAACACTTGCCCAAGCTTGACTTTAAACAATCAAGTGTGTGTGGTCCTTATCAAAAGGGCAAGAAAACCAAAGCCTCTCATCCAAAGGTTGATAAAAGTTCCACGTTTGAAATTTTGGAATTAATACATACTGACTTTATCGGACCTATTGAGGATGAGAGCTTAGGTAAAAAGAAGTATTCTTTTGTTTGTGTAGATAATTTCTCTAGGTATACTTGGGTGCTATATTTAAAAGAAAAATCTGAAGCACTTGAAGTATTTAAAGTTTGGTACAAAAAGGTAAAAAATTTGTATGGTAAGAAAGTTATCAAAATTAAGTCTGATCATGGAACTGAATACGAGAACACTTTGTTCTCAAAATTTTGTGACTCCAAAGGAATCACCCATGATTTTTCAGCCCCTAAAACTCCTCAACAGAATGGGGTTGCTGAAAGAAAAAATCGTACTTTTCAAGAGATTGCTCATGTCATGCTTAGTTCTAAAAACGTCTCTAAACGATTTTGGGCTGAAGCACTTAATACTGCTTGTCACATAGGAAATAGAGTTTATTTGAGAGTTGGATCAACCATGACCCCCTATGAAATCCTACTTAGTAAAAAACCTACTCTTAAATACTTTCATGTTTTTGGATGCATATGCTATTTTCTAAATGATAGAGATTATCTATCTAAATTTGATTCCAAAAGTGACAAAGCTGTTTTTCTTGGATATTCCACAAACAGTCGTGCCTATAGGGTCTACAATCTTAGAACTAAAACTGTGATGGAATCAATTAATGTTACATTTGATGATAATGCTGACTTAAATATAAAATCTCTTGAAGATGATGTCTCAGATTGTATAGAGACAATACAGGAATCTCAGAATCAAACTGAACAGACGCAGCAAAATGGACTGCAGAAAGCAGATGCAGGTACTGATGCGAGCACATCATCACCTACAACAAGACAAACAAAATCTGCTTCAGAATCAGAAGATTCTGACTGTGAAACTGAGAATTTGGATAGGACCAAAACATACCCAGCAGAGTACAAAAGAATCACCCAATATCTCAAGTTGTGGGTGATGTAAACGAGAAAATTAGCACAAGGGAAAAGCCAAGGGTCAACTACCATGAGTTGGCTGGGCTAAATTGCGTTGAATCACAAGTAAACAAGGCTAGTTCTTGCTGTTTTGTCTCTAATATTGAACCTAAGAATGTTGTAGAAGCTATGAAAGATGATAATTGGATTGTTGCCATGCAAGAGGAACTAAATCAATTTGAGAAAAATGATGTATGGACCTTGATTCCTATACCTATAGAAGGAAATGTAATAGGAACTAAGTAGATTTTTAAAAACAAAACTGATGAAAATGGGCAAATTACCAGATATAAAGCTAGGCTTGTAGCCCAAGGCTACACCCAAATAGAAGGGATAGATTTTGAAGAAACATTTGCTCATGTTGCTAGGATAGAATCAATTAGGCTTCTACTTGCCATTGCCTGTTATTTGGACATTACTCTACATCAAATGGATGTAAAGAGTGCATTTTTGAATGGTGTCCTAAATGAAAAAGCCTATGTTGAGTAACCTAAGGGCTTCACTGATCCCCATTGCCCTGATCATGTTTATAAGTTGAAAAAGACCCTATATGGTTTAAAATAAGCCCCTAGAGCTTGTTATGGGAGGCTAACTGAGCACCTCATACAAATGGGGTTTAAGAGAGGTGAGGTAGATAAAACCTTATTTATTTTAAAAGAAAATGTAGGGATCTTGGTGGCCCAAATTTATGTTGATGACATTGTATTTGGATCATCTTCCAAAGATATGTTAGACTATTTTGTCACAAGTATGACAACCACCTTTGAAATGAGTATGGTTGGTGAGTTAACCTACTTTCTAGGCCTTCAAATAAAACAAAGTAAGGAAGGAATTTTTATTTATCATAAATATGCCAAAAACTTGGTTAAAAAATTCTCCCTTGACAATGCCTCTCACTTTAAAACCCCTATGGGATCATCCCAAAAGTTGTGCATGTTGTGAAATTGGCGATACTCCGTTGCAATCAAAACAAAGAAATCAACACACCCACACGTACAAGAAAGAAACAATCACACACAAGAACACAAGAGTTGTTTACCCGGTTCATTCACCAACTCGTGAACTACGTCCGGGGGCAATTGCCAAGCCAATATGTATTCTAATATGTTGTTACAACTCACAAATCTGTTCTAGGCCGTCACTATGCTTATATAGTAATACAAGGAAACCCTAAATCAATATTAATAAGAGTTCTAATCAAAAATAGGAAACAAAATCTGCTGCAGAATTTGCCACCCGATGCGTGGGCGGTCGCCCACCACAACATGGGCGGTCGCCCAAGATGAATAATCCACGAGCCAAACTTTCTGTTCTCCTGGGCGGTCGCCCAACACCCCCTGGGCGGTCGCCCATCACCCCAGAAAGTCCTCTCCGATTTTCCTTCTTGATTTCAGTAACTCCTCCGACTTAGACTCCTTTTTCCTCATAGTTTAGGACTCCAATCCCAACAGTGCAAAGATGAGAATGGTGAGGACGTTGACCCCACCTTATATAGAAGTATGATTGGGAGCTTGTTGTACCTTTCAGCAAGTCGCCCAGACATTATGTTTAGTGTATGCCTGTGTGCTAGATATCAAGCTTGCCCCAAATTATCCCACCTCAAAGCTGTAAAAAGAATTATTAGATATGTTGGTGGAACTGTCAATTTAGGGCTAAGCTATACTCGAGAAACCAATACAAATCTGGTAGGATTCAGTGACTCTGATTGGGCAGGCAACACTGATGATAGGAAAAGCACAACTGGTGGTTGTTTCTATCTTGGGAACAATTTAGTATCTTGGTATAGTAGAAAACAAAACTGTGTATCCCTATCTACTGCTGAGTCAGAATATGTGGCTGTAGGAAGTTGCTGTTCTCAACTTCTTTGGATGAATCAGATGATTAAAGATTATGGTCTTAAAAGTGATACCCTAACTGTTTTTTGTGATAATCTAAGTGCCATAGAAATATCAAAAAATCCTGTTCAACACTCACGTACTAAACACATTGACATTAGACATCATTTTATTCGTGATCTTATTGAGCAAAAGATCATTAGCATGGAATCAATTAGCACTGAAAAACAGTTGGCTGATATTTTCACCAAAGCTCTTGATTTTCAGAGATTTTCCACTCTAAGGAAGTCTCTGAGTTTGTGTGCCATCTGAAGATGTGATCCCCCGTGTGATCACATCATATCTAACACCTGTATATTTATTCTAACAAAAAAAAATGCATTGCATGATTTATCTCAGTGTGGTCACTTGTATTGCATCTTTGACTTGTCTCCTCTCTGAATTGTGAATTCTTCTTAAAAAGTAGTCAACGACTGTTGACTCAAAATTTATCCTACTGGATGTCTCTTGGTGGGTGCAAAAAAAAAAAAAGGGAAACAGCTACTCCACCCATGGTATGAAGCCATTTCAATGTGATCAAAATGACATCAAGAGAAAGTTTGAGTCAAATTGACAAGATCATTCGAAAGAGGGCTATCCATGAGAATAATGAAGAGTGAAAGCTACCCATAATATATTTCTCCACAAAAAAGATTATGTGTGGAAAGCATTCTAGAGGCCAAGCAAGACAAGATTTTAATTCATTGACTTTCTTAGAGGAAATGCGTCCCCTGATGTAATTACATTCTATGCCACACATATACTGAGATTTATCCTTCACATGTATGTAAATTATGCATCATTTTGTTTAGTCATAATTTTAGGTCAACATGGCCCTTGGTGAAAATTTCAAACAAATATTTTTTCTCCTTCGAATTTATTCTTGTTAAAATATTTTATGCTCAACAAAATTTCTTATAATTTTTTTTAATGTCCATATGTTTAGGGGGAGTATAAGTATGTGGATTTTTATTTTCTCTATGGTAGGTACATTATCTAAAAAGCTTATATTTTTTAAAGATATTTGTGTTTATCTTTATCATCTAAGGAGTCCAAGGGATTTAAGAGCACTACTCCAAAGAATTCGGTTGGCCACAAGGTAATTTTAGTTCCAATTAAACTCCAATTACACAAAAGATACCTAGCTTAGTTGTGATTAATGACATGCCATCACATCACATAAATACCCAAACCCTCTTCTCCATTAAACCCTCACCGACCACTGTTCAACCATCTAAACCCTTAGAAATTCCAAAACTCCTCTCTGTTTTTCCTCTGCTCTTCACCAAATCCAATGGCGTCTCAGTCCAACCCTCCATCTCCGACCGCCGATCGCTCGCCTCCTCCATCTCCGGTGGCCCAAACCGAAGCTGCCCTAGAATTGTTTGTTGATGTTGATGCTGCTCCGGTCTCCATGTCACTCCCTGGTGCTCCGGATAATGCCATTGACGCAGACAACCCCAGAGATTTAAAAGCTGTAGGAGTTGTTGCTGGCGTGGCTAAAGGCCCCAACTGGTCCCCCCGTCAAAGGGGGTTCTCTCCTAACATGGGGGAGTATACCCCTAAGGTGCGCCCAAATATGGCTGAGCCAGGTTTTATTGAAGGAGATGATGAGGACTATGATCCCTCAACTGACCTGAAGAGGAAGAGGGGCAAATCATCTGCTGGATCAGGTAGCTCTTCTGGAAAGGTTCAACCCCAACCGCAACGTAGGAAATATTTGGGAGGGCTAACTGTATACTCAAGCGAATCAGATGAAGCTGATGCTGATGCTTTCAAAGTGGTTTCTAGGAGAGCTCAGTCTGTAGAGCTTGAGGAATTAAAGGAGGCTGAAGAAATTGTTGAATCTGCTGCTCAAGACCTGGGTGACATTTTTCCTCATGTCATTGTTACCCCTCAGGATCTGCCCCCCAGAGGTATCTCAACTCCTCCACTGTCCCCTACTACTGCTACCGTTGGTGCTACTGCATCTCCAACTCCATCCCCCCTGTTAACTCTCCTGTAGCCCATGCTCATTCTTCGCCTGGGAACTGGTATTCTGGGGTTCATTCAGGAACTGATGAAGTTGAAGATGATGATGAGGATGAGCATATACCTCTACAAGCTCTCTTGGACCTAAGGAAGGGCAAGGGAAAATGAGGAAAGCAAAGGCTAAGGCTGTTGCCTCCATTTCTGCCCAAGCGTCAGATATTGGATCAGATAATGACGAAGCTGAGGATGAAACATTTAAGCTAGGCAGAGATGAACTAGAAGCTAAAAAGGAGGATGTGGCTGAAGATGTGATCACATCAGCACCCTCACCAGGGAGAAGCTAAAGGAAAGCCAGCTCCTCTAAAACTCAAATGCCTGTGTCAAGGCATTCCCCAAGAACCAAACCTTCCTCCAGAAATGTAAGTCCTCATTCCCCCGAAAAATTCATGTCAAAATCTGTTAAGGAAAGATTTGGATTTTTTAGAAAGAAAGGATTTTTGGTGGAAAGGGTGATCGATAAATCTTTTGAAGAAGTAGATATGAAAAGGTACCTAGAAGAAAAGGGTCTCTTATACTCTGTCTCCTATCCCCATTACTATTATCCTTCTCTTGTTAGTGAGTTTTATGCAAGTCTTGTCCAATCCATTCAAGATCCGAGGTCTGTTGACTTTGAAAAAGTTAGTGTTCGTGGTCAAACCATTTCGTTTTCTCCTGCTATGATCAATATTTTCCTTCATGCTCCCACTCCTCACATCCCTCCTCCTATGGCCCCTAAGAATGAGATTGCCAATTCCATCACAAATGGTCTAGATCCCACTAGGCACAATCAGTTCAAATGTACTATGCTCACTTCTTTGTGTGGTTTTTTGTTCAAGATTTCAACCTTCAATTGGAAACCCACCTCCAATAAGAACATAGTGACTGTGTCTCATGCCAGCCTCATCTACAGAATTTTTAATGGTCAAGAGTTTAATTTGGGTGAGATTATCTTTGGTAGTGTAGTTCAGTTTGCTGAGAAGGAGCTACCTTCTGATCTCCCTTTTCCATGTTTGATAACTGGATTATGCTTGAAACAAGGGGTGGATATTCTTATGTCTGATAGGGTATGTGAGAAGGTTGAACCTTTTAGATACAACCTGTGTTAGAATGTACCACACGAACTGTAGACCTGCCTGTGGTATTTCCTGGTGACCCTGTGCTTGATGCTCATGATACTGATGAGGAGGATCCTATTGATGTTAATGAAGATGTACCTTCATCTCCCGTACCACCAGTTGATCAAGTGAAGGTAATTTCTGAAGAAATAAAATTTCTAGAAAAATTGATGCTTGACTCGAGGGTTCAATTCAAGGCAATATCTACAAGAAGGAACCAACTTCTGGTTGTGCGTGAAAATCTTTCTGGTAAAAAAGGAGGAGCAAGCTCAAGCAATGTTTTTCAAGATATTAGCCAAAACTTCAGGTGGGAATTGCTTGCGAAAACTCAAGCTGAAATGGAAGGGAAGCAAGGCTGGGACCGAGGCTTCAATGCTGATTGAAGTTTTTATTTTATTGTATGGTTTATGGTTTTTTTAAAACAATGTTAATTTCGTGCTTTTATTAGGAACAATGGTGATGTTTGTTTTTGGTTTGTTTCTGGATATTTTGGACATGTTTGAACCTAGTTTGTTTATGGTTTTTAATAGCTAGTGTTTAGGGGGAGCATTCGAGCTCTCCACTTCATAACTTGTGATTGTGATTGATAATATTTAGCTGTTTGTGTTTAAAGTATATTTTACTTGAGATTTGTTTTTGAACAGAAAGCAACAAAATATGGGGAGATTGAAAGTGTGATAGCATCACACTCGGCCAAGTCAAGGAGGTTGACTTATTTTAGGTTTTATTACTTTCTTATGGATTTAAATTAAGTAAATAATTTGTATATTATTTTTATTATTACTAACCTATTAACCGAAAGTTTTATTATGTTTTAGTATTGTTTTGATGATTTTATAGGACTCTCATAACTTGAAAAGGAGTCTAAGGAGATAAAGATGCTTAGAAGATATAAAGGGATAATGAAGATTGGAATGAAGAGATAATGATCAAGACTTCAGTTATCCATCTAAGAAGGCTCCTTTACTATAAATATGAAGACCATACCTCAGTTGACTAACACGGTTTTGAGTATCTAAGTGTGCCGAAGAAAAACAGTCACCTTAGTGTTTTGTTTTATTGAGAGATCTTTTGGTTATTTTGTCTTCTCTTAGGATTCACTATTGTAACCGGTTCATAACTATTTTATTAAGAGAAGTTTTATTGTCTACAGCAATTTGCTGTAGATAAGTGTTAAATTATTTGTTCATTTCATTTCCTAGTTATTTATTTCCGCTGCATTTCTCTGTTGTGTTAGTGCTGTTGCGATAGCATCAGGACTCACATCAGCAAGTTTCATGTTCCTGTGAACTTCCTAGCCGCTCCATTTCTTTCAGTACTGTTCATAGTACTGTTCACCCATGGTGTGATTTATATTATAGATTATTCTTCACGTATCCAATCAGATCATCGCTCATCCCGCCACATCAACAATGAAATCAATGTGCCTTTCTCGAATTGCCACAAGGTCGACGACTTTGGCTCCACCTATGTCATTCGCTCATGTTCCCTTCTTCATTCATCAAACCACGTCTTTAAGGTGTTTGACCATGGTTGATTGACACCATTAGAAATGTTCGTTAGGGTTCCATCCGAATAATCTTCATGGTGTTCAGTCCAATGGTTGAACACTTGCCAACTACGAAATGATTGAACACCATAAATAACTGAGCTTTCAATAGGGTTTTGAGTTTGTGAGGTCAGATGACACGATGACTATTAACTAGGTGATCATTGTTGGGGTGTTAACCTAACGGTTTATTTAATATCCGCAAGCGCACGGGCTATTGTAATATAGCGGGTGCAAGTACGGGTCGATCCCACAGAGACAGGGTTTATTTTGGAAATATTTTTGTCTTTAGAATTATAGAAAAGATTGGGGGAAAATAAAGTTGATTTTTGGAAAATATAAAGAACATAAACAGAAAATACTTTTAATAAAACTCTTATAAAACGAAGCATTCTCGGGATTGGAAATCATACACATAACATTGTTCATCAAATTGTCATTGTCTTAGAAATATAGGTTTTCATTTAAATCAAGGATGGTATGTTAAGCCTACGCTACTTCGGGTTAAGACAGTAGCGTTTGTATTCTTCACTAATTATGTCCTAACTGTTTGAGATTTCCGTTTATGTTACCCCCGCCCTGTCACAAACGGGCATTCCGGCTTATCTCTAGCTGACCATAATTAGTAAGAATCCATTAAGAACGAGAGTCAACATACTTTCCATTAAAGGAACATCCCTAGGCCATTGAACTACTTTCATGATCAATGGAACCTAGTTTCTTTATATGGTTCCGTTAATCGAGATTCTCCGCTAGGTCCATCTCTCAATTGACTGAATCATACAAATTGGACGTCTCCAAAATGTAAGGCATTTAGAGTTTGACATAAAGAAATTGTTTTAGATGAAGATAGAAGACAAGACTTTATTCATTTTTTAGATGATGAACATGTATGCATTTGAGTTTCCAACCCCAAGAATAAGGGGGATTTACTCACTAGCCATCTAGAACATATAAGCAATTAAAGATAAAAGATAAAGTAAGAAGACTTATGATGAAATAGAAGGCAAATGGCTGGAAATATGCTTCACTTTTATTGCTTTACTCCAAGGTACTTCAAGAACAAAATATGAACTTTGATCTTCAAATGATCTTTGGAAATTGATATCACAAGTGCTATACTATGGAATATCACTAAAATTCTGTGTCGTCTGTAATTAATCTAAGACTGATTACAAAGGGTCTTTTATAAGGGGGAGGGAACTCTTCAAGAAGGTGCTTCCAAAAGGTACCTTTTAGTCTGCAGTCACCACTTTGCACGGCCGTGTCAAGGGTTTTGCACCCGCGTGCACCCTGGCGCCGCTTTGAATTTGAATTTGGAAGACTTGCACGGCCGCTCCGAGACTAGCTGCACGGCCGCTCCGAGGTTGGCACGGCCAAGGCCAGTTCATTGCTCGGCCACTCCATGATTTTGGGGCCAAAATGGCCTGTCATGGCCTTAAGTGCACGGCCGTTCCACCAATAGCTGCACGGCCGCTCCTCCTGGATTTCAGCTTGTGTGTTTGATTTGCTTTGTTGTTCCTCCATGCTTTTGAACCAAAGTGTCCAAGCATCTTATTGATCATAAAAAGACTCTAAAAACCTGTCTAAAATGCATAAAACATACCAAAAGCGTAAAATCTAATAAAATAGAGAAAGTAAGTAAAAAGTACTAAAAATGCTATGAGAAATGATGTTTTATCTATGTAAAAGTATATAAAACTTAGGATAAATGACTATATAATAGTCACTTATCAATCATTAATCACAGTGGTGGGAGAAAGGGTGGTTGGGGGAGGGAAGGGATGGGTAGGAGGTGTGGCTTTTTCGAGTTTGTGAAGAGGAGGAAGGTCGAATATAGGAAAAAGTGAATGTTCGTGAGGGATGGAGAAAGATGCAAAGAGAGACAAAGAGGGTGAAAGACACAAAAAGAAAGAGAGAAGTATGCACGGAGGGAGGGAGTAGAAAAGGAAGGGGGAGGGAGAAGATGAGGGGTGTATCCATCCTTATCACGGAAATACTCGCATTCTTTTAGAACGAAAATCTTATTGAATTTTTTTTTTATCAATAATTATACAAACAAATTATTGATAATAAATATTAAAATTTTAAAAAAATAATTAGTTTTTTCTAAATCGTTAGATTAAATTTGGAAAAAAGTGCATTAAAATCATTGAACTATATTCCTGTTGTGAGTTTGACCACAATACTAATTTTTGTTACAAAAAATACATCATACCTTTTTTTTCACCTAAAGTCACTATCACTAACCCCATTAGATTTTCCCCGTTAAATGCTCGTGTGCAACGCATATTATCAAATTTTATGGGGTATTTTGAATAGTTTGATTTGAAAAATATAAAATAAGATGTAGGTTTTAAAAAAATTTAGGGGTGAATTAAAAAAAAAAAAAGGAAAAAAAAAACTAAACCTAAAATCCCCTCCCCTCCCGTTCTTTCATTATGCCCCCCCTTCTCCTTCTTCCCCCTACTAGACCATACCTCTCTTTTCCTCTTCACATTTCCCCCTATATCCCCCTCCTGACATTTCTCATCGCCGCCTCCATAACCACCCATCCACACCGTCTGACTCTTGCATGTCCCTCCTCCTTCGGTCCCCCTCTCTCTTTCTTTCTTCAAATCTTTTTTTTTGGTGAAAGTGATTTTATTTTTGTTGGTCATGAATGGTGAATTGGTTAGGCAGGTGGTATTTAGGTGTGGTGGTTTATGGCGGTGGTTATGGTGTGGTGTGGTTACACATTTCAAAGATGATGGTTGTTGTGGTGGATTGGGAAGAGGGTTGGTAGGGTGGTTGTTTATAAGGAGAGAAGAGAAAGGGAGGGAATTCAATAAATTCTTGAAGTGCTCTCGAGTTTAGAAATGAAAAAGAAGGGAAAAAATTGAATTACACTTGTACCCTTAATGAAAGAAAAAGAGAGAATTATAAATGAGGGATAAAATAGGTTTAACAAAAAAAAATTGTTTTATAAGATTTCCTTCCTTTCCAATTCCTCCCACTATTGAGAGGAATGTGTATGATATAAAATTTTAAAATTTTCCTTCCACTTGCTTCCTAAAAAAAATTGTGAGCAATTTTAGGGAGGAAAAAATATTAGATTTTCTCTCATTTCTTTTCCTTTCTCTAGTTTTTAAAACTCATGAGCGCACCCTTAGGGCAAGGAGTAATCTTTCAAACTTAGTAAGAGTAAATATGGAAAGAAAATAAAGCATTATAATGTTTGACTAGTAAATATTTTTGCTGTTAATTTAGTGTAAATTAATTTGAAATGTTTTTGTTTCCTTTTTTCAATTTAAACTCTAGAGTTGGTTTGTCGATCTTTCAACCCCGCATTCTTTATTTTAATATTTAAAGACGGGCTAGCTAAAATATTCCTTAAAATTTGGTTGCATACGTTGCAAATAACCATTTAGGCTCCGTTTGTTTAGCGTAAAACATTTTTCGGAAAATGATTTCCGGCAAAATGTTTTCCGAAAAATGAAAATGTTTTCCGGAAAATAAGATTAAAATGAAGTTTTCTCCATTTTCTGGTGCGAAACAAACACCGGAAAATGAGGAAAATGTTTTCCGGAAAACATTTTTCCCCAAACAAACGGAGCCTTAATGAGAAAAATTTAACGGGGTTAGTGATAGTAATTTTAAGTGCAAAAAATGGAATTTGATGTGTTTTTTTTTGCAACAAAAATAAGTGTAGTTGTCAAACCTACAAAAGTTGTATAGTTTAATGATTTTTTGTGCACTTTTTCCTAAAATTTACATTAAAATGAAATTGGGGGAGTGTTTAGTGAGGGTAAGAATGTTTGAGAATTGTTATTTGCCCCGCAATATTACTGAATATTTCAATACTAGTACTAACCCCGTGCAAGCCACGGGTCATTTCCCCTACATCCATTACCCCTACCAAATAGGCAATTACCCACTAAATTTTACGTGTAACCCCTCTAAGCACTTCATATGAAATAATGCACAACACTGGAAGCATTTTTAGCTGCATAATGGAACTATGGTATTTACACCGTGGCCTCCCACACACATATAAACAGAGAGAAGTGGGGGGGGGGGAAGAAATGTGTAACATAAATTTATTAACACCATATTTTAAATAAGAACTATGAATAAACATTAAGGTAAATAGGTAATCAACATTTTAAAGAAAATCATAGAAGGAAATACTATTGATATTAATGTTATCCTTGATGTGATTAATATTTATTAGCTAGGACAATGAACAAATATAAATATTGTCTTTATTATATGTGTTTGTAATATTTTGGTCATAGTTACAACTCCTATTTAATTATTTGGCCACCTCTATTTTCTTATTTTTTCTGTTTTAAATTCTACTTGTATGATAAAGAATTATTGTACAAAAACATCCCTTTCTCTCTCTCACTTGGCACCTTCTTTTATTCTCATGATTTTTTTTTATTTCACAAACGCTAACTCACTCACAAGGGGCAAACACTAACACCTCCCATCTTATTTTTTACTGTAAATCTCTCTTTTTTTATAGTCAAAAGAGTCATCCCCATAGTGAACAATAAAAATTAGCATCGTCGCCAATGTCAAAAACATAGCTTTCTTAGCAGCATAAAACTCCTTGAAACCACCCCTTTTGGTTTGCAAATTAGAGTGCTGACAATGGTGAGTTTGTCTAAGGTTTTGCTTTGCTGTTGTGAATCATGTCTCCCTTCTTCTCCTCCCTCCGTTGTTGATGATTCTTCGATCTATTTCATTTTCCTTCATCGCAATAGTCGGTAGATACCAAAGATCCAAATAAAGTAGAGCACAACTACAAATCATAAAAACAGACAATAATTTGGCGAGAATAGTAATTACAATTAAATTACTCAAATAGTAAAACATTAGAATAAATCGAAAATTGTAAATACAAAGCAAAAGAGTTAAATTCAAACCAGACACAAACAAATTACAACCTATAAGAACATGCCCAAACATAATTTAAAATTATAATTTCTCTAAGAAATAATATAAACATATATACTGATGAACGAACGTTTAATTGAATTCCCTTTTTGTTACATAAAACCTAGGTAAAGGAGGGCAAAGGAAATGAAATAAAAAGAAAAAAATTAAAGAACAATGATTATGAAAAGGCCTTGAATAACATGAAAATATGTTGTATACCTAGTGAAGTACGGGGAGAGAGAGGTACGATTATGGAGTCAGTCAGCAAAAAGTAACATTAAGGAGTTTTCGTGGTCGAATATGGCTTTTGAAAATTGTTGTGAATTTGGTGGTACCCCGTTGCAATCAAGACAAGAAATCAACACACCCATAAGCACAATAATGGAAGAATCACACACACAATAACACAAGAGTTGTTTACCCGGTTTGTTCAACACATGAACTACGTTCGGGGGCAATTGCCAAGCCAAAATTGTATTAGACACCTTCTAATATGTTGCTACTACAACTGTAATGTGTTCTAGGTCGTATCTATGCTTATATAGTAATACAAGGAAACCCTAAGTCAATTTAAGAAGAGTTTGTATCAAAATAGGAAACAAAATCTGTTGCAGAAAAACTCTCCCGACACGTGGGCGGTCGCCCACCACCCCATGGGCGGTCGCCCATGAAGAAATTTCCCCGAGCCATCCTTCTGTACATGTGGGCGGTCGCCCACCACCACCATGGGCGGTCGCCCAGCACAACAGTCCCACCTCCGACGATTTTCCTCCTTGATCTCACCAACTCCTCCGACTTAGACTCCTTTCCCTCATAGTTTAGGACTCCAATCCCAACAATCTCCCACCGGAGACTAAACTAACAAGCATAGAACACCCATCAACTCCCACCACGGAGTAATGACCTTCGAACACATCTCCCCCATATTGGCTTGACACTACCGAGCCTCCTGCTCAAGTACTAAGGCGATTTGAAACCAAGCGACATTTCAACCTCTCCGTGTTAGATAGTTCTTGCCTCCCCAAATCAGCTTCTACCTTGATTTCTCCCCGCAAGTCTAACTTCGCCTTCTCCCTCCAGACCCACCTTTCTCGAAATGCTTCCCCTTGAAACTTGGACACACCTTGTTTCTTGCATCGTCTTCTCTTGGTCTGATTACGCTCTCTGTTAGGGCACTTGGACATCCACACCGCGTTGATCAACTTTGTGTCCCCCCTAACATATCGTTTCTTGATGTCTCTCCTTTCTACACCAATAGGCCGGTTCTTTAGCCTCTTGCTCCCACCGGAACGAATGTCGACATTGTAGGTAGAGTACAACATCTTCTCCTTAACCCCATGAGCTATCACCTTAGCCCCTTTTGTGACTTCCCAAGACCCACCAATGAAGGTCACACCATACCCTTCACTGTCAAGTTGTCCCACAGAAATCACTCTTCTCCTCAAATCCGGAACATGCATCACATTGTGTAGTTGTAAAACAGCCCCGTTAGGTGTCTTCATCATCACATCCCCCTTACCTTTGATCTTCAATGGTTGACCATCACCAAGATAGATAACCCCAAAATCTTCAGTTTTATACCGCTCCATTGATCCTGCATCCCCACTAGCATGACAAGAAGCTCCAGAATCCAACACCCAATCTTCACCCGACTGCTCCTCTCCTAGGATTAATACATCTCCCCCATCATCCACCACGTGTGCACCACCATCTTTACCCGGACAGTCATAACTGATATGACCCAATTCGCCACAATTGTAGCACTTGACCTTTTTCCCCTTTTTCGGTCCTCCCCTTCCCCTATTTCTCTCCACCCTAAGTGCAGCCCCATCTACGGAAGATTCTCCCCTTTTCTCTTTCCTTCTCAACTCCTCTTGAAGGATGAGATCTCTAACCTCCGTATACACCAATGCTGTTTTCGACGTACTAATCGTTGTGACAGTAACCTCCCAACTATCAGGCAAGGATTTTAGTAGAAAACAAGCTAGCACTTCATCGGAGAAAGTAATATCAACACTTTTCAATTGGTCCCCATACCTTTGAAATTGCCGATATGACTTGCTGCTGTCTGCCCCTCTGACATCTTCGCATTCGCAAACCTCTTTATCAAATGCACCTTATTGATATTAGACGGCTTCTCATACATGTCTGACAGCGTTTGTAGCAACTCCACCGTTGTCTTGGCCTCCATAGCGTTCCGTGCAACGTCGTCGGTTAGAGCGCTCCTCACCGCTCCTAACGCCTTCCGATCTAACGTCTCCCAATCCCCTTGTGACATGTCTTCGGGTTTCTCCTTCAAGGGTTTATGAAGATCCTTACAATAAAGGTAATCTTCAATCCTTGTCCTCCAGAACGTGAAATTCACACCGTTGAATTTCTCGATTGAGTTCTTCATCTGATTGCTTCACCAAGTCCCCAAGAACGCGATTCAAAAAATCAACTAATGAAACTTTGAATCCTCCGAACCAATGCTCTGATACCAGTTGTTGTGAATTTGGTGGTACCCCGTTGCAATCAAGACAAGAAATCAACACACCCACAAGCACAATAATGGAAGAATCACACACACAATAACACAAGAGTTGTTTACCCGGTTCGTTCAACACATGAACTACGTCCGGGGGCAATTGCCAAGCCAAAATTGTATTAGACACCTTCTAATATGTTGCTACTACAACTACAATGTGTTCTAGGTCGTATCTATGCTTATATAGTAATACAAGGAAACCCTAAGTAAAATTAAGAAGAGTTTGTATCAAAATAGGAAACAAAATCTGTTGCAGAAAAACTCTCCACCCCATGGGCGGTCGCCCATGGAGAAATTTCCCCGAGCCATCCTTCTGTACATGTGGGCGGTCGCCCACCACCACCATGGGCGGTCGCCCAGCACAACAGTCCCACCTCCGACGATTTTTCTCCTTGATCTCACCAACTCCTCCGACTTAGACTCCTTTCCCTCATAGTTTAGGACTCCAATCCCAACAAAAATATGGTGGACAGAGGGTTAAATTGGGATTCAAATTGGGATAATCGGTGTGGGAGTGGCTGTATAATTGCATGTAACCGCTCCAGGGAGTAGGGAGTTGGATTATTTGGGTTAATTCAGGTTGTCTGATTAATTTTATTAGAATCAATTTCATCGGAGTCTGTTAGTCTCGAGGATTACCTTCGGTCTTTATTGTAAAATATTTAAACAGATGGAATATACGATTAAGCAATAAACACACCTGGAGGTATCCTAATAGGGCATAAAGTCCGTCAGCCTGTGCTACCAATCCCAGCCTAGTTGTGGTCATTACATACAAACACCATTAAATGATATATGTATGCCGGGAGACACGACCCTCTATTTTAATTGAAAGGGAAAGAACTCTTCCATCTCATAACTAATGTTTAGTCTTTCACCTGTTCCATGAATAATCCTCAGCCCAGGAGCTGTTTTCCCTCAAAATGTTTGAGAGAATGGAGAAAAGGTCATAAAAATGCAAAAAGACAACTCTGCAACTTTGATGGAAAAAAAAATGCAGATAAAAAAACATAGAAATCATTAGAGAACTAATTTGCTCAAAGAAATCATCAAACTCATATATATTTAGCAATAAGGCCAAGACCTCTCAAATCACCAGGTCAACTACATATACATAATCACAAACACATCAACATAACATAATCAAAATCAATAATTTTGTAAAAGTGGAAAGGAAATTAGAATTGATCCGCTTGACTTTTTGTCAATGTAAGAGTAGAGACCTATTTTCTGGCCAACATTGATAAGAAGACAGCAGTACGGGTAACCTTGGATAGAGTAGCGGATTTAGATAACATTTTTTTCTAGGCAGTTATGGTTAAATTTATGGATTAGTATTAGGCCGTATGATTGCTTTTCGAGATTTAATCCTAGCCCTTATTTGTTTTAGCGGTTAACATTGAGAAGGTGGGGAGTTACATGACGGTTAGGGGGGGGGGGAATATAGGCCGTCAGATCAATTTGTTAAAATCAATCTTAGCCTTTTTTATCTCAATGATAAAAAAATGGTTAATTCTTCATATTCATGAACAAATTTTCACAAAGCAAATTTAAAATTTTATAAACCTGATGAACACTGAAATAATCTTAACAAAAAAAAACAAAAATATTCCATTAACTTGCAAAAACAGAAAATTTAGGTTGATGGCAGTTTTTCATTGCCAGGTAGGGTTATTTGTCTTTAGCAGTTAACACTGAAAGCATGGGGGAGTTATAAAACCGTCAAGTGGAGGGGGAAGAATTCAGGCTGTCGGATCTATTTTCTGAGAATCAATCCTGGCCGTTCTTTGTCTTGGCGGTTACTTCCTTTCCCTATTGTAATATAGATGTTTGTGTTCTTATAAATTGTTTACAAGTCAGTAACAAATATAGCTATGATGATCTACATGCAAATATTCAAAAGCTATGACCGCGTGAATCTGAATTCAAATTAGCACAAAACAAATATTTAAATGATGACAAACTGATGAACCGTAAATCAAAGTACAGATGACAACATGCAATATGGACAAACTCATATTTCGAATCTAAATTAAAAAAATGGTTAGTTCTTCATATTCATGAACAAATTTTCACAAAGCAAATTTAAAATTTTATAAACCTGATGAACACTGAAATAATCTTAACAAAAAAAATAAAATATTCCATTAACTTGCAAAAACAGAAAATTTAGGTTGATGGAAGTTTTTCATTGCCAGGTAGGGTTATTTGTCTTTAGCGGTTAACACTGAAAGCATGGGGGAGTTATAAAACCGTTAAGTGGAGGGGGAAGAATTCAGGCTGTCAGATCTATTTTCTGAAAATCAATCATGGCCGTTCTTTGTCTTGGCGGTTACTTCCTTTCTCTATTGTAATATAGATTGGCCGCACTTTTTTCGGCCAATGTTTATCTTCTCCGGTCAACTATTTCTCTGGTCAATCTTCATTTCTTCCGTCAAATTTTTTTGTTTTGAATGTTTCAATATTGAGTTTAAGTTTAAATTACAGTAGCAGGTGCATTAGGAACAATTACAAACTTGGAGGGAGACACCATTGTTGCTCTTGTGAGCAACACCTGTGTGTGAGAGTGAGATAAAGTCGAAGAAGAATACAAACTAGAATTATAAGAAAATTTGTAGTTTTTTTGTTTGTTCGGTCACTTGTTCGGACAAAGTCGACCAAACAATATTATCATATTCGGTCATCAGTCATTGTTGGCCACCCTTGACCGAACATTATAATTTTGTTCGTTCGTCGAAACTTTATATTCGTTGTTTGATAACTATTGGCTAAACGTTGAAATTTTGTTCGGTCGACAGTTATAAAAAATGGTGACATTGTTTGGCCACTACCAACCAAACAGAACATCCAATCTATCTTATTCGGAATATGAACCCAGAAAACTCAATAAAAATGATGATCATCTCTATGGTTGGATTTCTCATTATAAATTGCCCAAAAAAATCAACATTGACGACACAGGATTTGTCGCACGACACAAAATTTGCCGTTGTTGCCGAGAATTATAAGTTGAAGAAGCGGCATAAGCGATATTCACCGACGCAACTTAGAAAGAAAATCGAAAAAATATATGAAAACCTTCGTTTAGGCATGTAATAATAATGCTAAAAGCTGATATAGTTATATGAATCGATGATATTATTTATAAGACTACCCATAATGGGTAGTTGAAATAGTGGATGGAACCCATTTCATCTAGTTGAAATGGTGCAATGGGGGGATGAAATGGGGGTGATTGAAATGAGGGAAAGAAATATTTCAACCAGCTGAAAATAAAAATAAAAATTGAGTGACACGTGTCGGCTTTTAATTGGATCAAATGTGGCGCGTGCGCCTCATGCTCAGGCCAGGCGCGTGAGGCGCTCCGATTTATTTCTTTTCTTGATCTGACACGTGGCATATCTGATTGGTTCCTAGGATTTTCAAATTTAATTTTTTTATCTCAAATCTTTGAGCTGAATTATCACCTAGTAAATTATTTTTTTTTTCACCAAAATTCATCATTTTTTTCCCTATAAATTGATACAAGTTTTATTTGATTTTGACACAAAAAAAAACACTCATTTCTCAATTATCCTTCTTCATTTTAGCCTTTATTTAAAAAAAAATTATCATTTTCCCTATAAATTGATGCAATATTTTTTTAATTAAGTGTGAAATATTTTTTTAATTATAAATAATAATAATAATAATTATTATTTTACTAATCATAAAAATAGAGAATATAAATAAAATAAAAGTGGTGGGATATAAAATGATGAATTGGAAGGAGTTGAAGTTTAATTTAATGATTAAATAAAATGGGTAGTTAAAATATAAGGTGAATGAGATAAAATGTTAAAGTTGTTAAATGAAATGGAATTGTGGGATGAGATCATTGTGGGTACTGGGTAGTCTAATAATTATATTATCTGTTTCTATCACCCATATCCATGAGTTGGTCTTATAAAAAACTAGTTTTTTCTTAAGATAAGGAAAAACGTGTTTTCAAAACAAACGGTGACATTTTTATAATTACTGACAACCATGATAAATGCCGGTGTTAATATTACAAATTCGTGCCATCCCAAGCTTCGATCATCTTCTCTGGGCATCCCAAGCTCCGATCGTTCTCCGGCGTTCACTCAGTTTGAGTATTTTGTAACCTACAATTCATGCCCTAATTCCGCCATTAATGTCCATTGTCAATTCTGCTTCGTTACATAATTGATTGGTACTTTATTGATTGGTACATAATTAATTGGAGATATCTGTGTGATTTGATTCCATAGCTCTTCGTTTTTTCGTTGGATAAACAGAATGTCCTTCAATGGTGTGGATAAATGGTTTAATTTGCTGAAGTTAAAAGCTCTCTTTGTCCGAAACTTAGTGCCGGTGCATGTGTAACAAAGTGCCGGTGCCGGTGTAAAAAGTGCCAGTGTTAGTGTAATAAAGTGCCGGTGTTAGTGTATCGAAGTCTTTGGTGTTAGTGTAAAACAAGTGTCGGTGTTAGTTTAACAAAGTGCCGAGTGTTAGTGTAGCAAAGTGCCGGTGTTAGTGTAACCAAGTGCCGGTGTTAGTTTATAAAGTCACTTAATATACATGCACTAGCACTTTTTTACACTGACATTCAAAAACACATGAACTGGCATTTGAAAAGCTTCTGGCTTATTTGGCACTTCAAAAACACATCTGCTAGCACTCAAAAAACACTTTGGTAATTATTTTTGTTGGCTCTCAAAAACACAAGCACCGGCATTCAAAAATACATGGTGGCATTTGAAAACACGTGGATGGCACTTCAAAACACATGGGTGGCATCGAAATTGGAATTAAAATTGAAACTAACTGGCATTCAAAAACACGTGGATGGCATTTGAAAACACATGGTATGACACTTCAAAACACATGGACTGGTTCACGAAACAAGTTTAAGCAGATTAGGAAGCAGGGTAAATAATTCATCCATAACAAGGAGAATCACATTTTGAATAGAGGGGAATATCCAAGAACACAAGTAGGAAGTAATTAACGAACCAAAAATCTTACAAATCTTAAGTAGGAAGTAATTAATGAACCATTCTTGGTATCAATACAGAGAACAATTCTTCAACAACAATTAAGTAGGAAGTAATTAACGAACCAATTACAATTTCATACACTACTATCCCCAAATCAAAAATCCTAAATTAAGTGAGATTAATTGAATTTTTATGTTCAGATTTGATCTGATTTTGGTGTCCAGATTAGAGAAAACAATGAAGAAGACGATTGAGGGAGCCGACAATGGTGAGGAACTCTGTTTGCGTTTAGAGAGAGAGTAGAGAGAGAGTCCGAGCGCGACGGATGAAAAACACGTTTTTTGTTAAGGTTAAAAAAAACGCGTTTTTTATAAGTTTTTGGCCATATCTATTGAGTATTATTTATTTTTTCAAATACACGCCTAAAACTTCCTAAAACTTAATGCATCAAATTTGCAAGTTCCCATCTCCCATATCCAATCGTTTTTCTCCAAGACACCATTTTTGCAGTCCTCTCATGTTCTTCCCCACCTTTACTCCATAACATGTTAACTCTCTCAAACCCAATTCGAATCAATCACTCCCCACTCTCCAACCCACGCCCAAATCCCTTCTCGCAAAAACCCACAAAATTTTATTTCCCCAAATTCAGTTGCCAGCCAGTTTCAGCTCTTGGCAATGTGAAGAAAATCGAAAATCTTGAAATTAGAGAGAATGATAGACCTAGAATTAGATGGGCTGAATTGGGGCCTGATGTTAGTGAATCCCAGAAACTTGCTATATCTAAATTACCCAAGAACATGACAAATAGATGTAAGGGTTTTATGAGGCAATTAATTTGTTTCTCACCTGAGAAGTTTGGGTTGGATTTTCTCGTGGCTGCTTGGGTGAAGAGTATGAAGCCAATTAGAGCTGATTGGCTTGCTGTTCTTAAAGAGTTAGACAACATGGATCATCCATTGTATTTTGAGGTACCATTCTTTTCCTAATACAAACAAGTTTAAGGATGAAAAGGTAAAAAAAAAAAAAAGTTTGGGGATGAAATGGGAAAAAATTAAAAAGTTCAAGGATCAAAAAGGTAGTTTACTCAATGAATGTCTAAATTTCCAAAAAAATTAATAAAATTGTCTCACAATGAATGTCCAATTTTCAGGGAAGTCACTAAATGCCCCATCATGAATCTGCAAGATACTATTTCCGTCCCTAAATATAAATATGAATGTCTAAATTTCCAAAAAAAAAAACTGTCCCAAAATGAATGTCCAACTTTTAGGGAAGTTACTAAATGCTTCATCATCAAACATGAACTTCTAATTCACGCTTACACTCATGAAGCATTATGGTGAAATCAGTAAGGGTTGTTATGCACTTAAGCTACCAAAAATGCTTAAGTTCAATCTTCTTGCAAATGTCACTCAATGTGAAAATCGGATATTCATTTGGGGACGGAGGGAGTTTAAATAGTTAATAATTTTTTTTTAGGCTGATTAGGATTTTGTTAGATGGAACTTCTAGGTTAGGTCTAAATCTTTACCTCATTGTGTACCACAACTAGCGTACTTTTGGGGGATGATTTGGTCTCCTGGAAGAGAAAATGCAAAATTGATGGAGTGCTAAATTTTAGTATAGAGCTATGGACCTATGGTACACACTGCATGTAAGGTAGTTTGGTTATGAAATTTGTTGGAAAAATTGAAGATTAAACACTTGCGTCATATAGACTTAAGTTGGTTGCAAATGACTTCTTGATCCAGGTTGGAGGAAAGTGTTAATTAAAGGATCAAATTTGAACTTCTTATCAAGATAATTAAAAACAAGTACCAATGTTGTTTGATAGGATTCTAAAAAATGACTTGGGAGCTTAGTATCCCTATCATATATGAGTGGTTTAGGTGTGACATTCAGAAATACTAACTCCTTTATAAAAAAGGTGTTGCTTGCTTAAAAGGATTTTCAAGACTGAAGTACTTAGTATCCCTATCAAACGTGAATTAGCTAAAATGGAATTTATATTTTTGAGCTGAAACTACAAATCTGCATAATGGGTATATTCAGTGATTCAGTGGGTATGGTCTCATTGCAATAGATTCTACTTCTACCTCTTATCAAGTGCCCGAGGGGCTCTATCTGGTTACAACCTTAAGCACAGAGTCTGCCTTCTGAGTTCTACAACTACTCTGCCGAAGTTTTATTGTTATTTAAGTTGCTCATTGAGAATATTCATATTACTCTGAGGAAGAGCGGCACGCAACGTCTTAACACTTGCTCCCTCCGTCCCAAAGTAAGTGTCCCCTTTTCAGGATGTCCCAAGACAAGTGCCCCTTTCCCTTTTTTAAAAGTTCTTGAAAACCAGTTGCCTATAGTACCCTTTTTGGCTGTGAGGTAAAAAAAGAAATACAGTATGTCCTTTTTATTTGACATTAAGGACTACTTCAGGGTATTAAAGGAAAACTGCAGTCCCATAACTTTCTAACCCATGTTAGGTCAATAGTGGGCTCGATTATTTTGGGACGGAGGACATATCAAGGTGTCATTTAATTTGGACACAACCTCGTGACATATATGAGCTTGCAGTTAAAGGTAAGATTCAATGGTTTTCTATTTGTCAAATTATTTCTTACTGGTGCATCCTGTGTGATTTGGTTTAAAGATTGCAGTTACCTAGCTGCTAGTATCATCTATCTCTACTGTGATTGGTCTTTATCCTCTCTTCTTATTCTTCTTTACCTCTCCAGAATCAATCTAATTTATCCTTCCACTGCATTGGTGGCTAGATGTTGCCCTCTATTAGCTAAATGAACTACTTTACTCGTTAGGTATCTCACCATGGCCACAGGCAGCTTTTATCTTCTTCACATTTCCTAACCAATATGATGTTAAGTACTTCGATTCCTTTTCTTCACTTTCCTAGCCACCTTTTATTTTATTTTTTGCTGGTCAAAGTGGGCTATACCAATTTTCTGATGCAACTTTGGTGTTCGTTTTTTTTTTTTTTTGGTAACCTTGATTCTGAATTTTCATTTCCATGCTTATGCCCTCTCACTTCTCAGTCAATTGAAGACTTGGTAGACAATATGACTACCGTCATTTAGCATATCATGTCTCTCATATGGGTTATGCTTGATTAAAAAATCGTTTCAATAATCATGAGCTCAATATCACTTATGAAATGTTTTGGATCTTTGAATATATCACAGGTGGCAGAACTTGCACTTCTTGAAGAATCGCTTGAAACAAACATTCGCGACTATACCAAGATAATTCACGGTTACGCCAAGCAAAACAGGCTATTAGATGCCGAAAGAATCCTTCAGGCCATGAAAAGTCGAGGCTTTGACTGTGATCAAGTAACTTTAACTGCATTAATTCACATGTACAGTAAATCAGGAAATCTTAAGCTTGCTGAAGATACATTTGAAGAAATGAAACTACTTGGCCTACCTTTAGACAAGCGGGCCTACGGATCAATAATCATGGCCTACATTCGAGCCGGAATGCTAAAACAAGGACAAAATTTACTCCAAGAAATGGATGCCCAACAAATTTACGCTGGAAAAGAAGTTTACAAAGCTTTATTAAGAGCATATTCCATGCTTGGTGATTATGATGGGGCCCAAAGAACGTTCGATGCAATTCAATTGGCTGGGATTATTCCTGATGTTAAATTTTGTGCCCTTCTCATTAATGCATATGTAGTTGCGGGTAAAAGTCGAGAGGCTTGTATTGCGTTTGAAAATTTGAGGAAAGTTGGCTTAAAACCGAATGATAAGTGTGTGGCTTTAGTGTTGGCTGCTTATCAGAAGGAGAATGAGCTTAAGAAAGGGTTGGACTTGCTGATGGATTTGGAGAAAGAGGGGATTTTGATTGAGAAAGAGGGTTCGGAAATATTGGCCGGGTGGTTTCGGGATTTAGGGGTGGTGGAAGAAGTTGAGTTCGTGCTAAGAGAATATGCTTCGACAGAAGTTGTATAAGAAACATTTGATTCCAAGTCTACGATCTCGGTTTTCTTCTGCAAAATTTTGATTTCGGGTTAGTCTCCCATACTCCTTTGGGTCGCTAGAAAATGATACTCCCTCCGTCTCAAAAAGAATGTCCTAAGAAATTCAAATTTACTATTGATCAAGAGTAAATTTAGACATTTTTTTTGGACAGAGGGAGTATGAAATTGGTAAACTTTGTACCTGTATTATGTTACAAGATAATACAAGAAAAGAAGAGGATTGACCTGTTCAAATTGAACATATTTTGCTTTTCTGCCTTATTTTCTTTTCATTTATTTTTCTCCTCTGTCCTACTTTATTTTTATTTTTTATGATTATGATCTGAAGGAGAATCAGATAAGCTGCACTTGTCATTCCTCCCTTGTTAACAGATGCGATTTTCCATCCAAGCAGGGGTATGCAATCCTAGGGGCGGATCTTATTAGTTATAGAGTATTGGGTGCCTACGCTATAGAGTACTGGGTGCACATGCACCCAATACTCTTTCACCTTTATCAAGTAGGAAGTTTGTTTTTAACACTAATAATATCCGAGTTATAATAAAGTTACAAAATAATGTTACAAAATTTGATCTATAAAATGATGTGCATAAATGGCTTTTAATTTCTATGTGGTCTTGAAGGTGGTTTTGTTGATAATATATTAGCGACGGAGATGGATTTTGGACAAAGGAAGGCAAAAAATTTAAATATTACATGATGGAGCATAAATTTAACATAAACTGAGGCAAAAATATTATAGTCATTTTTTTTTTTTTTTACATAAATGGGGGCAAAATTGATTAAAACATGATTTTAGGGGTAAAATAACACATATTCTCAATTTACAAGGTAAGAAATTGACAATTTTCAAAATTATAAGCGGGGACAATTGTCCTCATTTGTCTCCGCGTACCTCCGCCTCCATCTATAGTATAAATGAGGGAAGGTTGGCACTGTTCCATGAACAGTTTCATCCGCCAACTTTACCGTTTTGCCCCCACTATTTTGTCACTTTCCCATTTTGCCCTCCCTTTAAATTTTTTTTTATTTTATTTTTTTTTTAAAACACACACATACCCTTCTCTCTCTCTCTCTCTCTCTCTCTCTTCATTCAGTTTGAATTTCAAAATGGAGAAACTATTTGGTCCCTCACATTTTGCCCAAAAAAAAAAAAATTTTTTTTTTTAATTTAATTTTTTTTTTATTTAATTTTTTTTTTTTTTTTAAAAAAAAAAACAAAATCAAAAAACGTGGCATTGGACACGAGCTTAGGCTAGTAAGTATATAACAAGAGAGGGATAGATGCAGGTTATAAAATTGCAGGCAGAATTAGCATATTTACATGCCCATCATCTTGCGATGATGCAGACTCCCAATTCAACAATACTACCCGCATTTACTAATTAACCCTCTTGATCCTCAATGCTCCCAAGAATTTACAGACGAGCTAACATTTAAGTATTTGTTTTTGACATAATTAATTAACTTTATTTGTATCATTGAAGATGGAATTAGTTTTGTTAATTAGCAATGTTAGTACGATGTTGCTGGAAATCTCTAATAACTAACAATACTGCTCTAGAAATACTTCCTTCTTTCATAAAAATATGTCTGATGCTGCGAGGAGCTTGTTGATCAGCCTACGTTCAGTAACTAACAATACTGCTCTAGAAATACTTCCTTCTTTCATAAAAATATGTCTGATGCTGCGAGGAGCTTGTTGATCAGCCTACGTTCAGTAATTAGGCTGATCCTCTGGCTTTATTTGACCTGTAACAGTGAACACACGACTAGCTGGGGTGGTCTCCGGCTAAGACCCTCTGGAGTGAGAGTAAGTATCACGTGTATAGCTTATAAACTGTATTGAAATTGAACAGCAAAATAAGCATTATCTCTAAACGGCGTATGTTGTGAAGTATTTATAGCCTTTGATAAGAAGTAGAATCCCTAAAATCATGGAGAGAGTCGTGGGCGTAACTGACTTCGAAATTGTAGGAGACGGTTATGGAAAGTCTTTGGTCGACGTACGCCTCTGTAGGTCGAGGTCGCTTGAGTAGGTCAAGGTCGACCTGACATTGTATTATAGCCAGATAAGGAGATGATCGTATGTCGGACAAAGCTAGGTCGGGACCAAGGATGGTCGGACAATGAGCTAGATCGACTGATCTTTGCTGTTGGGTCATGAGCCTTATAATAACTGGGTCGGCCTGCTTGATTACGCTGCAGTGATAACGCCTGAATAATTGGGCTTTGTACGTTGGGCCTAGCCCGTCACTTTTATTCCGTTTAGTGACCCCCAACTTTCTGAGTTGACTTTGTCGATCAGGAAGTTATAAGAATTTTGATGAAGACTCAGGTAGGTCGTAGCTAGATGTTCGAACTGCTGGATGGTCGACCGAGATGACATGGCTTAATCTCGATCATTGACTGTTTTGACGGCCAGATCTGCTAAAGCGCCACAATGATTAGAAAGTACGACGCTTGGACAACTGCCTTGGGAAACGGCGCCGACATTTATGGGAGGATTGAACCGTTGTATCCCAAACCTTTCCAATTTAAGTTAGGATTAGAAAAGGTATAAACGGAAAATCCTTTTCCTGTTCAATCTTTTACAAACCCCCAAATCTGATATACATAGCAAGAACAGCAGCAAGGCGATTTCTGATTTCCTGGCGTAATCAAGCTTCCGTTTCATTCTAAATTTCCTTCGTCCTCAAACTGATTAAGGTACCCCTCAATTCCTTTGCTTTTAGGCTTATTTTCGAGCTTTTCTGTTGATTCTGCCATGGCTAGGACCTTCGGCTGTGAGAGGGGGGGGTTAGGTAAGGGTATTGCACCCAAAACCTTAGGGTTTATACTCGCAGAGATGACCCATGGAAAGAGATGAGTAGGGACGAGGCTCGTGCCATCTTGAAAGCATGGGGTCTGTGCTATGGTATTGTCGAGGTCCCAAGTAGAGAGAGCATATGAGATTTGGAGGTGGACGACCAAAGGGGTTGTCCGCTTTCGTCTCCTTAATAAATTGATAGATCACTTCATTATGTTTTATATTAGGACCAACAAGCCACCTTTTCCCAAGAATATGATAGAATTCCCAGGGGGAATCTAGGTCGCCCATAAATAGTGATGATCAAACTCCATCTAGTTCTGATTCCCCTGTTTCCTCTTCTTCTGTAGATATGTCAACTCAAAGTTCAGCGGGCTCTGACTATAGCAACATAGTGGATGTGTTCTGCTCGAAGGTTGTTCCAGGTCGGAATGAGAGAGGTTATGTGGCCCCCAAGCCGGCCATTTGGAAGAAGAGCTCGGAGTCGAGGATCAGCATACTTCATAACTTCTTTGAGATTAATAGGGAGGAGTTCAGGTTGATCCATTATACAGAGAAGCAAATGAAGGCTCAATCGTGGGCGCACTGGGCTCACAACCCCTTTAGAGTAGCTTTCTTCTACGATCAGTTTGAAGCCGGGCTACGCCTTCCACTCGACCCATTCTTGAATGAATTTCTGGAGTGTATGGCGGTTGTGCCTATGCAGCTAGGAGCCAACACAGTTAGGGTCCTTGTATGTTTTGCCATGGTTTGTAGGTTTCTTGGGTACGAGCCTTGTGTTCACGTTTTTAGGAAATTCTTTAAGGTCGTTGTAGATAAGAGGTCGCTAGGTATAAGTACTCCAGTCCGACGAAATGCTCCCAAACTGTTTGTGAATTTGCCTGATAAGATGTCTGGGTGGAACTCCCACCTGACTGTGGTTGAGAGTATGAGAGGCTGGGAATTCCCTCTGCCTGATGCCGCTTCACAACCCATGGCTGAAGAGGATTACTGGGCCCCTGATTGGAGTATCGAGCTAACTCGTAGGTTGACACTGATAGCTGGTAGGGGACCTATTAGTTGGGACCTGCTGGGGTCGAACAAGAATAAATTCATCCAGGCCGGCATGATGCTGGGTGGAAATGGGGATGTAGCTCCTTTGTCCTTGATAGTTAGGAGCTTGAGATACCCGGACTGGGTGATCCATGAGAAAGAGAGATTCGAGATCCAGTGCCACTTCTGTAGGAAGGAGGTCGGCCATTATAGGACCCAAAGAGAGAATCTCAGTGGTAAAGTGTTTCCCTGCTTCTATTTTTGCTCGTAACTTCTTATTCGTCAATCTTTGGCTCTCATATCTCTTACTAACTGTTTGCCTCTTATCTGTGCAGTTCTTACCCCAGATCAAGCAGCCAACATGGTACGTATTTTGAGCACCAACCAAAGGAAGAAGAGCACTAAAGGTCATGGCGCCGCCAATGCTCGGGCCAGCAGGCAGAAAGAGGCAGAGGAGAGGAACAAACTGCTGCCTAAGGAAGGCGTGGGGATGGTCCCCATTGAGGAGTTTGAGTCGGACCCCGGTCCAATACTTGAGCCCATTGGGGTGACTCCCCAAAATTCTGCTGAATAGTCGACTTAGAAGATGAACATGACGACGTCCTTCCCCTTAACAAGACAAGAAAAAGATCGAGGTTTGACCAAGAACCTGAGGGAGCTGAAACTCAGAGGACGTCAGGCTCTGATCAGCCTTCACTTCGAACTCCTCTAATTACCGGCTCGGAGTTTGTGCAGGCCGAAGTGGCCAGGCTTAGTGAGGTCCCTCCCCTCACTAGGATTGATAGCTCGAGCCGCCAGTATCCCGACCTGGGATTTGGCCAGGTTATCGTGAGGCAGGCTGTAGATCCCAATCTGCTGGCTCGTCTCATTAAGAAGGGGCTCACCCCTGAGGAGTATATAGAGAGGTCCGACCTTCTTCATAGCGAGGTAATTCTTCTTTCCCTTTTACCTTCTATTTGATCACCTCATTTTTTGGTCTCTTTTAATTTTGATCACTTTGTTGACCTGACCCTTCTGTTTTGTGTTTGTGTAGTCTCCCACTCTTAACGAGCTGGCTAAGAGTAGCTGGAGGGCTGCCATCGAGCAAGAGCGGATTGCCACTGCTCAGTACGCTCGAAATTCCAGCGAGGTTACTGATTTGAGGGAGAAGATAGTGGATTCCGAGTTCGCCTATTACTCTCTTAAGCTAGTCCATGATGATACAGTAAAGTCTAGAGACGAGGCATTGTTCGAGCTCGGGGTTGCTAGGGAGGAGCTGAGCATGTCAAGGGAAGAGACCACCGTTTCCAGTCTGGAGAAAGAGGAGAAGATTAAGACTGAGCTGGAGACGATCACCAAAATGTTCCATGATCGCAACGATCTTCTGATCAAGATGGGTGACGACCACAGGGAAGCTCGAGCAAAGTGGGAAGAAGAGTCCCAGGCCAGGGTGAAGGCCGCTGTGGAGGCTGCAGAGGAGGCTGCAGGTAGGGCGGCAGTGGAAGCTTATAAATACAGTGATGAGTGCTTCAATGTCATACAGAGTCGAGCTCAATCCTTCTATGATGTGGGGCGACGTCATATGGCCCTCCAAATTATTGTAGATCCCTCTATCGACCTCTCACTGGAACAGTTGGCCAAATGGGCCTTAGAGGACCAATATGATATGCTGGCCCGCAACGGTCATCCCCTGGTGCCATATAATGATAATGATCTGGCCGCTATTGCCCAAGAAGATGAGGAGGTTGGAGCTGAGCTTTGGGTCGCACCTCCAATTGAGCAGGTGAACCTTAATACCATACTCCACGATCTCGAGGAGGCTGACGAGATGGAGGACGTCGAGGATATGAAGGTCTCCCATGACCATCTATTTGATAAGGTCGATCAACAAGAGCAGCCCCTACCTGACCAAGAGCAGCAACAGCATGACCTAGCCATTGATGATCAAGATGTTTGACTTTTCATTTTTTGTATTCGTCTATGTAATCGAACAAGCTCCAAATATTCTTTAGATTTTGTAATCACTCCCTTGGCCCATTTTGGGAGGTAGTTTAACATATACATTCGTAGTTTTCATTTGCTCAAGTTGTAGCCTGCTTTGGGGGACTTGCTCATTAATATAGTTGACTTTTCTGAATCCTTTTGCTTTGATTCATACTTGTATTTGTATATCGAACTAAATTAAGTATACGATCGGCCAAAGTCTTGGTTAGAACAATTGGCTAATCAACGACCAATGTTTTAGTCGGGCTTGTTTAAGAACAAGACTGACATTGATCTTCAGTCGGACCTGTTTAATAACGAGGTCGACTTAGGACTTCTGTCGAGTCTGTTTAAGGAACGAGACTTACATTGATCTTCAGTCGGACCTGTTTTAAGAATGAGGTCGACTTAGGACTTCAGTCGAGTCTGTTTAAGGAACGAGACTGACATTGATCTTCAGTCGAACCTGTTTTAAGAACGATGTCGACTTAGGACTTCAGTCTAGTCTGTTTAAGGAACGAGACTGACATTGATCTTCAGTTGGACCTGTTTTAAGAACGAGGTCGACTTAGGACTTCAGTCGAGTCTGTTTTAAGGAACGAGACTGACATTGATCTTCAGTCGGACTTGTTTAAGAACGAGGTCGACTTAGGACTTCAGTCGAGTCTGTTTAAGGAACGAGATTGACCCCAGTCTTCAGTAGGACCTGTTTAAGAACGAGATTGACTTAGGACTTCAGTCGAGTCTGTTTAAGTACAACGAGGTAGAATGAGAGTCGGATCAGAGTTGAGCATAGTATAAGCATAATACGACTTGTGGATAGAACATTCCATTTTATTGAAGAAGTAAATCGGTTACATTGAGAGTTTGCTCCAAAAGTAGTATCAAATTAAGAGCTTCCTTGACAATCATATTTGATAATTTAGCTGCAATTTCCTCGCTGGTGGCCCCCGAGTTGTGGTTGATCTGGAGGTTTAGGTCGCCTATGATGACTTGATCGATCATAACTGTATCTGCTTCGACCATAGTGTCTTGATCAACCCAAATTCAACCTTGGCTTCCTTGGCTCAGGGATAGCGTCGGCTGCTCGCTCGCCTACGGTAGGTCGGGCTCCTTTCACAAATCTATCCAGCCTTCCACAATCAACCCACTTCTGGATGATCCTTTTAAGACTCATGCATTCTTCAGTAGTGTGCCCAGTATCCTTATGAAACTCACAGTACCTACTTCTGTCTCTTTTGAATTGGTTTTGGGCGTTCATTGGAGCAGGTGGCCCCAGGTCGACTGTGTTCATTATTTCAGTCTGACTCACAGTTAGGGGGTGAAACTTTCAGGGACTCTTTCAGTCGTCCTCGTTCTGTTCTTTCCCTTGTTGTTGCTGTCATTAGGAACAAACTGCTGCCTAAGGAAGGCGTGGGGATAGTCCCCATTGAGGAGTTTGAGTCGGACCCCGGTCCAATACTTGAGCCCATTGGGGTGACTCCCCTACATTCTGCTGAATAGTCGACTTAGAAGATGAAGATGACGGCGTCCTTCCCTTTAACAAGACAAGGAAAAGATCGAGGTTCGACCAAGAACCCGAGGGAGCTGAAACTTAGAGGACGTCAGCATTCTTCAGTAGTGTGCCCAGTATCCTTATGAAACTCACAGTACCTACTTCTGTCTCTTTTGAATTGGTTTTGGGCGTTCATTGGAGCAGGTGGCCCCAGGTCGACTGTGTTCATTATTTCAGTCTGACTCACAGTTAGGGGTGAAACTTTCAGGGACTCTTTCAGTCGTCCTCGTTCTGTTCTTTCCCTTGTTGTTGCTGTCATTGTGCTTGGCTTGACCCTCTTTAGCCGAATCACCACCCTAAGAGTGTTTTAAGTTTTTGTCTTTCTTCCTTTCTTTCCTCTCTTCAGCCATGGCCACAACGTAGGCCCCCTCGAACAATTCCTGCCTTGTGGTCGCTCTCCTAACTTGGAGCTCGTAGTCCAAATCAGGGGAGGACACCCCATTTCTGAAGCAGTTTATAACTTCCCCTGTCTGTTAGGTCTTCCTCAATTTGGTCGACCATCTCCTTGAACCTTGTGTAATAATTCATTGAGCTTTCAATTTTGCCTTGAGTCAGGTTGTTCAAGTCCGTGACCTTCTTTTTTCTGGCTCCAGCTATAGAGAATCGATCTAAAAACTTCTTTCTCATGTACTCCCATGAGGATATACAACCAGCGGTCAAACCGCCAAACCAGGTCAGAGTTGCACCAGTAAAATTGCTGGTCAACACTTTGCATAGTACGTCGTCCCTAGAGGAGACCAAGCACACAGTGGCCTCAAAATGTTGCATGTGGTTCAAGGCGTTGGTCGTGCCCAAATATTTGTCCAACGATGGTAGCTTGAAACCAGTAGGAGGACTTCTATCGAGCAACTCCTGGGCCAACGGTCGAAGAGTACTGTAGTTTCGTTTGACCTTCCCACCATTCTCTTTTTTGTCAGCCTCCATGCTGTCTAACCTCCTTTTCAGATCGAGGAGCTCCCTAGCATCTAGGTCGTTCCTTTGATGAGAGACGGAGTTGGATCTTTGCCTCTCATCCTGGCGAGGGTCCCTTATGGAGTGGGCCCTCTACCTCTCGTTTCTTGGGGAAGTTACTTCTCTCCCTCTCCTTTCTCTATGAGACTGTGATCTTTCCGTCCTGGCTGGCGACCTACGCCTATTTCTTTCGGCCTCCTACTGTCTCCTCAAGGCTGACTCGGCCTCTTGCTCCCTCTGTTGATTTAGCCTTTCTCTTAGGTCGACAATGGGCTCAATGGAGATATGGGAGGGAGGAGGCATCTCGATCCTTGGCTGTTCTGCAGATTGCCTGGGGCCTCCATTCTTTCTAGCACCTCCATTAGCTCGCCTATGGGAAGCAACGGAAGGAGCAGGTCGATGTGATCGTCTATCCCCCTTTGGAGATTCCGGCATGTCGAGCAACTCCTCTTGAACTTCTAACAAACTTTGGAGTATTCTAGCCCGCTCCATCAGTATATCCTTCCTACTGAAGTGAGTAGTTGAGGGACCTGGGTTGTCGCCTGCAACTGTTCGACCTACTAGGAGTCGTTTTGGCTGATGACCTTCTCCTTGCTCGGTCATAGGCAACTTTTGCCCTCTATTATCCTGCAAGCCCGTGCCATCAGCGACGCTATTGGAGCCGGTCGCTCTTCTAACTTGGCATGGTGGGGGAGGAGGCAAATTAGCATTACGATTTCCGGCACCGGTGTCCATGTTTCTACCGGCATTCTCTTGTTCGTTTTCGGTGGAGGGGGTAGCGGTGTGCCCATCAGATACCATTGTTATTGTTTGATTAGGATTTCGAGGTCAAATAAGCTTCGTTCCCGGCAATGGAACCAAACTGATGCTGCAAGGAACGTGTTGATCAGCCTACGTCCAGGAATTAGGTTGATCCTCTGGCTTTATTTGACCTGAAACAGTGAACACACGACTAGCCGGGGTGGTCTCCGGCTAAGACCCTCCGGCGTGAGAGTAAGTATCACGTGTATAGCTTATAAACTGTATTGAGATTGAACAGCAAAATAAGTATTGCCTCTAAACAACGTATGTTGTGAAGTCTTTATAGCCTTTGATAAGAAGTAGAATTGTAGTAGGATTGTGTAGAATCCCTAAAATCATGGAGAGAGTCGTGGGCGTAACTGACTCCGAAATTGTAGGAGACGGTTATGGAAAATCTTTGGTCGACGTATGTCTCTGTAGGTCGAGGTCACTTGAGTAGGTCAAGGTAGACCTGACATTGTATTATAGCCAGATAAGGAGATCGTATGTCGGACAAAGCTAGGTCGGGACCAAGGATGGTCGGACAATGAGCTCGGTCGACTGATCTTTGCTGTTGGGCCGTGGCCTTATAATAACTGGGTCGGCCTGCTTGATTACGCTGCAGTGATAACGCCTGAATAATTGGGCTTTGTACGTTGGGCCTATCCCGTCACTTTTATTCCGTTCAATGTCATTTTTATTTGTCCAAAAAAAAAGAAGATAATCTCTGAACGGAATAACTCAAATCCTTTTTAGACTCGGAGGTCCAAGGACCCGTTTGTACCAAATACGGGCTCGCCCCCTTCCTAGATGGGCCTCATGGACATGATAAGCCCACCTCCACTCATAGCTCGTATGGTTGGACGAGCACGAGCTCGGCATACTGAAGGAGCACTGGTCTATAATACGATTAGGGACTTGGAGACCCAGGGGAGCCTTACTCTACCTATACAGTCCTATTTCAATAAGTATTCTAGTCCATTCCGTGATCTAAATCCTAGACAAGATTCACTTTCGTAATGTAATTCAACTACTACATCTCTATTATTGAGAATTACTCAATCGCCGACCTATAAATAAGAGATTATAACTATAAAATCAAGTCTATTATATTTTCTAAACCTTTTTCCTTATACTTTTCTTATTGTCTCTCAAACATATTCTTACTATCACACCGGATGGCATTCACTTGTGAATCTCCAACTTAGTTTATTGTTTGTTTATCTATTTCAGAATTATTTAAGGCAAATCCAAATATCCAATTCGTTGATTCCGACTAGATTAACTCGAAAACAATTTTGGCTCAATTTATTTAAAATCTATAATTATTAGATTACAATATTGAATTTCCAAAAATGTCAAGTAAGGAAAAAGAGGGAGGTTGAATAATGCATAAACATCATTAAGATTAATAATAAAAATTAAAATAAGATATTAAAATTTTTAAATGGTCAAATAATTATCATTATGGAACAAGGGAATTCTAATTATCACTCTCTCATCTTTAGGAGGGTCCTTTGACAAATGTTAAAATTGATTTTGTCAATGTTTAAATGAATATGTTTTTTTTAAATGTTTTATATAATTGAGGCAAAACGGGGCATGTGAATAAGCTATACCATACCTAAACTGTCCGACAAGCGCCTAAATCACCCGATAGTTCTATCTTCACCAATGAATTCAAGTGAGTTCTAATGTAAAAATTTTATTGGGAGAATTTTGTCGTCCTATATCCAATATGGTGTTTGTTAGGGTAGAGACACGGAAAGACTAGGAGGAAAAAGAATAAAAAGACAGGAAACAGGTGACACGATGTTGCAGTCCATATGACACGGTCGTGCCACTGTACAGGTTTTTTGGCACGGTCGTGCCAATTAAAGGACACAACCGTGCTCGACGACAATGGTTACGAATTGGGCCTGTTTTGACCTATTTTTTGATTTCTTTCTTACATCTAGGATTAGGATCTCTTATAACATATATATAGTCAAGTGACAGCCATAAACATATTGTAACATCATATTGTGAGATTATTGAGAATAATCTTGTCTTGTTAGTGCCCCATACGTACTTCTTGATTAGAAGGAACTAGGCAACAAATTCTTGTGGTGTTGTGTGTTCTTGTGCAATTTTCTCCTTCTTTATTGTTCCTCTATTGCTTGTGTATTTTGTGTCGTTTCCCAACAACAGGTATCACAACTGGTATCAGAGCTTTTGGTTCTTGATCTAAGGCTAGGGTTTCGTTGTCATGGACACGAAAGATCTTATGGGGGCTATAGAGGATGGCAGTAAGGTGTTCATCGAAAAGTTTGACAGAACAAATTACAATTTCTGGCGGACACGGATCGAGGACGTGTTGTGGAACAAGGATCTGTATCTGAACTTGGAAGAGAAGACTGCAAAGATCAATGCAAAGAAGTGGGCGGTCATGGATAGGAAGGCGTAGGGTCTAGTAAGGCAGATGTTGGCTAACGACGTATCCAAGAACGTACTTGAAGCTAAGACGACATTGGAGATGTTAGAGATGATGGCGAACATGTATTAGATGCGAACGACAACAAACAAGGCTCATCTGATGAGGAAATTGCTGAATTTGAGAATGGTGGAGGGCATGTCGGCAACTCAACACATAAGTGAATTCAAATCTATCGCAACCCAGTTATCTTCGGTAAGTGTTACTCTTAATGACGAAGTGAAAGCATTAATCTTATTATCATCTTTACCAGATAGTTGGGATACAACTACAATAGCAGTTAATGTATCAACGAGGAAGAAAAAGTTGAAATTTAGTAATGTTGTGGATGTGATTATGGGCGAAGAAATTCGTAGGAATAGCAAATGGCAAACATCAGGGCTTGCACTGGCGGTCGGGGAAAAGAGTAGGGTAGCTGGAAAATTAAGTGCCACAACTATGGGAAGAGTAGGCATATTAGGAGGACGTTGTTGGGTTTTGGGGTTACATACGCAACGGAAGACTTGGAATAAATCACAAAACTCTGGCCATGAATCCGTCTAATATGAATAGATTAAAATATGAATATAGATTTACTAACCTTTATTGCGAGTTTGTCTTTTGTACACGAATCGTAATTAACCTTGAATCGTAGACGAAACTTTTGATCTTCTTCCTTGTTCTTCCTTGCGATGAATCAACAACGTTAGGCCTTCAAGCTTTAGGTGATAAAGCAATCACCCTCTATCAGTAATCCACACGCGAACGAACCAAGATCGAATCATGTTGCATTGCTAGATGATCCCCGATTGTTGAAACTGTTTTGACCATTTTATGGATAATATGGAATTGAATCTAGGGTGTTTTGATCTTTGATTCGTAATCAAAATCAAGAAATTTGTTTTTCTTAAACCCTAAATTTCGTGTGTCTTGGCTGAGGAAAGAGGGGCTATTTATACTTTATAAATATCTCTAACCTTTAGGGAGAAGAACCCTAATCCAAGCCAAAACCGGATTTGCTGATTTGCCGCTATGCACGGCCGTGCAACCACTTACACGGGCGTGCTCTTTAACTTGCAAGGCCGCTCCAGAATTCTTGCACGGGCGTGCTGATTACAACGCATGGCCGTGCAACCCCTTTGCACGGGCGTGTCCTTTAATCTGCACGGCCGTGCAACAGCCCCAGAATTCCTTTTTCAGATTTGAGCCATTTTCAATCATTTCTTTGTGTGTGACCCTATATGAATTATATTTATGTTAGTAGTGAGTCGAAACATCGATCCTCACAAGACATAAGTGGTTTCTAGCAAGCCATTATGTCTACCCAATTAATATAACATCAAAGCTTGATTTCTTGATAGATCATTGTCACAATCCCTTTGTCACACGATGTCATATTGAACATAAGTCATGGTCCACGTCAACTTATATTGTTCAATGATTTCTCGACTCCGAATATGTTGATAATCCAAGTGCATTTGATCTCTATCAAATCTCTTGAGTGTGGCCACACATTTCATCAACACTATTCATCGAGGGGCTCAAACAGACATCTCTCTTTACGAGGGATAAATCCCATCTTGACTAATCATTCTTCCCTACAAGAATCCAGTCGTGCCAATATAGCCCTTACTGCTATCCTATTAAAGATGGAGTTAGACTACATCAAACACAACGTTCATCATGTGGAAGACGATGATAATCTCAGGTACAAAGGATTCTAATGACACGACTATCATGAGATTTAATCATGACATATATGACCATAGACCATGTCATAAATCTCATAGATGGGTCAGTTCAGTACCTTGTTCTCTAACAAGTACCCATAAGTGTAATGTGCATCCCCATGCTTATAATCATCTCCATGATTATCCATTACCAACTTATACTAGTTATTCACAATAACTAGAGACACATAATATTATAATAAGCATGTAAAACATATAATACTCAAGATAAACATTCTCTATTATAAATGGTAAAGACGATTACATAACAGTATTAACTATGAGTCAAAATAGTTATACGCCTAGGGCATAACACCAACAATCTCCCACTTGCACTAGGCCCAATCTCATATGTATCGTATACCCATGGACCTAACATGACCATCATGCTTTGCTTGTGCGAGGGGTTTTATAAGCGGATCCCCTATGTTATCGTCGGTTGATACTTTGCATATCTTAACATCTCCTCTTTCTATGAATTCTCGAATGAGGTAGAAACGTCTAAGTATGTTTTTGGATCGTTGATGTGACCTTGGTTCCTTTGCTTGGGCAATGGCACCATTGTTGTCACAATAAAGTTCCACCGGATTAGTGATACTTGGAACGACTTCCAAATCACTAATGAACTTCTTGATCCAAACTGCCTCTTTAGTTGCATCGGATGTCGCTATATATTCGGCTTCCGTTTTAGAATCGGCTATGTTAATCTGCTTGGAAATCTTCCAACAAATCGCACCTCCGTTAAGCATAAACACAAACCCCGATTGCGATCTAAAATCATCTTTGTCAGTTTGAAAGCTTGCATATGTGTAACCCTTTACAACAAGATCATCTTCCATCCCTCCAAAGACAAAGAACGCATCCTTAGTCCTTCTTAAGTACTTAAGGATCATCTTAACTGCCATCCAGTAATTTTCACCAGGATCAGATTGGTATCTGCTCATCATGCTTAGAGCATACGAGACATCAGGTCTAGTACAAATTATGGCATACATGATAGATCCGACTGCTGAAGCATATGGAATCTCATTCATTCTCTTTCGCTCACCAGTTGTCTTATGACACTGAGTCATGCTAAGATTAACACCATGATCCATTAGAAAGTTTCCTCTCTTAGAATTTTCCATCTTGAATCTTCTAAGAACTTTGTTAATGTAAGTACTTTAACTCAAACCAATCATCCTTTTAGATCTATCTCTATAGATCTTGATGCCAAGGATGTAGGCGGCTTCACCCATATCTTTCATTGAGAAACACTTCCCTAACCAAGGCTTGATAGTCTGAAGTGCAGGAATGTCGTTTACAATAAGTAAGATATCATCAACATACAATATTAGAAATAGTACTATGCTCCCACTGAACTTCATGTATACACATGGTTCATCTTCGTTCTTGATGAAGCCAAACTCTTTGATCGATTCATCAAAACGAAGATTCCAACTCCTAGAATCTTGCTTCAACCCATAAATGTATCTTTGCAACTTGCATACTTTGTTAGAATTTCTTGGATCGAAAAACCCTTCAGGCTGTGTCATGTACACATCCTCAAGTAGCTTCCCATTTAGGAAAGCTGTTTTGACATCCATTTGCCATATCTCATAGTCGTAATGCGGCTATGACAATTAAAATTCTAACAGACTTAAGCATTGCAACAGGCGAAAACATTTCATCATAGTCATTACCATGAATTTGCATATATCCCTTTGTTATAAGCCTAGCCTTGTAAGTATGCACATTCCCATCCATGTCGGTCTTCTTCTTGAAGACCCACTTGCACCCTATGGTTTTTACACCTTCAGGTGGATCAATCAAGTTCCAAACTTGATTATCATGCATGGATTGTAATTCGGATTACATGGCTCCTAGTCATTTATTCGAATCAGGAGTGGACATCGCTTCTTGATAGAAAGTAGGTTCATCATTCTCAATGACTTCCACTTCATTACTTTTCGATACGAGAAATCCATATCTCTCGGGTTCGGATCGTAACCTATCCGATCTACGATATACTTGTGCATCTTGAACCGGTTCCACAACTCCTTGTGAACTTGGTTCCGTCTCTACTATCGGTTCCATGTTATCTTCGGGCTCTTGAACTTCTTCAAGATTAATTTTACTCCCACTAGATCCTTTATTGAGAAGCTGTTTCTAAAGAAAAGTACCATATTGAGTAACAAACACTTTATTCTCATCGCGGTTATAAAATTAATATCCTTTAGTTTTCTTAGGATAACCAACAAAAATAACTATGTCAGATTTTGGTGCTAACTTATCGGAGACAAGTCTCTTCACATAAGCTTCACAACCCCAAATCTTCATGAAAGACAAATTTGGTTTTCTTCCATGCCACATCTCATGTGGGGTCTTAGGAGCCAATTTAGTAAGGACTCTGTTCAGTATGAACACAACAGTCTCTAATGCATGTCCCAAAAGGAAATAGGAAGTTCAACTTGACTCATCATTGAACGAATCATGTCCAACAAGGTTCTATTCCTCCTCTCAGACACACCATTCCATTGTGGTGTTCCGGGTGGAGTCAACTCTGAAACGATTCCACAATTTTTGAGATGATTGTCAAACTCTTGGCTTAAATAATCACCACCTCGATCGATTGAAGTACTTTAATAGTTTTGCCAAGTTAATTTTGTACTTAATTTTGAAATATTCTAAATATCTCAAACGATTCACTTTTGGACTTCATCAGATAGACATAGCCATATCTAGATAAGTCATCAGTGAATGTAATGAAATACCGAAATCCTCCCCTAGCAATGCTACTTAGTGGTCCACATACATCTGTATGTACTAGGGCCAATAAGTCACTAGCCCTTCCACTACTCTTAGTGTAGGGTGGTTTGGTCATTTTACCCAATAAACAAGATTCACATATCTCATATGATTCATAATCATGTGAGTTTAAAAGTCCATCCTGATGGAGTTTAGAAATACGTTTCTCATTTATATGACCAAGCCGGCAATGCCACATGAATGTGTTGTTCACATCATTCGATTTAGATTTCTTATTTACATTATAGATATCTTCAATTTCATTTTGTTTCTCAAGTTCAAGGATATAAAGGCCATTAAAAGAAGTTGCAATACAATAAAGCATATCATTTAAATAAATAGAAAACTTCTTATTCTTAATAAGAAAACTATATCCTTCATTATCCAAACAAGAAACAAAAATAATATTCCTACTCAAATCCCGAACGTAATAACAATTGTTCAAAACAAGTACTAGTCCACTAGGTAAAGTGACTTTATAAGTCCCTACGGCTAATGCAGCAACTCTTGCTCCATTCCCCACACGTAGGTCTACTTCACCTTCTTTGAGTAGCTTTCTACTCTTTAGTCCCTGCACATTTAAACAAATGTGAGATCCACATCCGGTATCCAATACCCATGAACTAGAAATAGAAAGGAAAATATATATCATATAGATACCTGAATCAGTAGCAATCGTATTGCCCTTCTTCGCTTTTAGGCCCTTCCTTATAAGCCTTGCAGTTTCGCTTCCAATGACCAACCTCTTGGCAATGGTAGCAAATTGCATTCTTTTGAGACACTTTGGGTTTTGCCTCTTCGACATGGGCAACTTTTGCCTTAGGTTTAGCACCTTTGCTTTACCTTCTTTGCCTTCCTTTTTGAACCCCTTTTCTTTGTTAACCATTAACACATTTGCGGTGCTAGGCTTCTTGATATTTTTCTCTGCAGCCTTAAGCATCGCATGCAATTCTGACAAATTTTTCTCCATTCCACTCATGTTATAGTTCATAATGAAATGACCATAACTTTCAGGCAATGAATTCAATATCGTATCCGTTGCGAGTTCCAAACTCATAGGATACCCAAGCCTATCAAGGTGCTTAATATATCCTTTCATCTTAAGGACACGAGGACCTACCGACTGCCCCTCTTGCATCTTGCATGCATTAAGAGCCTTCACCACATCATACCTCTCTTGCCTAGCTTGCACTTGGAATATTTCCTTTAAGCGCTGTGCTAGGTCAAAAGCTGCTTCTGTGTTCAAGGTCCTTCTGAAGAGCCTTACACATGGTGGCAAGCATAAGGAGGGCAACATCATTAGAATCATCAACATGTTTCTTATGTTGCTCTTTATATGCCCTTGAATCATCAACATGTTTCTTATGTTGCTCCTTATATGCCCTTCAAATACAAGCATGTATCATATAATTATAAGAGGCTTTGACCAATACATCCTTCAGCCAAGCAAATACTACCTTAAAGGACTGACATTTTCAAAACTCGCCAATAAGTCCTTAGGCTATTATAGACAAAATAAATTCGCCAATAAGTCCCTAGGCTATTATTAGACCAACTTCATAACTTTATGATTTGACCAATAGTAATTTTACATTTATAAAAACTAATTATCACATCTTTCAATTTCACATTTTTATGATTTGATTTCACAATAATTTCAAAGTTATAAAAAATGATTTCTTAGGTATTAAAACTTATTTCAAACTGATTTTTCAGTTATAAAAACTGATTTCTCAGTTATAAAAACTGATTTCTCAGTTATAAGACTATGAACAACTGAGAAACTAATTTCTCAGTTATAACACTATGAACAATTGAGAAACTGATTTCTCAGTTATATGATTTCTCAGTTATAAAAGCTGATTTCTCAGTTATAAAAAATGATTTCTCATATATAAAAATGATTTCTCAGTTATAAAAAATGATTTCTCAGTTATAAAAAATGATTTCTCAGTTATAACACTATGAACAACTGAGAAACTATTTTCTCAGTTATACCACTATACAACTGAGAAACTGATTTCTCAGTTATAAAAATTGATTTCTAACTGAGAAATTGATTTCTCAGTTATAACACTATGAACACTTGAGAAACTGATTTCTCAGTTATAATACTGAACAACTGAGAAACTTTTTTCTCATTTATACCACTATACAACTGAGAAACTGATTTCTCAGTTATAAAAATTGATTTCTATCTGAGAAACTGATTTCTTAGTTATAACACTGTGAACAACTGAGAAACTGATTTCTCAGTTATAAAAACTGATTTCTCAGTTATAACACTATGAACAACTGATTGATTTCTATGTTATAAAAATTCATTTCTCAGTTATAAAAACTAATTTCATAATGATTTCTCAGTTATAATAACTGATTTCTAGTTATAAAAATTGATTTCTCAGTTATAACACTATGAACAACTGAGAAACTGGTTTCTCAGTTAGAACACTATGAACAACTGAATCGAGGAGATTTGAATGAATTAAAGGTATTCTAGTTATTAAAATCCAAGTTACAGAAACCAAATACGTTCTGACATTCCCTAAAATCATGCGCTCAAATCCTGCTAACTATGAACAGGCGCGTTAACAGAGAACTTTTACACTTCCAACAGTCTCCATGAATTATCAATCTCGATATTTTCACCTGTTAAGGAAGGACAGTAGCAATCAAAGCAAAGAAAAATTCAGAGACAAAAGCAGCAGCGTTCTTAGAGTTTCAAATATTTACCTCCATATTTCAGTAGTTGCAGTAAACATCTATTGCTGGGAAAAGGATATAACTTCAGGAAGATCTGGCTAACATCAACATTGACGATCTAATACCCATCATGTCTCCATTCTTGATCATTTAGGGCATACAAAAAGGACCAAATCTGCTGAAATTAAACTGATACATATACAAACAGAAAAGGAAAAAAAAACTTTACGTGAAAGATCTTCGGAAGGACCAAATAAGCCCAAAATTATACTTGCATTAATATTGGTTCCTACCAACAGTTACAATGGCTATTTTTGAAAACTGCAACAGCCGGAACCATGTACTAATTGTAAAGTACTTAAGACCAAAAGAGAACCTACCAAGCATTAGCTCAGCAACTTACAATAAATTCTAGAGACCAAGGAAAAAAGCAGCAACCAAAACTGACGTAAAGTCACAACAGTAAACATGTGTCATCAACATCTAGAATACCTTTAATTCATTCAAATCAAACTCACGTGATAACCAATTTGACCCACAAAAAGAACAAAAATACCTTCAATCTCACCCAAATCAGTGTCGTCGGTCGTGTCGGAGTGAAGGTGGAGGTGGAAGTGAGAGCCGGAGTGCTAGTAACCCACGGCGGCCTTAGGCGGAGGAGAGAGAGAAGGCTGCGGATTGCCTTTATGATGAGCAGGAAAGTTAAGTACATGAGAATAAGTAGATACATCGCAGTGGTGGTGGTCGCCGAAGGTGGAGGGACCGGAATCGAGGAGATCGAAGAAACGATGGAGAGAGAAGCCGACGGATTTGAGGGAGTGGGACCGGAATCGAGGAGATTGAAGAAACGGTGGGCAAGATGAACCCATTTTTGCGATTTTAGAGCTAGAGAGGAGAGAATTTGGGGATTTGTAGAGAGAGAGAGTGAGGGGGGCGTGTGTGTGTGAAATCTGGGTGGATTGAATTTTTTGAAATTTGTTTAAGGGTTAATTTTAAAAGAGGGACTTTTTGGCGAGTTTTGAAAATGTATATTTTTATTGGCAAATTCCCCCCTATGTTAAGGACTTCTTGGTAAAAATCCCTAATTATAATGGGCTAAGATCCATATTTCACTTAATTTTTGTTTAACTGAGTCAATGCCCAAAATCAAGCTATTTAGGTAGATAACACTTATTAATCATATCATATATGACTCTTAAATCTTTTATGAGATTCTAGACATCTTATGTCAACACATGTTTTAATCTTATCTATGCCTTGGGTCAAAACTCTTTTGAAAACACCAATTAAGTTTATCCTTATTCAATTGTATGAGACACATAGAACGATGCACCCAACTGAGTCAAAACTACATCAACCATTATCTCATCTAAATCCATATTAATATATAATGATGCACCCAACTGAGTCAAAAATACATCAAAATACCCGAATATTTCACAAGTGTTCTAATCAAGGGGTGGGATAAAACTTAAACATTTAAGAAGGTTTTTCTATATAGCAACAAACATCGCATGGTTGTATATGAAACTTATGTGTACATAATCAAGTTATATCTCATATAATTGTTTCATTAAACAATGCACATAAAATCATCAATCTATATCATCATGCATGTTAAAGCATATAATCCAATTATATCTAGCATGCCAATTTAACCTAATCATGATTAAACGCGGCTCTGATACCACTGTTGGGTTTTGGGCTTACATACGCAGCGGAAGACTTGGAATAAATCACAAAACCCTAGCCATGAATCCATCTAATATGAATATATTAAAATATGAATATAGATTTACTAACCTTTGTTGCGAGTTTGTCTTTCGTACACGAATCGTAATTTACCTTGAGTCGTATACGAAACTTTTGATCTTCTTCCTTGTTCTTCCTTGCGATGAATCAACAATGTTCGGCCTTTAAGCTTTAGGTGATAAAGCAATAAACCTCTATTGGTAATCCACATGCGAACAAACCAAGATCGAATCTTGTTGGATTGCTAGATGATCCCCGATTGTTGAAACTGTTTTCAACAATCTATTGCTAATATGGAATTGAATCAAGGGTGTTTTGATCTTTGATTCGTAATCAAAATCAAGAAATTTATTTTTATTAAACCCTAAATTTCGTGTGTCTTGGCTGAGGAAAGAGGGCTATTTATACTTTATAAATATCCCTAACCTTTAGGGAGAAGAACCCTAATCCAAGCGGATCTGCTGATTTGCCGCTATCACGACCGTGCAACCACTTGCATGGGAGTGCTCTTTAACATGCACGGCTGCTCCAGCATTCTTGCACGAGCGTGCTGATTACAATGCACGACCATGCAACCCCTTTGCACGGGCGTGTCCTTTAATCTGCACGGCTGTGCAACAGCCCCGAATTCCTTTTCCAGATTTGAGCCATTTTCAATCCATTCTTTGTGTGTGACCCTATAAGAATTATATTTATGTTTGTAGTGAGTCGAAACATTGATCCTCACAATACATAAGTGGTTTCTAGCAAGTCATTATGTCCACCCAATTAATATAACATCAAAGCTTTATTCCTTGATATATCATTGTCACAATTCCTTTGTCACACGATGTCATATTGAACATAAGTCATGGTCCACGTCAACTTATATTGTTCAATGCTTTCTCGACTCCGAATATATTGATAATCCAAGTGCATTTGATCTCTATCAAATCTCTTAAGTGTGTCCACACATTTTATCAACACTATTCATCGAGGGGCTCAAGCAGACATCTCTCTTTACGAGGGGCAAATCCCATCTTGACTTATCATTCTTCCCTACAAGAATCCAGTCGTGCCAACATAGCCCTTATTGCTATCCTATTAAAGATAGTGTTAGACTACATCAAACACAACGTTCATCATGTGGAAGACGATGATAATCGCAGGTACTAGGATTCTAATGACACGACTATCATGAGATTTAATCATGACATATATGACCATAGACCATGTCATAAATCTCATAGATGGGTCAGTTCAGTACCTTGTTCTCTAACAAGTACCCATAAGTGTAATTTGCGTCCCCATGCATATAATCATCTCTATAATTATCCATTACCAACTTATACTAGTTATTCACAATAACTAGGGACACAGAATATTATAATAAACATGTAAAACATATAATACTCAAGATAAACATTCTCTATTATAAATGGTAAAGACGATTACATAACTGTATTAACTATGAGTCAAAATAGTTATACGCCTAGGGCATAACACCAACAGACGTGTCCAGAGAGGTCAGGTGATGAGAGGAGACTGAATGTTGCGGAGGAAATAATGGATGCATTAATCTTAAGTGAAAGCAGTATGACGGATTCGTGGGTTTTGGATTCGGACACTACATTTCATTCACGCACTAGTGCAAAAGGGATGGAGCCATATGGCTCGAAGATTTTTGGGTTATTCATCTATGAGATAATAATTCGATCGAAATTGTGGGGAAGTGTGACGTTCGAGTAAAGGCAACAGATGGAATTGTGTTACGGCTTCATGATGTGCGACATATTACAGATTTGAAGAGAAATTTAATTTCTATTAGGAAACTGGATAAGGAAGGTTATGTGATGATGGGGGAAATCTCTCTTTTATTTAAATTACCTAGCCAGTACACTAGTTTATCAATATAGTAGTATGCACAATGCAAGATTCGAATCCACAGGCACTATGGTGAAACAAGTATATTTTATTAGTGTTGAAGTAACAAAAAGGGGTTTTTGATTGAGCAATTATTATCCTACAAAAGCAAGAAATAAAACAAATAAAGAAATCAAGGAAGCAAATGATTTATGGATTGTAGATCATAACAATTGTCTCTTTATGCTTTTTAAATCATGTAAAAGAATTCAATCTCACTCAAGGGTTCGTTTACAAAAATATAGAATTAAGATTTTAATATCTTTCGTGAAGTCGATTATAATATTAAAACCCTAATATCTCTATCATGTGTATACCTTATTGGTCTGTTGAAAGAAATATTCAAGAGATTCAATTTAAATCATAAAAGCATTAGAACCTAGATTCGTTGATTTGCGTGAAGCAATCAATTGAATCTAATATTCTCAACAATGATCAATGTATAAACTATCCATGTGAATGCAATGGTTTATACCCAAATAGATTCAAAGACCAAAAGTATCTTAACATACAATTGAAGCCTAAGAACAATATTAAGAATTTTGAGCAGAACAAGAATGAGAAAGAGATAGGAAGAATTAAAACATTAGCATAAAGATCCTATTGTTATTGCCCAATCCACGAATAAAATATTTAGCCACGAAAGGCTAAAAGAAAATAAATAAAACCTTCAATCCTTGTATTCACAATTGGAAAATCTAATTTAATATATAAGAGGTGATAAGAGAGAATAAGGGGTACAAAAATATGGCTAGAGATGTTGTATATATACTAGAGGAGGGTCAATTTTAGGAAACGAGGGTCAAAATCCAATGCTGAGAAGGAGTCTGAAAAAGCTGATATGGGTGTGGGGGCGGGCGCTCCCCTTTATTGGGGGAGACCGAACCTAATGGCCAAAAACTTTTCATGGTTTCTGCCTTTTCGGAGCGGGCGCTCCCCTCCCTCGGGTGCGTGCGCTCCTTGTGATTCGTCGATTTGTACATTCCTCGACAAATTTTCAGATATCATAACTTATTCATATGGATTACGATTGAGACATGCCATATATGGTTAGAAATATATCGACGAGTATTATCCAATGGTAATGAATTCTCAGGTCATATTCAACTTTGTCCTTCTGTAAATTCCATTATTTCCTCCTTTGCCTCTCCATTTTCACTACCAGAAACAGGTCATTTAGCGACGGAATTATCAGCGACGGACAGATTCCGTCGCTAAATAGCGGCGGAATATAGGCTTTAGCGTCGAAAAATTTTTGGCGTCAAATTTAGCGACGGAATTTAATTCCGCCGCTAAATTCCGCCGCTAAAACGAATATTCCTCGAATATTCGTTTATTTCCGCCGCTAATTTGGCGGTTGATTTACCGACGGAATATTCCGCCGCTAAATCTTTATCAGCGACGGAAATATTCCGCCGGTGAAAATATATCATTTTTTTATTTTTTTATTTATCAGCGTCGGAAATATTCCGACGGTGAAATTAAAATATTTTTTATTTTTCTTTTTGAAATATTACACCGACGGAATATTTCCGACGGTAATTTCCCGACGGTGAAAATATATCATTTGTTGATGGCTCATCTCGGCCAGGACTCCCAGGGTAATTTCCCGCCTCCCCCAGGTTGATTGCGGACATTTTTAGACATTTTTAGACATTTTTGTATTAATTTATACTTGTTTGTAAACATTTGAGACATTTGATACCAGCTGAGCCCCTCCCCGCCTCTCCCCCCTCCCCCTCTCCCCCTCCCCCTCTCCCCCTCTCCCCCTCCCCCTCTCCCCCTCCTCCCCTCCCCCCCTCTCCCCCTCCCCCCTCCCGAATTGGTACGGTGGTATTTAGTTTTTATTTGGTACGCTGATATTTGAATTTTAGTTTTTATAGTTTTAGTTTTATAAATTGAAATGTTATATCAGGTACAAAAAATTTTGGTTTATTGATATTTTAAATTATTTTTAAATTTATTTGAGAATCGGCGACGGAATTTTCCGTATTTGAAATTATCTTGAAATTAAAATTAATTAAATAAATTAATTTCGGCGACAATGAATTCCGCCGCTATAATCATTTAATTTTTATTTAATTTTTAATTTCAGGCGGAAATTTCCGTCGCGTAATAAAATTTAAATTAAAATTAAATAATTTCGACGGTAAATTCCGCATTTGAAATAATTTAATTTTAATTTAAATTTTATTACACGGAAATTTCCGCTGAAATTAATTTAATTAAATTAATTTTTATTACGACGGAAATTTCCGTTGAAATGAAAATTTAATTAAATTAAATTAATATAGCAATGGAATTTTCCGTCATTGAAACCATTAATTCACGGCGGAATTAATTTAGTCGGTAAAAGAAAAAAATAGCGGCGGAAATTGACCCGTCGAGCACCGCTGAGTAGCGGCGGACCACCGACGGAATTTTTCCGTCGGTGATTTATTTTAGCGACGGAAATATAATTTTAGCGGCGGAAATTTCCGTCGCTAAATGACCTTTTTCTGGTAGTGTTTTTACTGTTCCTTTTTGTATCCTTTTTAATTGCATTCTGGGACTTTCTCCTTTCATTTCCTCTACTCATAAACACTTCAAAAGGCCATCAAAAACACCCAAGGTTGATTACAAAATAAGTCTAAAGATATATCCTTAGGATTGGTGAATACACATCCATCATGTGGTCACCTTCGGTTGTCGGTCATGAAGGGTTACCAAGGGAGCTAACCTGATAGCTCGGGGTGGTATGGAGAAGATATTGTATACCAAATACAACATGGTCCGCTTGGGGAAGGCAAGGGTGCATTCCAATTAAGGACGGCGAGGCCGTAGTAATCGTCGGGGTGGGAGAAATTCCACAAAATGGTATGTTGGGAAGAGTTTGATGGGCTTTCAAGCCGGCCGACAGAGGGAACGGGAATTCAACAAAACTAACATGGGAGAGATACTTGGGAGAATTGTGACATGATGGGTTTCTAAGACGAAATAGAAAGATCATGATGGTGTCAAGCATGGAGGATCATCCAGTTCAAGGTTGAGGAACTGGCAAGTGAGTGGGGATGTGCAAGGAGGACCACTCGAGGTAAAGACTCAAGGCATTGTGGAACCGGTGGCTACGTTGAAGCTTCGCTCAGCTTCAACTCACTTGGATAACTAGAGGAAGAGGCCTGGCACTCCCAGTTGTTTCAGTTTGGCCGCTGACGTATGTTTATGAAGTTTGACTCGGGAAGGAGTTTGACGGCGATAGTTGTTGGTCCCAAAGGTGGCAACAAGGGTGAAAAACAGCTAGAGGGGAGGGGTGAATAGCTGTTACAAAATTTTTGCCCTCTTTTGAAAACTAAACCTCTTTCTTACAAACCTCTTGCAGTGTATTAAAAACCGCAAGTGGAGTTGCAAAATGCACAACGGAATATCAGAGTTTATAATGCAGTTTTAGAGGTGCAATTTTAGTGCGATTTTCAGTGCGGTTTTACAAAACTGAAAAGTGAGGTTTTGATAAGATTAACTGCAAACACAATTCACAATAATGGATAACTGAGAATAAGATCAAACAGATAAATACAAAATAATTAGCAATGATCAGTAAGTAAAAGTGCAGAAATGAAGAACACAATATTTGGAGTGGTTCAATCGTAAATGATCTACATCCACTACCAAGATGGTTAGTCTTAGATTTTCTAAGAGTTAGATTTTATATTAGAGTATGAGAGAGATTACAAATTACAAAGATCAATACTCAGATCTAAAATCTATTCTATGAAGATCAAATCCTAGACAATAACCAGTGTATCTCAAATGAATAATCTATGTGACTAAACAAGTGAGGTGTGTGAGTGATAAACAAGATCAAGGCTCTTTGAATCTATATGATATAGAACACAATGATTCTTGGGTGTTAAAGGCTTGATTTCTGGGCTGTAAATATTTCTTGAAGGAAGAAGATGAAGATTCAATGGACTGAATATTTTCTGGGCAGAGCTTCAATCTTCTTATGAACTCAATGTAATTTCAATTTCTCAAGCAATCTTCAAATGTTGAAGATTAGAGGTATTTATACCCAAGCACCAAGAAAGTAGCCGTTATGATACAGCTGTTGAAGTACTGTACTGGTGCAATATGATTGGTCCACAAATCCACTTTTGTCCTTTGGTACAGCAGTTGCAGATAAAGCTGATCAGACCTCAGCTGCAAATAAGGTATAAAGGACATCGGTCACCTTTTCAGGATCCTTGCAGATCCTGTCCGACACTTAGTCACGTGACAAGATTTGGTGGTTGACTTTTGATATTGCTGACGTGGATTCCAACAGTCATAAGTGGTCCATCTTCAAGGCTTCAATCATTGGATGCGATATGGTGTGAATGCGGTTTGGTCAGTGCGGTTTCACCAGACGAGGTTTCTCAGTGCGGTCTTAGGATTGGAACTGCATTGCGGTTTGCTAGTGCAGTTCACTACTGCGGTTACACTGAGTCTTCAAGATGAGGTTTCAGAGAAAGAAATTCACAGAGCAATTTTCTTGGAGCGGTTTGCTCATGTGGTTTTGTTGGTGCGGTCTGAAACCTTGACTGCGGTTTTGTAGGTTTGCAAAACCTCTTGACTTGAAACCTCATGTCCAATGAGTCTTGTACCAGTCCTCAAGCCTAATTTAACCTATTCTATAAAATGGACTTATACTAAAAAATTGAAGTCCAAGCTTCATTACATATGGGCCTAAAGTCCTTAAAATAGAGATTAGGTTATGATATCAATCAAATCTAAGCTAAAGCTAGGAGGGTTAAAGTATGCATACCCAACAATCTCCCCCTATTTGATTGATGCCATTACCTATTGTAACAAAAGCAAACATCGTACTTTGGTAAAAACATGTCCATAAGAATTAACATAGTAAGTCATGTCCCAAGTCAATGCACACACTAGCTTAAGTTATAAATTTCTATACTATTGAAGGAATAAAAACTTACAATTTGAAAGTATAGAAATGCATTCAGTGCATACATAAAGATATGAGTTTTGGTTTAAGTATGCGGTTTAAACTGAATGTTTAAACTTTAAATCAAAAATATGATTTTTAAGTTAAAAGAATAATTGAATGAGGTTTTAAACCATTGTGGTTTCATTGTTCTACAAACAAGCAGTTTGATATGAACAAAGTTTTGGAACCATGATGCAATTTTCATTACTACCTTAAATGGTTTGAGTTACAAGTACAGGTAGGAAAGCAAATTACAAGGTTACAAAAAAACAAAAAGAGTTAGACCAGAAAAAAAAATTACAAGGAGAGTGCGGTCTAACTTAGGCAAAAATAATTGTTCAGAAGAAAAAATTACGAAGGAGCAGTTCAATGTTGATGTGGTCCGTCCACGACTTGATCTGGTACATGCGGTCCGGAGGGTCTGAATGCTGAATTCTCTGCCCTGAGAGCACTTCTCAAATTCCTGACTTCTTCTGCGGTTCTGCCAAGAGTGGTCTCAATTGCTCTCAAAGCATTCACTGAATGAGCTGATGTTGAATTGGTGGCACGAACTGCTCTAGTGTTAGCAACCACATTTTTTTGAGCTCATCAATCTGGAGGTGGAAGGAGGAGTGGAGAGAATTGAAAATAGTATGGATCTCCCCCTGAATTGCAGCATTCTGAGCAGAGATGGCTTCTTGAACTGGCTCTAGATCTACTGAGTTCACCTTCAAGGAATTTTTCAGCTCATTAATTTTTGAGCTATGTTTAGAGTTGAAACCTTCCTTAAGATTTTCAAGGATGTCATTGACTTCATCATTGAGAGTGTTGATTTTTGCTGATAGGCTATCTCCAATGATGTTTATTTTCACATCCATCTCCCCTTTGAGAATATCAATTTCTTCCTGAAGGCTGGCTTGCATAGAGTCCAACACAGTTTTGAGGTCAGAATCTGGTTGCGGTCTGGAATTTAATGCTTCAAGCAGTTCAGTCTTCATATTCTCAATATCTTGCTCAAGGGTGTCACAGATAAGATCACCAGAAATAGCGAGCATATTTTTCAGTTGTTCACTGGTGACAGAATCTCCAATGAATTCAATTACATTGTTAGCCAACTGCTGTTTGAAAGTGGTTAGGCTGGATTCAACAGTGGTCTTCACAATGTTTGCGGTTTGTTCACCCGCGGTTGACTGTGTTCTCTCCCCCTTAATGGCATCCATCAATTGGGATTTCAGAATGGCCATCTCTTGGGTTTGAGAGTCAACTCTGGTCTGAAGAGAAATATTGGAGGCTTCCAAAGTGCGGTTGGATTCCGTCACCTTAATCATGTGGCCTTGGTTGACCAGGATTTGGTTTTGTATAAGGTGAAGGGTGGATAGGATTTGAGAGTAATCAGTGGGAGCGGTTGAGGAGGATGGAATATGAGTGAAGGAGGGAGGCGGTTAAGAAAAGGTAGGAAGAGTGGTTTGGATGAGGGATGGGGTTTGGGTGGGGAGTGTAGTTTGGGGTAGTTGAGTATGTAGGGTTTGGAAGATGTGGACGGTTGGGATTGTATGAGATTGGGTGGGAGGGGTGGAATGGGTAGTGTTTCAAGTAAAGTAATGGTTGCGGTTGGGATGGGGGCAATTTGGTTTGGAGGAGGAATTGTGGAAGTTGGAAGGTTTGAGGTTTTGGGAGGTGAGTTTGAGGTTCAATTGGCTTGAGTAGTATGAACAGAAAGAGGAGGTGATTGTTGTTGATGAGGAGAAGGAGGTGGTGTAGGGATTTTTGAAGGGGGTGGAGTTTGAACGCGGTTTGATTGAGGAGGGGAGGTTTGACCGTGGTTGGAATGAGGTGGTGAAGGAGTTGGATCTCTGAATATGGAAGTAGAAATGGCTTGGCCCACAGATGGTTTTGTGGTCAAATCTTGAAAGGCTAGGGGCAAAGGGGATTCAAGATCTGAAGGGGTGTGATAACCAGAATGGGAGGAGGAATGTGATGGAGAGGGAGAAAGGGATTCTTGGTCAAAATATGAAGGAGTTTCACCAGGAATGGGCAAGGAGGTCTAGGCAACACGTTTGAGAAAATGTTTTGGCCCTCTGGAGGGAGTTTTCTTGGCAACCATTTTAAACCTTTTTCTTTTTGGCACCTCCCCCTGAGCTGTTTCAGCTCTAAGCGGTTGAGTAGGGGAAGGCATTTGAGGTGAAGTTTGAGGTTCAGATGTTGGGTGAGGTTGGATTGGAGATGGAGGGGAAATAGGCTGTTGCGGTTGAGGTTGAGGAGGGGGCTACGGTTTAGGGTTAGGTTGCAGTTGGGGAGGAGGTGAGGTTCCTTTACCTTTTTCTACTCTTTTCTTTTCAGCTTCCCTTTCCAATCTATCCAGCTCAGCTCTGTAGAAATCTGCCAAATCTTCACCAGTGAAGTCATCCTTTGTCTGCTTGGCTTTTCTAGCTCTTGCAATTAGAGCAGGAATTCCATCATCTTCTTCTTCTTCCTCATCCATCTCTTCAGGTTCATCAATCAACACTTTTTTCTTCCCTTTGCTTGGACCAGCATCAGCAGCAGCACGCGATTTGGGTGCTGGTGTGGTTTTGGCTTTCTTCTTGGGCGGTTCAACAACAGTCTTTCTTGTCCTTCTGGTCTTCTTGACCGCTTTGCCAATTGCAGTATCAGCTGTTTTAGGAGACATCTTGATATATAATTCCTTGGTTGGAAAAGTATCATCATCATATAGAATAGGGCCTTTTAGTCATCATCTCCATAGTGGAGTCTGAAATTGTGGCAAACACATAGACCAAGGGTTTCTTCAGTACCCCAGTATACAGTCAACTCAGGGGTAGATAATCTTAGCTCTTCCAGGTGAAGATAGTTGGCAAAAATAGCTGTGAGGAGCCTACAGAAGGGTCTCCATCTTTGGTGTTCATTTTTCTCCTTGGACTGATAAGTGTCAATGCTTGCAGAGAGTTCCCTCATGGGAATCATTGGCCAATGGAGGGGAATCTCGCTATGGATGGCAGAGCAATACATCCATTGCTGAGAGGTGAAGTTGTTATGGTTGCCTGTCTTCCCACAAACAGATTTTCCAACGAGGAAGCAGAGGTGGCTCATCAGCTCACCAAAGTCCTTCCTAGGGATCTTCTTATACAGACCAGTAAGGGTAGGGACCCAGCAATGGTGGAGGCAGTTGCATCCATTATTTCTTGGCCTATTCTCTCAGGAGCATTTGGAACATTGAATCCAAATGTATTTCTGATGTCCAAGTAGTCTATTGAGACATCCATGCCCTCAACACTAGCAGTGAGGCAATTTATCAAATGACCATTTCCAAGATCTCTCTGGCCCTTCTTGGTGTTGGTGTAGAACTGATCCACGAAAGAGGGGATGGTATAGTATTTCTTCTTGGTAAAGAGAGGTAGGATCCCTGAGGTAGCCATCTTCTTGAGCATTTCTCTTCCTAGAGCATCATTCTTTAACTCAGTCTCATTTACTTCCCAACCTGGTAAGAAAAATTGAGGATCCTACAAACTAAAACTTTGAAAGTTGGATCCATTTTATGGATTCACAGTTCACATGCGATTTGGCAATTGTGCGGTTTGAAAAGTGAAACAATTCAAACCCCAAGTGATCTGTGACTATAGGGCAAGGAAATAAATAAGAAAATTCAAGAGTATGAGTACTAGTACGTGGCATTGTTAAACCAATGTTATCTCAAACTTTCATGAAGTGTTCAGAGAGAAGATTATGGTGTCTAGCCTATATACTAAGTAACACTCATGAATAATCAGCATGCGGTTTCCTACATGCGGTTTGACTTCCAAAAGAGCATGCGGTTTTTGAAGAACATGCGGTTTGAAACACTTATGGTATGCGGTTTCATATATGCGGTTTCAAACAATGGTAGCATGCGGTTGAGAGATGCGGTTCAAATGCAAAACTAAATCCAAATTTTCAAAAAAAAATTCTAAGTAAGGAAAAACATGATTGGAAATCATAGAATCCAAAACATAAGAATTTTTCAGAAAAGCGTATGAACTGTCATGAAGAACACGAAGAACACTTAAAAACAGAGATTTACCAAAACTTAACCAAAGTCAACAAATAACATATCAAAATGATCACATTGGGCAGTAGATTAACAATATATCAAAAAAAATTCAAACTTTGCCCAGAATCATCAAGAAATTACCAAGAACACGAAGTGGGTTTTCGAAAAATGCAAATTGAAAATTTTCAAAATCAGTACCCAAAGCATGTATTGATCATAAAATAAATCACATAATCAGAATCTAGACTGTAATCCGAACAAAACCCAACAAATTTCACAGAAAATGACTGAGAAATAAAGCATTAATGAGCAAAAGTCAGTCATGGCATTCAAAGGTTTTCAAAATTCAACAATGGTGATTTGCAGAAAAGTAAGAGATTAAGGTTCAGAAATCATACCCTATCGTTGAACTATTTCTTGGGAGCCATGGAAAGTTTACAGATTTTGAGAAAATTGAAGGTTTTGAAGGTTTTTGAGAGATTTTAGAGAGAGAAAGTGTTTGGTAGAAAGAAGGTACGGTTCGCAGAGATGACAGTTGAAAGAGTTGAAATTGTAGCATGTGTTTGCTATTTATAGGCAGTTTTCAGAGTGAAGACAGTTGAAGCGTGACAGTTCCACTATACCACCAAGTGAATCATTACATTAGTAGCACCCTTTCAGTTTCTACACATCAGCCAATGACGGCTGACATGAAAGCCTTTAATGCGAATGTCCCCTTTTTCATTAAATGCATTTAAATTTTGAAATGACGTGGGAAAACATTTGCAAAAATGCCCTTATGCCAAAATAAGGACCAAATAGAAAATAAAGAAAACATACATGGGTCTACGTAGCAGTCATGCATGCGGTTTGAAAAATTAAAATAATTTTTTTAAGGAAATAAATTTCAAACCATATTGTAGCTTCTACAAAGCTTGGAAATGAAAACATTGAAAAATGACCAAGTGTTGAAAGGCGATTTAGAATTATGAGGTCAGGATGTAGCATGCGGTTAGGGATATGAGGTTGCTATAAGCGGTTTGACTGCATGCGGTTTTGATCACGCGGTTTCAATAAGGGTGAGGTTTGAAACCTCAACAGGAATTTCAACCTAAAACCCACATACTCAACACAAAAGTTAGTAATAAAGAGTATGGACTTATTTAAGTTCATGCATACCCATTTCTCCTCTGAGAAAAGAAAACCTCTTGGAGTCAAGAGCTTTGGTGAGGATATCAGCAATTTGGTTATCTGTCCCCACATACTCTAGATGGATATTCCCCTTTTCCACATGGTCTTTGAGGAAATGATACTTGATATCAATATGCTTGGTCTTTGAGTGCATGACATGGTTGTTGGAGACTAAAATTGTTTATGTGTTGTCACACATGATTGGGCAATTTCCTTCATTAATTCCATAGTCCACCAACTGTTGCTTCATCCAAAGAATTTGGCAGCAGCAATATATTCAGTCTCTGTGGTTGACACTGAAACTGAGGCTTGCTTCTTGCTGGCCCAAGCAACTATTCTATTCCCAAGGAAATGACAAGTACCACTAGTGTTTTTTCTGTCAATAGTGCAAGCTGCATAATCTGCATCTGAATAACCTACAAGGTCGAAATTCAAATCTTTAGATTACCAAAGTCCAAGATTAGTAGTTCCATAGAGATAGCGGATTATACGCTTGACTGCACTTAAATGTGCTTCTCTAGGATCGGCTTGATAGCGAGCACATACACAAACACTAAACATAATATCTGGACTACTAGCAGTTAAATAAAGTAATGAGCCAATCATACCTCGATATAAGGTTTGATCAACTTTCTTAACTTTTAGATTTTTATCTGAATTATTGCCGATAGCCATGGGAGTATCATATGCTTTTGCATTTTCTAGTCCAAACTTCTTTATCAACTCCTTTGTGTATTTGGCTTGGCTGAGGAAGATTCCATCTTCGCATTTTTTTTGATTTGAAGCCTGAGGAAGAACGTCAATTCTCCCATCATGCTCATCTCAAACTTGCTTTTCATTAGCTTTTCAAAATGCTTACAAAGTAATTTATTAGTAGAGCCAAAAATAATATCATCAACATAAATTTGAACAAGTAATGAATGATTGTTATATTTGGCAATGAATAGAGTTGTATCGATTTTATCACGTTTGAAGCCTTTTTCTAGTAGAAATTTAGATAGAGTCTCATACCACGCCCTTGGAGCTTGCTTGAGTCCATACAAAACTTTTTGGAGTTTGTAGACATGATTTGAAAATTTGAAATCTTCAAATCCAGGAGGTTGAGCAATGTACACGATTTCTTGAAGTTCACCGTTGAGGAAAGCACTCTTCACGTCCATTTGATATAACTTGAAACGCTTGAAAGAGGCGTATCTTGCAACTGGAGCAAAGGTTTCGTCGTAGTCGATTCCTTCTTCTTGCCTATATCCTTGTGCAACCAACCCTGCTTTATTTCTGGTGATGCTTCCATTCTCATCCATCTTATTTCTAAACACCCACTTTGTTCCTATCACTCCTTGATCATGAGGTCTAGGCACTAATGTCCAAACCTTGCATCTTTCAAATTGGTTGAGTTCTTCTTGCATAGCAACAACCCCACTGGAAACTTGGAGTGCTTCATCAACTTTGTTGGGTTCAATTTGAGATATCAAAGAAGTATGCTCTTCATAGTTTGATCTCATTGTTTGAACACCGAAAAACAAATCACCAATCACATTTGTGAGAGGGTGACTGCTGACTTCACGAACCTCGGGGGATAAATCTGGTTGAACTGAGGTTTGCTGAAGATCTTCAATTGGAACATCGTTAGATCCTTCAGCGAAGTCATGGAAAGTAATCTGGTGAAGAGGTTCAATAAGTTGGATGGGTGAATTCTCAACATCTTCCCTTGCGGTTGCATCTGGAGTAGGAACTTCAGGTGCGGTTTGAGAATTGCGGTTTGAGGGAAATTCAGTTGAGGTTTCTGGATTTTTCAGTTCTTGAGGGTCAGGTGCGGTTTTAGAGGATTCACCTGTTTCATTATTCTCAACAAAATCATCAGCAACATTTGGAGCCAAATGTGGCTCAAGGAGAGAATGTTCATCAAAAGTGACATGGACAAATTCTACTATCTTTAAACTAGTTTTATTGAAAACACGAAAAGCTTTAGAATGTTTAGCATACCCAACAAAAATACCTTCATCGGCCTTAGCTCCAAATTTACCTCTGTTTTCTCTTCCGTTGTAGAGGATAAAGCATTTGCAGCCAAAGATTTTGAAGAAAGCAATGTTAGGGGTTCTTCCTCTCCAAAGCTCATATGGAGTTTTGTTATAGGTCTTGTTGATGAAGGAGCGGTTCTGAGTGAAGCATGTTGTGTTGATTGCTTCAACCCAAAAATATTGAGGAAGCTTCGCTTCAGAAATCATGGTCTTTCCTGCCTCAATCAATGTCCTGTTCTTTCTTTCCACAACCCCATTTTATTGTGGAACACCAGCAGTAGAGAAATTGTGATCAATCCCATGCTCATTACAATATTGAGCAACAATGTTGTTTTTTAATTCTGTTCCATTATCGGACCTTACGCTAATGATGTCGTCTTCTTTTTGGGTTTGAAGCCGTCTAAAGAGTGAGGTTAGAATTTCATAGCAATCATCTTTGGTGATCATCATCTCAACCAACGTATATCTTAAATAATCATCCACCACCACTAATGTATATCTATTTCCTCCAATGCTGGCAGTGGTGACGGGTCCAAACAGATCTATGTGAAGCAGTTGTAAACATCTTGCAGTTGAGGGCGCGGTCCTGCTGGTGAAAGACGACGCAGATTGTTTACCAAGTTGACATGCACTGCATTTCTCTGGATGGTGGTCAGCCACTTTGGGTAAACCACGAATGAGGTTTTCCCTTCCAATCTTTGCTAGATACTTGAAGTTCAAGTGGCTCAACTGCTTGTGCCATAGCCAACTATTTTTGCTCACATTTTTAGCTACAAAACAGAGATTAGTAATACTACATGCAGAATTTAAATTGATAATGTAAATATTACTCTTACGAATCCCTGTGAGTAGGGTGACTCCGGAAATGATGTCTTTGATAAAGCAGTTTGAAGAAGTGAAGTTACAATGCATTCCTTTGTCCTTTGTTGCAGAATTGAGAAATTGATAGGAGGTTGTGCTTGAGTCCTTCAACAAGAGAAACCTTCTCAATGGTTAGGTTTCCTCTCCTTATCATACCATACCCAATGGTTTTGCCTTTTTTGTTGTCACCAAAGGTTACAGATGGACCGCTAGCTTCAATGACATCTTCAAGTAATGATCTATCTCCAGTCATATGTCTTGAGCAGCCACTATCAAGATACCATTCATTATTCTTGGAGTGACCAGTCATTAAGCAGAGGACCTGAAAGATAAACATTTAAAATGAGGTCCCCTTTATTCTTTGGGTTCTGAGGTTAACACCTTTTGATGACCCACACCTGTTTGACAGAAGGAGGATTATTCTTTCTGGCAATAAGTGTGAACCTCAGAAGGCATTCTGCAGCCTTGTGACCTAAACCATTACACACAGAGCATTTATGAAAGATATGAGCAACATGAGGTTTTACAAACTCTTTACTCTTCTTAGGATTTGCATTCGGTTTGGGAACTGCGGTTTTAGCCTTAACAAAGGTAGGCATTTGCGGTTTGACCGTAATTTTTCTAGGAACGCTCCCCTTGCTTTTGAAGGCTAGAGGTGCGGTCGAAGAAGAAGGGCGGTCAGCCGTGCGGTTGGCTACACAACATACTTCACCAGGTACGGTCGAAGTAGTAGTGCGGTCAGCCGCATATGAAACCTCCTCTGCGGTTTCAACCACATATTCTTTTCTTTTCATTTGATTATCTCTCTCAAATTGTTTCTTAGGATAGACATAATGGAAGTTAAGTGGAGCCTTTTGTTCCTGTCCTTTACCCTTAGAATCAGAATGCATTTCCTTAGGAATTTCATTAGTTTGATTTGAAAATTCCTCATCCTTTTCACAATAGGATGCATACTTCAAATTTTCACCTGTTTGGAATCCCAAGCCATCTTTATCACCACTAGCTTTTTGGGACTCTATAATTTGATCCGTGGTGACACGTGATTTGGTCCACTCATCAACTACCTTCTGCATGTCATTGTTTTGAGCAACCAAGTCATCGTTCCAAAGTTGAAGTGCAGCAAACTTAGTTTCTAGGATGCGGTTTTGTTCTGTAAGAGGAGACATACATTTAACTTGGTCTTTGAGATTAGAAATTTCAGACCTCATTATAGTTTTCTCCGCCTTAAGCTGAGTAATTTCATCATGTGCTAAAGACAAGGCTTTCTTAACATTTTAGAATTTTAGGATCATCATTTCAGCTTCCTTGAACATTCTTTCATGTTCCATGGGAGAAACCTCTTCCACCACATTTTTCAAAATTTTCTTTGTTGGAATTATTTTTGAAGGTGTTGCATTTTTGGATGAAAAAATGGGACGTGAGTAAGAACTATTCCCAATTTTTACACTAGGAGTAAGTTGCACGTCATCATCCATTTTAGTAACCCTAAATGAGGTTTTCGTAGGAATAACCTCTTCTTCCATATCCAGCGACTCAACTGACTCAGAATCTGAATCATCAGAAGCGTCTGCAACTAAGCAGAGATTAACCTCTTCGGTTTCATCATCACTTCCTTCATCAGAATCTGTTTTAATCCAAGTTGCTAACTCCTTTGAGTTCTCTTCCTCTTCAGCAACCATTCCCTTGCGATGAGAAAATTTCGCAGGAGAGGTTTTCTTTTTCATATATTCAAATCTAGGCTGTGGACACTCAGATGCAAAGTGATCAGGTTTTCTACAATTGTAGCAAACTAGATCACTCTTTTTCTTTGTATCAGCAGCCTTGGAAAAAGTTGCTAGATGTTTGCCTTTTGAAAATGATTTAGTGAAAAGTTTTGAGGATTTTCTAAACTTTTGAAATCTTTTCACAAACATGGCAAAATCATCATCATCCATTTTGATGAATGATGCGGTTGATATGGAAGGATCTGAGGTTTGATTTGAAGTAGATGGTTTCTCCTCATGTTCCACTACGGACATAGAAAGTGATTTTCTTTTCCCTTCAACCTCTTCAATATGATCTAATTTAAGCTCATAGACTCTAAGGTTTGCATACAAGTTACTTAACGTCTAAGTATTCAAAACTTTAGAGTCCTCAATAGATGTGGATTTATTGACCCATCTCGAACCCAAAGTAGCTAGAAAAGTCATATTGACTTCTTTATCAGTTAAAGTTTTGCCAAGAGATCTACAAGCATTAACTACTTCAACGTAGCGATCGTACGCTTGGCGCAAGGTTTCGTTGGATTTTCTGTTGAAGTTGTTATCGGATCTTTCAACAGCATATCTTTTATTTTCCTTGCATAGATCATCACCTTCAAGGTAGCTCTCTATGGCATCCCACATCTGCTTTACGGTTTTGGAGTACATGACCTTTTGAAGGGTTGATACGAGCAGGGTTCCAGGAATGATGAACCTTGCTTTGCTGTCCAAAGCAGCTAATCATCTTTCCTCATCAGACCACTCAGATTTGGGCTTTTAGACTTCTAGAAATTCAGCACTGGTGGTTGGATTGGTTTTGGCCTTCATGGGAACAAATGGGCCATTTGTCACGCATTCCACCAGCATTTCATCAATAGTTTCCAAATGGATTAACATTCGGACCTTCCAGATGTCAAAGTGGTCTTTGTCCAAAATAGGAATGTGTGAATAGTTAATCGTTGTCATGATTTTAGAATTTGCCATAGCGAATCGGCACAAAAGCTGTTAAGCTTGAAAAATTGTGGTTTTATAAATGTTTTTGCTCTGATACCACTTGTTGGTCCCAAAGGTGGCAACAAGGGTGAAATTACCCGGATCGCGCGCGGCGAGGCGGTTGTCTTTCGCGAATGTTTGGGACCTCGCTTTCGGGAAGGAGAGGAGTCGCCACGCGGTTTTGTATTTTGAGCCCAAACGTTGAAAAACAACTTAGTGGAAAAGGTGTCGTTTTTATTGGTAGCAAAAACTTGGAAAAGGCTTTGAAAAGGGGTGTCGTTTTTATTGGTAGCAAAAACGTGACAAAAAGGCTTTTTAGTACCAGAGATTGTTAGGTTCGGAGGTCACATTACGTTTCGGGAAGAGTATTTTGAGATCACCCGAAATGCCTCGTATGACGAGTCTTTCTACCTTTCTCAAAATTGTGTGTGTGTGTGTTTGCATTTTGAAAATGGGGGCTTGAATGACAAGCAATCTTGGTTTGAATGTCAAACGTTGATTTTGTGATTTTTTGGAAAAGGCGAGCGTTTGAATGACAAACGTCGGTTTTGGAGTTTTTAGGAAAAGAGGTGCGAATGACGCGTTTTGAATTTACTTAAGTGTCAAATGTTGAATTTTAAGAAAAGAGCGTTTGAATGTCAAACGTCGGATTTTGAGTTTTAAAGATGATCGTTTGGATGCCAAACGTCACTTTGCGCGTTTTGAAAGAGAGTTCGAATGACGAACTCCGGTTTTGAACTGGGCATTACATTGTTAGCGATTTTACGGGAAAAAAACATTAAATGATATGTGATCAACGAATCATTTTGCGATTCAGAATTTTGATATGTAAATACTATCACGAGCCAAACGGCTCGGACTTGTAAATGACAGTATTTAAAATGCGGTATCAACGGAATCAAACGACCCGGATTTTAAAGGTGCGATCAACGAACCAAACGGCTCGGACTTGTAAAGTTGCGTTATTTAAATGACAATCAACGGATCGAACGATCCAAAATTGTAAATGACTATCACGAATCAAACGGTTCAGACTATGAAATTGCGTAAAGTAAATGACATTTAACAGATCAAACGATTCGGACCGTTAAATGACATAAAAGTAAAGAAACGGGGCCGGAATGCCGTTTTAACCCGAGATTACTTCTCTTACGGGAGAGAAGAGGATCTGGGACTAAAACGTATCGGACCCCATCGACGGTGACGTCTACATGTTAACGACTTTTGACCGAGACGGTTGTAGCGACTAACGCGTAAATCGAGACAGAACGAGTGTTTAGGGAGAGAGAGTGTTACTTATGGCTAGGGGTTGACTCTTTTGGCTCGGTTGACGTATACGGGATACGGTTTAGTGTTTGGAATGGTGTTTCTTGTATTTGGTTGAAATACGAAGTTTTCACGCAAATCGAGGCAAAACGGGGCTCGGGAGAGGGTGAAATGTGTTTGGGCCATAGCTATGGTGAAAAATGGATAATGTTTTCTCTTTTTTTTAAATGTTTGACAGCCTTCTGTATTTATAGGGTAAATTTGCAGAAGAGTCCGGACGGACTTATGCTGAATTTCAGGGGGTTTTGGGGTATTTTGGAAAATGGGAGGACTTACTGGCATTTCTGTTTTGCCTGTAAAACAGTCTGGACGGACTGTGACAACATCTCAAGGGTATTTTGGTCATTTCACTCTGAAATCTGATTGATGTTGACCGGAGGGCTGTGGCATGTGTGCCACGTGTCCCTGTGATTCACCAGGGCATGGATTTTCGTGCCATTATTCCCGATTTTGTCCGTTTTTTAAATAACTGTCCGGAAAATATCCGAAATGCCCCCGGAAAGTGCCGGAAAGTGCGTTTTTCAGGAGAAGTTGTACTTTTATGTGTGACCACGTGTGTTGAGTACGCTTTGACGTTGGGATGCACGGGGCAGTCCCGGGACGTCTTGTTGGCTTGAGAACGGGGAGTTTAAAGGGTTCCGGTTAACCTGGAGCGGGCCATTTAACGGATTCCGGTTAACTTTTAACGGATTTTGACGATCCGGATTTGGGTACTTACAGTTAGCCCCTCAGCGACGTCACTTTCGAAGGAAGTGGGGTCGTCGAAAAAGATAAAGATTCAAATCGGAGGATGCCTTATTTGAAGAGACCTGAGAGGTCAGTTGGCTGGACCATTATCAAAAGGATTCCTACGTATCCCGAGCGGGAATCAAGCCGATCGCAGTTCGTAGGTGCGAGGGTCGTGCGTGGGGACCTTGACCTAAGCGAGGCTGTTGTGAGGCGTCTGAACCTGAGTGGGACCATTGCGAGGTATCTGAACCTGAATGGAGACTATTGTGAGGCGTCTGAACCTGAGATTAATGAAACTTTCGAGGGCGTGTGGCGCCTCAGACCGAGATTACTGAAACATTCGAGGGCCTGTGGCGCCTCAGACCGAGATTACTGAAACATTCGAGGGCGTGTGGCGCCTCAGACCGAGATTACTGGAGCATTTGAGGGCGTGTGGTGCCTCAGACCGAGATTATTGAAACATTCGAGGGCGTGTGGCGCCTTAGACCGAGATTACTGAAACATTCGAGGGCGTGTGGCGCCTCAGACCGAGATTACTGGAGTATTCGAGGGTGTGTGGTGCCTCAGACCGAGATTACTGAAACATTCAAGGGCGTGTGGTGCCTCAGACCGAGATTATTGAAACATTCGAGGGCGTGTGGCGCCTCAGACCAAGATTACTGGAGCATTTGAGGGCGTGTGGTGCCTCAGACCGAGATTACTGAAACATTCGAGGGCGTGTGGCGCCTCAGACTGAGATTACTGAAACATTCGAGGGCGTGTGGTGCCTCAGACCGAGATTACTGAAACATTCGAGGGCGTGTGGCGCCTCAGACCGAGACTACTGAAACATTCGAGGGCGTGTGGTGCCTCAGACTGAGATTACTGAAACATTCGAGGGCGTGTAGCACCTCAGACCGAGACTACTGAAACATTCGAGGGCGTGTGGTGCCTCAGACCGAGATTACTGAAACATTCGAGGGCGTGTGGCACCTCAGACCAATATTACGAGGACGTGTTTGTCCTGAGATGAAGGCGTTTGTGCCTTGGGATTGATTTTGGGAGGCATTCGTGCCTTGGGGGCTGGACTTATGATGGCGGCCAGGTTTTATCTACTGGGGGTATGGTGAAAATGACGGGAATGGCTGTGTCAAATGGATATCATAACAACATGGAAGGATTGACGTTCTAACGACGGGGTTAGGAACGGGATGTGATCTCGAGAGAGACTGACACATTGTTGGGGGAAAGTGCCTATAGTCCTAACAGAACTAGTTAGGAATTGGGGATTGATTGATGTTTCTTCTTAGACGGATGGTCTTAGGATCCTGCTGGGGAGGAATGTTCGGGCTTATAATGATGGCCAAAGAGGGATTGTTGTGCGGGCTTACCTTGATGGCCGCTGAAGTGGGATGGTCGGGCTTACGATGATTGCCGGGGAAGTGAATGTTAACTTGCTGGAGTGAAAAGGTATTCGGGCTTACGAGGATGGCCGAAGAGGGATTGTTGTGCGGGCTTACCTTGATGGCCGCTAAAGTGGGTGTTGGGTTTTATGGGTTCATGCGCAGCGGAATTAGCATCTAAATAACACAAAACCCAAGAGCCCTAAGATCCGTTCTATACGATTAAATTGAATTCCTATGAGATAGAATTTACCAACCTTAATTGCTTTCCGTTCTTGAGCTATCGAACAATTATCAATGTGATTTTAAATCACAAATTTCGATCTTCAAGACTTGAATCTTCAGATTGCTTGAACAATTAGAACTCTAGGCCTTGATCGTCGTACGAGCGAAGACCCTCTAGTAGTATCCACACTTTAGAATGAACCAAGAACAGTTCTTAAGAATTGCTAGATTCTTAAACCTATGGAAGAAATATTGAGAAACATTTTTTGTGATTTTTCCTTAGAAAATTCGGCTGTCAATTAGGGTTTACAGACTCGTATTTATACAACATTAGTATTAGAGTTATTGACCTAATCGTATTAGGAAACAAGCTGTAAACCGTCTCTGTGGCTTGATCTGTCGCGCGACCAGACGAGTCCTCTGGACAGGATCTATCGCGCGATGACTTATGCCTGATGAGGAACTCTCAAATTTCTTCCTTTGGTTTAACTAATTCATTCTAGTTGTGTGTGACCCAATAGGATTATATTATGTTGGCAATGAGCTCGATCATATCGACCCTCATAAAACATAAGCGGACTCTAGCAAGCCATTATGTCTACCCAATTAATATAACGTAAGAGTTCACGTTTCCAATGGTACACTTCCATTTCTCCCAGGGGCGGAGCCAGGGAGGGCAGGAGGGGGCACTCCCCCCCCCCCCCAGCGGCGAAAATGCAATGGAATTTTTTTTTTGCCCCCCCCATAATTTTGTTATATATGTATATATATAATTAACTTCAAGATTAACACCAGTGAGTGGTGCAGTTCAGTGGTAGAAGGGGTGAAGTTAAAGCATTTGGTGTTTCCTTTCAAATCCATGTTCGAACCCTGTTACCTACATTTTCAATTAATTTTATTTGTCTTCCATCTTTGCTATTCTCTCTCTCTCTGCATTTCTTTCTCTTTCTCCTAATTTCCTCACATTTTTTTAATCTTAATTAATTAGTTAGGCTTTTCCCATTTTTTTTTGTTTTTGGTCTTTCTTCCTATTATCCCAAGTTTAATTAGCAAATTTGAATTTCTTTTTTGTACGAGTAATATATTTTAATAAATTGTTTGCGTTAAATACTTCAACATTATTTCACTCGTTCTTTGAATTATTTACTTTTATCATTTTTGTTAACTAAAATACATTGTATTTCATGGATCCGACCCATTTTTTACTTGTCCGACCCGAAAATTATTTTTCGGGGGCGCTGCCCCCGAATCCCCGTGTAATCTTGCCCCCCCTCGGCCAATTCCTGGCTCCGCCCCTGATTTCTCCCTTTGTCTCACGATGTTATATTGAACACAAGCCATGGTCCACGTCAACTTGAATTTGTTCAATGCTTTTTCGATACTGAGTATAATGATAATCCAATCACATTGGGGTATGCCCATACACTTTCATCATTATCACTCATTGAGGGGCCCAAGCAAAACATCTCTCTTTCGAGGGACAAATTCCATCTTGACTTATCATCCTTCCCATCATGAATCCGATCATGCCAAAGATAGCCTTTATAAATATCGTGTTAAGATATCGTTTGACTAAAATCAAACATAACTTTCATCATAGGTAAGGTCATGATAATGTCTGGTCAAGGGACTAAATGAAGTGACCATATGAGATTTAATTATGACATTTGACCATGACATAAATCTCATACGAGTCAAGTCCAGTCACTTGTTCACTAACAAGTACCCATAAATTTAATGTGCATCTCCATGCATATAATCATCATATGATTATCCATTAACATTTATACTAATTATTCACTTAATAATTAGGGACAGAGATTATTACAATAAATATGCAAAATATATAATAATCAAATAATAAACTTTTCTCTATAATCAAGGATAAAGATGATACATAACGGTTTTAACTTAAACATAACTAAAGCCTAGGGCATTACACCAATAGTCTCCCACTTGCACTAGGCTCCATCTATGTATCGAATACTCATGGGCCTAACATGACCATCATGCTTCTGCCTGTGCGAGGATCTTTGTAAGTGAATCCCTAATGTCATTATCGGTTGATACTTTGCATATCTTAACGTTTTCTCATTCTAATGAATTCTTGAAAAACGTCTAAGCATGTGTTTGGATTGCTGTTGTGACCTTGGTTCCATTGCTTGCACAAATGACGCCACAATTATCACAACAAAGTTGCACTGATTAGTGATACTTGGAACATTTCCAAAACACTAAATGAACTTTTGATCCAAACTGCCTCTTTTAGCCACATCATATGTTGCTAAAATTCGGCCTTAGTAGTAGAATCGGCTACAATTTTCTACTTGGAATTCTTCCAATCAAAACCGCACCTCTTATAAACATAAACACAAATCCTAATTGCGATTTTAAATTAACTTTGTCAGTTTGGAAGCTAGCATCTATGTAATCCTTACAACAAGATTATCTTCCAACCTTTCAAATACCAAGAACATATCCTTAGTTCTTCTTAAGTACTTAAGGATCATCTTGACTGCCATCCAATGGTTCTCAACATGATCAGATTGGTATCGACTCGTCATGCTTAGAGCATATGAGACGTCGGGTCTAGTACAAATCATGGCATACATGATAGATCCAAATGCCGGAGCATATAGAACTTCATTCATTCCCTTTTTCTCATCAGTTTTTATAAGACAATGAGTATTGCTAAGAGAAACACCATGACCCATTGACAAGTTACTTTTCTTAGACTCTTCTAAGAACCTTGTCAATGTGAGTATTTTGACTCAAACCAATTTATCCTTTTAGATCTATCTCTATAGATCTTGATGCCAAGGATTTATGCGGCTTCACCCATATCTTTAATTGAGAAACCTTTCCTTGACCAAGACTTGACAGTCTTAAGTGTCGGAACTTCGTTTTTCCAATGAGTAAGATATCATTGTAATACGACAATAGAAATAATACTACGATCCCACTGAATTTCATGCATACACAAGATTCATCTTCGTACTTGATGAAGTCAAACTTTTTGACTGATTCATCAAAATTGAATATTCCAATTCCTTGAAGCTTGCTTCAACCCATCTCATGGATCTTTGCAACATGCACACTTTATTAGAATTTCTTGAAGACAAAACTTCGGTTTATGTACTATACACATCCTTAATAATCTTTCCATTTTAAGAAAGGCTTTTGACATCCATTTGTCATATCACATAGTCATAATATGCGATAATGGCAATTAAAATTCTAATAGACTTTGACATTGTAACTGGCGAAAAGGTTTCAACATAGTCAATACTATGAATTTGCCCAAATCCCTTTGCTACAATCCTTAGTCATGAAAGTATACACCTTCTCATCCATGCCGGTCTTGAAGACCTACTTGCACCCTTTAGTTTTTATACCTTCAGGTAGCTCAATCAAGTTCCAAACTTGATCATTAGACATGGATTGTAATTCAGACTCCATGGTTCCTAACCATTTATCCAAATTAGGTGTGGACATCGTCTCAAGATAGGAAGTAGGATCGTCATTCTCAATGACTTCCACTTTATTACTTTCCGATACGAGAAATCAATATTTCATGAGTTTAGATCGTAACCTATCTGATTTACGATGGACTTGTGCATCTTGAATCGGTTCCACAACTCCTTGTGAACTTGGTTCCGTCTCTACTCTTGGTTCCATATTATTTTCAGGTTCTTGAACTTCTTCAAGATTATTTTTACTCCCACTATATTCTTTATTGAGAAACTATTTCTCAAGAAACGAATCGTATAGAGCAACAAACATTTTGTTCTCTTTGCGGTTGTAAGATCAATTTTCGAAAATAACCTTGTCAGATTTGGTGCTAACTTATCAGAGACATGTCTCTTCTTATAAGCTTTGCAAACCTAAATCTTCTTGATTATTATATATTTTGCATATTTATTGTAATAATCTTCGTCCCTAATTATTAAGTGAATAATTAGTATAAATGTTAATGGATAATCATATGATGATTATATGCATAGAGATGCACATTAAATTTATGGGTACTTGTTAGTGAACAAGTGACTGAACTTGACCCGTATGAGATTTATGTCATGGTCAAATGTCATAATTAAATCTCATATGGTCGCTTCATTTAGTCCCTAGACCTGAGATTATCATGACCTTGCATATGATGAAAGTTATGTTTGATTTTAGTCAAACGATATCTTAACACGATATTTATAAAGGCTATCTTTGGCATGATCGGATTCATGATGGGAATTGTTGTGGGTATTTTTCAGCATGGTGACATCTTCAGTTGCTCCTGCATGTCAAGATGTTACTCCACTGTAAGTATCGTTTTAATATTTACTTATTTGATATTTCCTAATATCTTTATTATTATTTTCCAGTGAATAGGAGAGAAGAATACGGGATATTATTCTAGCACGTTCAACACATCTTCAACGGCAAGGATGACTTGGTCTCACGGACGTTGAAGAGGATAAGATTATTCCCGAGATTGTAGGAACAACTTTTACCCATTCAAACTTACTTATATTTAAGGGGAGATGGAGATGGAAAAACATACATACTATTGTACACTCACACACTCTACGCACATCTCTCTTGTAATTCTCTCCATCATCTTCCACAGTTGTAACTCAATTATTATAGTGAAACTTTTAAGGTTTGAGACCTAACTCCCGGGGTTTTTTCCAAAGAGGTTATCACCTCTAAGGTTTTCCTCGTTAACAAATCGTGGTGTCATTCTTTCTCTTTAGGTCTTTGTTCCATTTAGTCGAATTCCACAGTTCCCTCCTAGTTATTTAATCCACACACTTGCCAAAGTTAAGATTCAACACTATTGTTTTTTCTACCAAAACAATTTGGCGCCCACCGTGGGGCCTCGTGGTTTATCGGTTATTTGGATCATTTCCTGAGCGAATTCATCATGTCTGCACCTCCCAATGTGTCCGCCGCCGGCAAGGGTACCGCCGTCACTCCAACATCAGGAGGTAGAACCAGCTTGTTGCCGCCACCTCCTCAGACCGGACCTCAGCAAACTCAACCTACAAAGACTCCGCAAAAGGAATCGACTTCTTCCAATGTAGATGCTGACATTCGGACTATCCTAACCATGTTGAATCAGAGGTTGGATCAACAAGATAGCAATTCCAAGGTGTTGGCCAATTCCATGGTCAAGATGCAGAGGGATCAACAGCTCATCGCTTCGCGGCTTGAAAACATCTCACCATTGCGTGCAAGGAACCTCAACTTCGACAACACCGAAGGATCTACGCTCCAGAATGAATTTATTCCAATGAATAGTCCACCTCAAACTCCTCGGTGACATCCTTGCAGGGACACCCTAATGACGCCACCTTCGGCGGGGATTCACCCAGTTCATTCCATTCATTGACAACACCACCGTCACAAATACCACGGATAACTCTGATTTGCTGAATAATCTTTTAAATAATAATAATTTCAATCGTATTCCTATGGCTGACCCTTTTGCAGGAAACCCACTAGCCAAACAGATGCAGGATCTCAGGGAGCTGATAATGAACGTGCCCGGCATAACTCCTCCAATCCAACCAGTGTCTCAGAACTGCTACAATCAATCTCGGTTTGTCCTAGCAATTGCAAATGTCGACATCCCGAAGCGTTTCAACGTTCCATCTATAAAGTTGTATGACGGCACCACAGACCCAGAGGAGCACGTTGCTCACTATCAGGAGAAGATGGACATAATCCATATTCCGCTCCAATTCCGGGAGGCTTGCTTATGCAGAGGATTTGGATCAACCTTGGTTGGACCAGCTCTCAAATGGCTGATTAGGCAGCCCCTAGGTTCAATTGGTTCATGCTCCCAGCTTATCAACATGTTCTACAACCAATTCTCGTGTAGTCGACAATTTGAGAAGCTGACAAGTGATCTCTACAATGTGACCCAACAACCTAATGAAACTCTGAAAGATTATGTTCATCGGTTCAATAAGGAAGTACTGGAAATTCCCAATCTTGACATGTCAACAGCCACAGAAGCATTCAAAATGGGATTGAAGAAAGATTCACAGTATTATCAAGATTTGGTGATGACTCCTTGTAAGCGGTTGGAAGAAGTCAGGAGCAGGGCATTGAGATTCATAAGATTGGAGGAAGATGAGCTGCGAAGATCAAAGTCCTCGTCCAAGTCGTCGACATATGATCACCCTGACAGGAAAACCGAATCATCCCATCGCAGGAACAACCGTTCCAATCCTTACCCAAGAATAGATACTAGCAAAATAAATTCAATAGACGGTGAGGATGAAGATAATGATAATGTGCCTAACATTTCTGATTATTGTTTTTCTGTTGACATTTCAGGTATACTCTGTGCAATGGGCAACCTAGGGGACAAAGCCAGATGGCCAAAGAAGACGGATAAGCCTACGGGATGACGTGACAAATCAAAATGGTGCGCTTACCATGTAGACTTTGGGCATATTACTGAAGATTTCATCGCACTAAGAAAGGAGATCAGTTACTTGCTCTCGAAGGGACATCTTAAGGAGTTGCTGGGATCCAGAAAGAAGAAGGCTGAAAGTGCAGAAGCTCCTCATGAAGTCGGGAGACCAGCATCTCCCCCAGCATCAACAAAGGTGATCAATTTCATTAGTGGAGGCTCAGAAATATGTGGCACTTCCTATTCTGCCGCAAAACGACATGCTAAGGAGTCAAAAGAGGAGAGGCCAGAAAGACAACCAAGAATGTCGACACCTTACCATGATCCAATCACCTTTGATGAGAGTGATCAAGATAACTTGTTGGAACCCCATCACGACAGCCTAGTTATTTCCTTGCAGATCGCCAATTGTACAATCCGGCGTATCCTGGTTGATGGGGGTAGCTCTTTCAATCTCATTAAGTTGAGCACCCTCAAGGAAATGAACATCCCAGAATCGGAGATCATCAAGAAATCCTCAGTATTGGTAGGCTTCAGTGGTGAAGTCAAAGAAACAGTGGGGGAAATAAAGCTTCCAATATACTCAAAGGGCCTCAACACCATGGAGCGGTTCTGTGTAATCGATTGTGCAACATCCTACAATGTTATTCTTGGAAGACCATGGATTCATGGGATGAAGGCTATCCCATCCACTTACCATCAGTGTGTGAAGTTCCCAACACCTTGGGGTGTCGCCAAAATATACAGTGATCAGCAGGTGGCCAAGGAATGTTATAAGACTTCAATGAAGGCGTCGACATCTCCAAAACAAGCATAGCAATTACAGAGGAAAGTACGTGAAGTCCTGGAAGCTAGGAAGAACGATGTGAAAGAAGTATTGCCTTCCAACCCGGATGATGAGTGAGTTTTACACTCATCCATTGACTACTTTTTGAACTTATTATTTGCTTAATCCTTGAGTTTTGTGTGTTTAATGGATGTTTTTAGTGTTTTTAGTTTCAGTGGTTCAAGTTTGGAAATTGGGAACAATTGTGAATAAATCAAGTGGAAAATTGAGATGATGCAATTATGGGTTGAATCAAGTTATAAGTGGGACAAAACCAAGGCAATTGTAGTGGAAGAAAGCAGCTGGGCCAATGCAAGAATGAAAGTTGGGCAAAGGAGGATGGAAATTGGGCCATTTCAAGTAGCTGGGCCGGAAGGAAGAAAAGAAAATGGGCCTAACAGTCTGCCAAGGTGGGCGGTCGCTCAGGTTCTTATGGGCGGCCGCTCAGGAGAAAAAAATGTTGAAGCTTTGAACCTTCTGTCGATGTGGGCGACCGTGCAGTGCAGTGTGGGCGGCCGCACACGAGTATGAGTTGTGAAGACCAAATGTTTCTGGAGAACTGGGCGACCGCCCAGGGGTGAAGTGGGCGACCGCCCACGAGGCGTTTTGCAGAAGGCTTCCAGGCGGATTGGTATTAATGAGAAATGATGATTTCTATTAATGGTGACTGTTTATGATTTTAATAAAGGGTTAATTGCAGCAGTGGTGCTTGGAGAACATGGGTTATTTATTTTTTATTATTATTTTTTCAGTTTTTTTTAGAGACCTATAAGTAGAGAGTCATTATCTTTTCTCTAGGTTTTTTTTTTATGCAGAATTTTCTTAAACATTCCTTGGTGTTCTTCTATTTCATGGATAGCTAATTTCTTAGTTCTTGGAATTGGAGGTAACATTTTATGTTTTAAGTCTTACTTTTCATTTTTATCTTTGTGGTACTTGGGATTATCAAGTTATTTTCAATGGAATTTTAGAACTCTTGTCTTGATCAAATAATTGTTCTTGAATTATTTAGAATTTCAATTGTGAACCGCCAAATTTACAATTGAATTTAGTCTTGGCTTGATTTTCACAATTTGTTGAATCCCCGCCAAACGATTCATAAGAATTGTGGTTTATTTGGTGTTCTTAAGTTCTAAAATGGGTTTCTAACTAATTTATGAACGGGCCAAGGGAATAGATTAGTTAGAAACACTTGATTGTAAATCACCCGCCAAAGTGTCTCAATCATACTTTTGTAAGAACAAAACCCCAAGTGCACTTTGATTGATGAATTGTGAACTTGAGCATAATTTGTGAAACCAATTCCGGGAATTGTCTCCTTATTATTGAAATCTTTTATAATCACTTTTAATTAATTTTTGAAAACACATTAGTCTTAAACAAATCAACAAATCATTCACTTTACCAAATTTTTTGTTATAGCAATAATTCCTACACTTTAAATTCGTGTCTCTGTGGTTCGACCCGACTTACCCTATTTACAAATCACTTGTAGATAGTTGAGTTGGAAAATTATTTTTGACGTTTCGACGTTCGTCACCGGACATCAAGGTACTTATTGGCAGTGACATCCCATCAGATATAGAAGAAAAGCTTGTGGACTTATTAAAAAGCAGAGTAAAGAGTTTTGCTTGGAGACATGATGACATGACCGGCATCAGCAAAGATGTCATCACTCACAAACTTAACATCGATCCTAGTTTTAAACCAGTGCACCAGAAACGAAGAAAATTTGCAGAAACAAGAAACCAGATCATCAAGGAAGAGGTAGAGCGCTTACTCAAGGCCAACATGATCCGAGAGGTAGATTATCCAAGATGGTTAGCAAACGTGGTTGTAGTTGAGAAGAAGAATGGGAAATGGCGAGTCTGTGTTGACTTCACCGACTTAAATAAAGCCTGTCCAAAAGACCCTTTCCCTCTGCCTCACATAGATTCGTTAGTTGATGCCACATCCGGACATGAGCTCCTCACCTTCATGGATGCATCTTCAGGATTCCAGCAAATCCAGATGGAACCATCTGACCAGGAAGACACCGCCTTCATAACGCCAACAGGTATTTATTGTTATATTGCTATGCCTTTTGGACTAAAAAATGCAGGTGCTACATATCAGAGGCTCGTCAATAAAATGTTCAAAGATTAGGTTGGGGACACAATGGAAGTATATATTGACGACATGGTAGTAAAATCCAAGAAAGCCGAAGATCACATAAGCAACTTATCTCAAGCCTTTGACATCTTGGATTGTTTCAATATGAAACTTAATCCAGCTAAATGCAACTTTGGAATGAAGGCAGGGAAGTTTTTGGGTTACATGGTTACTAAAAGAGGCATTGAAGCTGCCCCAGAACAGATACGTGCTATTATTAACCTGTCATCACCTCAATCTGTCAAGGACGTCCAAAGATTGACAGGAAAGATTGCTGCACTCACCAGGTTCATTTCAAAATCCTTGGATCGATGCAAACCTTTCTATGACATCCTAAGGAAGAATAAGAAGTTCCAGTGGGAGAACCAACATGAAGAAGCCTTTCAGGAGCTCAAAACTTACCTGTCGACACCTCCATTATTGGCCAAGCCTCAGGAGGAGGAACATCTTTACATCTACCTGGCAGTATCAGATGGCGCTGTTAGTGCAGTCTTGGTGGCAGAATGAGATGGTAGTCAGCAACCCATCTACTATATAAGTAAGACACTTTTAGATGCAGAGACCAGGTATTCTCATTTACAGAAGTTAATTTTAGCTTTGATAACTGCTTCTATTAAATTAAGGAACTATTTTGAAACACATGCTATAATTGTACGCACTAACTATCCTATTAAGAATATTATGAGAAAACCAGAGATGTCAGGTCGAATGGCGAAGTGGTCTGTATAATTAAGCACATACGACATTAAATATGAGCCCAGAACAGCAATAAAATCTCAAGCTTTAGCTGATTTTGTGTCTGACTTTAGTCCAACCATGCAACAAGAGGTGAAATTGGAGGTTCAGCAACTTCAAGATGATGGCATCCTAAAGATCTGGACTCTCTACACAGATGGTGCTTCTAACATGAGAGGTACAGGTCTTGGTGTTATACTAAAATCGCCACAAGGGGACATAATACCACAATCCATCAGCTGCAGTTTCAAGGCCACTAATAATGAAGCAGAATACGAGGCATTAATTGCAGGTCTAACAGCAGCCCAGGACCTAGTTGTCAAGCATATCCGGGTGTTTATAGATTCTTTGCTAATTATCAACCATTACAATGGATCCTACATAGCAAAAAATGCAAAGATGACGACATATTTGGAAATTGTAAAAATTTTGGCGGCCAAATTCAAAACATTTACTTTGGAACAGATTCCACGAGAGGAAAATTCTCAAGCAGATGCTCTGGAAAACTTAGGTTCAGCCTTCAAAAGCATTTCACAGACATGCATCCCAATTGTGCATGTTGACATCCCAGCAATTGATCATCTTGAACTGTTCGTTCTAGATATCGATGTACCTTCCCCTCCAGCAGCAACTTCTTAGACAGCTCCTATTATCAAGTATCTCTTAGATGATACAATCCCAGCCGAGGAGAAAAATGCTAGAGCCTTCAGGGTAAGAGTATCTAAGTATTTACTTATTGATAACCTTTTGTTTAGAAAATCTGCTGCAGTCACTACTTAAGATGTCTAGAAGCGAGCATCGAGCCCATCGGGTTCTCAAGGAGGCGCATGAAGGAGAGTGTGGAAATCATACCGGGCGAAGTCCGCATACCAAGGCTCTGAGGATGGGCTATTTTTGGCCCACAATGAGAAGAGACGCCGCGGACTATGCAAAGAAATGTGACTCCTATCAACGACATGGGGACATCCTGCACCAGCCAGCAGAGCTATTGCATCCTATCCTGTCGCCATGGCCATTTATGATTTGGGGAATGGACATCGTAGGAAAATTACCCAGGGCACCAGGAGGAAGAGTATTTCTATTAGCTATGACAGACTATTTCTCTAAATGGGTAGAAGCTGAGGCGTACGCACAAGTTCGTGACAGAGAAGTAATCTCTTTCATCAAAAGAAATATATTCAGCCGATTTGGGATACCTTCAGAGATAATATGTGATAATGGCTCCCAATTCATTAGTAAGAAAACCCAAGATTTCTTGACATCTTGGGGAGTCAAGATGGTGACATCTTCACCTGTTCACCCTCAAGCCAATGGACAGGCAGAATCTAGCAACAAAATAATCATAAGCAACTTAAAAAAGAGTCTGAACCAGAAGAAAGGACGATGGGCAGAAGAGTTGCCAATGGTTCTATAGGCTGACAGGATGACATCTAAGAACGCTACTGGTCAAACTCCCTATTCACTTGTATTTGGGACAGAATCAGTTATTCCAGCAGAAGTACTTGTACCTACGGCCAGATACAGTTTGTTGACGTCTGAACATAATAAAGACATCTTGACATATGACTTAGATACAGTAGACGAACTAAGGGACATGGCCAAAGTTCGGATGGCAGCATATCAACAAAGGGTAGCCAGATCTTACAATAAAAATGTAAGGGTTAGAAGGTTCCAAGTAGGAGATTTAGTCCTACGAAAGGCATTCTAAAATACAAAGGAACTCAATGCAGGCAAGCTCGCCCCAAAGTGGGAAGGACCCTACCTGATAGATGCACAGGCCGGGAAAGGAGCATATCGTCTGTCAACCTTGGATGGCCAAATGATACCACGAAGTTGGAACGCCATTCACCTTAAAAGGTATTACATTTAAACAATGCACCCCTTTAACTCATCCCATCCCAGGTATGGACAATCCTTTATTTATTTGTAACCTTCCATTTTCATATTTACTATTTTCTTACTTCATTACAAATTAAGATGTCACTAACACAACTTGTGGAGAGGCGTCAACATAGTTGACGTCCATTTTTAACATGTCTTTGTCTTATGAGGTGTTGACATACGAAAATGGGGACATATCGAAAGTACGCAAAATCAGAAGAACAATGAATTCTCCTCCGTCAGAGACTGGCCATCTCTTCTCAAGTAAAGGTACATAATCCCTTCTAAGGTTTAAAGAGTTAATTACCTCTTTCTTAAGATGTTAGGTTGCCACACCTTCGCCTGGAGCGCAAGTTATCTCTTTAATTGAGGTGTGGGGTGGGCCTATATGGGTAAACTCATATAGCTTACCCATTCCCACTCAGTTAAATGATTGATCTCATGTTTTATTCTTATGGTTATGACATGTACGTGTCATCTTAAGTGTCTACCGCATTGACATACTAACATGTCACCTTACGAGCATAACAAATAACCATCCAAAAGAAAACAAGCCTTGACATGATTGAAAATTACTAAACTGCAACTAAGCTAAAGTTAACCTAAAAACATCATTAAAAAGTTAAAAACAACATCCAAACTATCAAAGTTAAAATGCAAAAGTGTTGGACCAACCCAACACATAAGAGAAATTGTCTTTGGTCCTTATGGACCTATTACATAACCAAACCTAAATTAAAATTGTCTTTAGGGATTCTACCCCAGTAATACCATCAAAAAACCAGAACAGAGTTATTTTACCTTTTTTCAGGTGGCATCCGCCGCAGGTGTTGCTTTGGGAGTAACTTCTCCAAACCTCTGATCTTCCTTATCAAACATTCTACTTTTTGTTTTCATCTTGAAAGTCATTCCATGCTGCTGTCATGAGCATCATCAACATGTTCAAGATCCTTGGAGCCTTCATTCGTTTTTTCATCATGGATCCGCTGCAAAGCTGCTTTTTCATCATCCAGGTTCCAGCTCACATGCTCTCCTGCCTGATATTCCTCAATCATTTGGATTCTAGTTTCAAAAACTGCTTTCGCAGTTTCATGCACCAAGTCATCCCGAAGTGCTTCCATCTCCCTTTCATGCCTGATATCGACGCTTGCAAGCCTGGATCGCCATTTTAAAATCTCTTCATTTTTGTCCCTGATTTCCAATCCCTTTTCCCTCATTATCCTTGCAGCTTCTTTCAAATCCTTCTCGTATTCGACCCTACTCATATTAAAGGTATCGCATTTTTCCCTCCATATCCTGATTTTTTTAGACATTAACTTAGCCATCGAGACAATCTGTCATCAACGAACAAAAAAGACATTTTATTAAAATAAAAATCAATGTACCAAATATCCAAATTAACTCTTACCTGATTCTCCAACACTTCCTCATTCCAAATTTGCTTCTCCACGCCGGAGATCTGGTCCACCCTTTTTCTTTTCGAGGTAAGCTTATTATCCATCTCAGGTATGGTCTCTTCTGCTTTCATCTTACCTTTGTAGTTGGCCACAATATCATTCGTCGTAAAGCCGGATCGAGTCACTGGATATAAGGATACATGTTAGCACGAATTCAATAGAGTCGCCAATTCAATGACACGTTGATTATGACTCACTTTTTTGGAGAACGTCGTGACTGTTTATTTGAGAAAGAAGGATAAAAACTGCACCCTTTAAGGATACTCTAACCATAATATAGTAGGAGACGTCTGATTTGGATAAGAATTTGAAGAAGATTCGATGATAACGATGGTTATCAAGAATTCCGGTTACTAGTTCCTATCGAGACTCTTTTCCTTTCTAGCCGCCACGTATCCTTAACCGTCCCATCATGCAAGCTGGCAGTTGAGCATTTATTGGGAGGAAAAACATTTGCCTCTTCAGTTGCCAAAATAGCCAAATGTTTTTGGGGACAAATTGTTGTGGGTATTTTTCAGCATGATGACATCTTCAGTTGCTCCTGCATGTCAAGATGTTACTCCAATGTAAGTATCGTTTTAATATTTACTTATTTGATATTTCCTAATATATTTATTATTATTTTCCAGTGAATAAGAGAGAAGAATACGGGATATTATTCTAGCACGTTCAACACATCTTCAACGGCAAGGATCACTTGGTCTCACGGACGTTGAAGAGGATAAGATTATTCCCGAGATTGTAGGAACAACTTTTACCCATTCAAACTTACTTATATTTAAGGGGAGATGGAGATGGAAAAACATACATACTCTCGTACACTCACACACTCTACGCACATCTCTCTTGTAATTCTCTCCATCATCTTCCACAGTTGTAACTCAATTATTATAGTGAAACTTTTAAGGTTGGAGACCTAACTCCCGGGGTTTTTTCCAAAGAGGTTATCACCTCTAAGGTTTTCCTCGTTAACAAATCATGGTGTCATTCTTTCTCTTTAGGTCTTTGTTCCATTTAGTCGAATTCCACAGTTCCCTCCTAGTTATTTAATCCACACACTTGTCAAAGTTAAGATTCAACACTATTGTTTTTTTCTACCAAAACAGGAAGGATGATAAATCAAGATGGAATTTGTCCCTCGAAAGAGAGATGTTTTACTTGGGCCCCTCGATGAGTGATAATGATGAAAGTGTATGGCCATACCCCAATGAGATTGGATTATCATTATACTCAAGATCGAGAAAGCATTGAACAAATACAAGTTGATGTGGACCATGACTTGTATTCAATATAACATCGTGAGACAAAGGGAGAAATGGAAGTGTACCATTGGAAACGTGAACTCTTACATTATATTAATTGGGTAGACATAATGGCTTGCTAGAGTCCGCTTATATTTTATGAGGGTCGATTTGATCGGACTCATTGCCAACATAATATAATCCTATTGGGTCACACACAACTAGAATGAATTGATTAAACCAAAGGAAGAAATGATTGAGAGTTCCTGATCTGGCTTACGTTGTCGCGCGACAAAGTTGGACTCTGTCACGCGACAAAGTTAGCTTCTGTCACGCGACAACTTTAGCCACAGAGGCGGTTTACAGACTGTTTCCTTATACGATTAGGAAACAAATAATTTTACTAATGTAGTATAAATATGAGGTCTGTAACCCTAATAGAGAGCCGAATTTCCTAAGGAAAAATCACAAAAAGGTTTCTCAATATTTCTTCCATAGGTTTAAGAATCTAGCAATTCTCAAGAACTGTTCTTGGTTCATTCTAACATGTGGATACTACTAGAGGGTCTTCGCTCGTACGACGATCAAGGCCTAGAGTTCTAATTTTTCAAGCAATCTGAAGATTCAAGTCTTGAAGATCGAAGTTTGTGATTCAAAATCACATTGATAATTGTTCGATAGCTCAAGAACAAAAAGCAAATAAGGTTGGTTAATTCTATTTCATAGGAATTCAATTTAATTGTATAGAACGGATCTTAGGGTCTTGGGTTTTGTGTTAATTGATGCTTAATTCCGCTGTGCATGGACCCATAAAACCCAACAGTGGGGCCTTAGGAACCGATTTAGCAGGGACTCGATTCAGTGTAACCGCATCATTTCTAATGCATATCCTCAAAAGGAAATAGGAAAGTCAAATTGACACATCATCAAACGAACCATGTACTATAAGGTTCAATTCCTCCTCTCAGACACACCATACAATGTGGTATTCCGGGTGGAGTCAACTCTGAAATGATTTCACAGTTTTTGAGATAATTGTCAAACTCTTGGCTCAAATATTCACCACCTCGATCTAATCAAAGTACTTTAATAGCTTTACCAAGATTGTTTTGTACTTCATCTTGAAATGTTCGAAACATCTCAAACGATTCACCTTTGGATTTCATCAGATAGACATAGTCATATCTAGATAAGTCATTGGTGAATGTGATGAAACACCAAAATCCTCCCCTAGCAATGCTGCTTAATAGTCCACATACATCTCATGTATAATGACCAATAAGTCACTAGCCCTCCCACTACTCTTAGTATAGGGTGGTTTGGTCAATAATCCCAATAAACAAGATCCACATTCCTCAAATGATTCAGAGTCATATGAGTCTAAAAATCCATGTTAATGGAGTTTAGATATATGTTTCTTATTTATCTGACCAAGCCGGCAATGCCATATGAACGCGTTGTTCATATTATTCGATTTAGATTTTCCATTTATATTATAGATATCTTCAATATTATTTTGTTTCTCATCATCAATGATATGAAGATCATTCAATGACATATGCAATACAATAAGGCATATCATTAAATAAATATAAAACTTCTTATTCTCAATAAGAAAATTATATCCTTCATCATCCATATAAGAAACGAAAATAATACTCCTACCCAAATCCGGAACTTAGTAACATTTGTTCGAAACAAGTACTAGTTCACTAGGTAAATTGACTTCATAAGTCCCTATGGCTGATCCAGCAACTCTTGCTTCATTTCCACGCATAGGTTTAATTCACTTTCTTTGAGTAGTTTTCTATTCTTTGTTCCTTGCACATTTAAACAAATGTGGGATTCAATCCGGTATCATATACCCAAGAACAAGAAGTCGAAAGGAAAATATCTATCATATAGATACTTGAAGTAGTAGCAAACATATTGCCCTTCTTCACCTTTTAGGCCTTCCTATTAAGCCTTGCAACTTTGCTTCCAATGCTAATCTCATTACAATGGTAGCAAAATGCATCCTTTTGAGACACTTTGGGTTTAGCCTCTTCGGCTTTGGCAACTTTTGCCCTAGGTTTAGCAACCTCTCCTTTACATTCTTTACCTTCCTTTATGAACCCCTTTCTTGTATTACCCATTAACACACTTGCGGATTGCTCCTCTTTCATCTCATGCATTAGGAGCCTTCACCACAACATATATCTTTTGCCTAGCTTGCACTTGAAACATTTCCTTTGTGCGTTGTGCTAGAACAAAAGTAACTTTCATATGTTCAAGGTTCTTCATAAGAGCCTTTAAACATGGTGGCAATTATAAGGCAAGCAATATTATTATAATCATCAACATGTTTCCAATGTTGCTCCTTATTTGTCTTTTGCAACATTTGCAGTAGGTTCAGCAGGAATGGATTTATCAAGAATGCACACATTTGCCTAAGAACCATTCTTTAGACTTCTGATCCAATCAGAATTATCTGTACCGTTCCTTTCAAACTTTGTCCTTCATAAGGATGAATCACAATTTATTGTGTAATTCTACTTCTACAACAAAATATGCAAACTATATGAACACATATCAATATCAACACATTTATCATCTAATAGAAAAAAACATGTATTTCACAAATACTCCCACTAAATTATACACCTTCCAATGCAAATAAGCATAATATACATTTAATGGGCTAAGATTCAACTTTAATTTAATCTCAAGTACGCTATGGTGCACCTCTCAAGATTAAATTAATTAGATAGAAAACATCAATCATATCGTATATGACTCTTAGATCTTTTATGAAATTTATTTAAGACATCATATGTCTAAGCATATTTTAATCTCATCTTATGCCTTGGGTCCAAAACCATTTTGATAACCCAATTAAGTTCATCCACTTTAAACGTATAGGAACCACCATTTCCTCATCTTGCTCGCACAACGAATAGAATCAAAGTACCTTGCTATGGCAAGCCCACCCAAAACTATCCGAGTGGTCTCAAGTGTTTTAATCATGGATTGGCATAAAGAACTTAAAAGTTTAAATGAAGGTTCTTTAAAGCAGATTATAAGCATATCAGCAAAGATAATCATAATCGCGCACCAGGTAAGTTCCCAAGAAAATAGGTGAGCCACAAGGACTACTTAAGTACCAAATCTCTCTTTCGACAGAACTCTCCTAGACATGCATAATTAGAATACCAGTTCTGATTTGCAACATAATCAATACTTTGTATACTGACTTGTTTCTCACAAACAATCAGATTCCTTTAAATTTTGCGTAAACTGACTTGTTTCTCATAAACAATCAGAAACCAAAATTTCAATGTTTCAATTTAAACATTCAGGAAATTACAATTTAATGTTTCAACTAAACATCTAATCAAAACTCTTAACACATAAGAACATATAATTCATGCATCGCAACAATTAATTAAAATCACATTTAAATTAATTAAGCATGCATAAACAATGAATTAATCTAGCATAGCCCTATAAATTTAATTTCCAGAAATTTATAGCATCCAGATTAAGACAGAAACATATCAGATTATAAACATAATCACAGATTAGCAGAAAAATTTAACAAATTGATTCTGCCCAGATTAGGCAAAGTATGTCGCATGACAGAAGGTTCCATAAGGCCTGATCTGTCGCGTGACCAGACGAGCCCATCAGATTGCCCATGGCCAACTTGGTCGCGTGACAGAAGCCAACTCTGTCACGTGACAAGAGATGCCTGTTGCAGATTTTTCAGTTTCAATCAATTCCAATCATAAAACAATTAAATCAAATAAATAGCTTTTAACAGATTTAATTCAATATGAACAGAAAACGATTTTGGCACATTGTTTCAAAAACAATAAAATTCTATCGCATACAAAACATGCAACGAACATATAAACAATTTATATAAACATTCTAGCATGGTAATTCAAACTTAACCATACGAACAGGGCTCTAATACCACTGTTGGATTTTATGGGTCCATGCACAGCAGAATTATCATCTAAATAACACAAAACCCAAGAGCCCTAAGATCCGTTCTATACGATTAAATTGAATTCCTATGAGATAGAATTTACCAATCTTAATTGCTTTCCATTCTTGAGCTATCGAACAATTATCAATGTGATTTTAAATCACAAACTTCGATCTTCAAGACTTGAATCTTCAGATTGCTTGAACAATTAGAACTCTAGGCCTTAATCGTCGTACGAGCGAAGACCCTCTAGTAGTATCCACACTTTAGAATGAACCAAGAACAGTTCTTGAGAATTGCTAGATTCTTAAACCTATGGAAGAAATATTGAGAAACCTTTGTTGTGATTTTTCCTTAGAAATTTTGGCTGTCAATTAGGTTTTACAGACTCATATTTATACTACATTAGTATTAGAGTTTGTGACCTAATCGTATTAGGAAACAAGCTGTAAACCGTCTTTGTGGCTTGATCTGTCGTGCGACCAGACGAGTCCTCTGGACAGGACCTTTCGCGCGATGACTTATGCCTGATGAGGAACTCTCAATTTTCTTCCTTTGGTTTAACCAATTCATTCTAGTTGTGTGTGACCCAATAGGATTATATTATGTTGGCAATGAGCTCGATCATATCGACCACCCTCATAAAACATAAGCGGACTCTAGCAAGCCATTATGTCTACCCAATTAATATAACATAAGAGTTCACGTTTCCAATGGTACACTTCCGTTTCTCCCTTTGTCTCACGATGTTATATTGAACACAAGTCATGGTTCACGTCAACTTGCATTTGTTCAATGCTTTCTCGATACTGAGTATAATGATAATCCAATCACATTGGGGTATGGCCATACACTTTCATCATTATCACTTATCGAGGGGCCCAAGCAAAACATCTCTCTTTCGAGGGACAAATTCCATCTTGACTTATCATCCTTCCCATCATGAATCCGATCATGCCAGAGATAGCCTTTATAAATATCGTGTTAAGATATCGTTTGACTAAAATCAAACATAACTTTCATCATATGTAAGGTCATGATAATCTCAGGTCTAGGGACTAAATGAAGTGACCATATGAGATGTAATTATGACATTTGACCATGACATAAATCTCATACGGGTCAAGTCCAGTCACTTGTTCACTAACAAGTACCCATAAATTTAATGTGCATCTCCACGCATATAATCATCATATGATTATCCATTAACATTTATACTAATTATTCTCTTAATAATTAGGGACGGAGAAACATAACAAAAGCATAGGGCATTACACCAACAGTGGGATGGTCAGGCTTACGACTAGCGGCCGGGGAAGTGAATGTTGGTGAAAACCAATGGGAATTTTGACGTCTGGAGACGGAATTGTGATTTATCGTCCGAAGACAGTTTGAGATTTAACGTCTGGAGATGAAGCGTTAGTGAAAACTAACTAAAAATTTAACGTCTGGAGACGGATTTGGTGATTTAACGTCCGAAGACGGATTGAGATTTAACGTCTGGAGACGAAACGTTAGTGAAAACTAACTGAAAATTTAACGTCTGGAGATGGAGTGTTAGAAATGTCTAACTAGGTTTTAACCTCGGGGAGGGGGTGTTAGAAAGGTCTAACTTTGGGAAAATTTTATGCTTTTGGGGGCCAAAAGGGGTAAAATTGAAACTGTGAGAAGCTGAGGGGCCAAAGTGGCAAGGAATCTTTTCAGCTGCAACAGAGTCTGGCCGGACTGAGACTGAATTTGACCAGGTTCAAATCAGTAACATGCCGACGCAAACCAGTCCATTTCTTCATACTTTCAGGCGATAAAAGAGAGAAAAGAGAGAAAAATTCTTCCCCCTTCGCGATTTTTGTCCGAATCTTCGAAGGAAAATCATCATGGATGCCGGTTTGGAACCAAGGGCTCGCCATAGGAGGACCGACAACGAGAGAGCGAGGTTGGTGAGGACCATTCGGACCACCGCTCTTCCTATGAATCCAACCAAGTTTATCCGGCTCGGGACACTCATAAGTCCAAGGAAGGGATCGAAAGACAGGTAAACATCCTCTAAATTCCGTTAATTTTCAGAATATGCATTCTTTAAATTTTAGGAATTTGATTAGAAATGAGTTAGGGTTCTTGGTGCCCGAATTGGGGCTTTTGACTTTGCTATGTGCCTTTGTCGAAATTGACTAGAGTTTAGTTCAATTGATATTATGGGTAGATGACATAAAAATTTTGGTTGCAAAATTCCATGTCTAGGGGCGTTTTCCAAAATTAAAGTAAGTTTAATTTGGGACGGAGTAACTTTTCGAAATGTTCGAAATGTTTTGAAAGTTCCGGGTTCGACGGATTTTTCGAAATGTTTTGAAAGTCGGGTTCGACGGATTTTTCGAAGTGTTTTGAAAGTTTCGGGTTCGACGGATTTTTTGAAAGGTTTTGAAAGTTCCGAATTCGACGGATTTTTCGAAATGTTTTGAAAGTTCCGGGTTCGACGGATTTTTCGAAAGGTTTTGAAAGTTTCGATTTCGACGGATTTTTCGTAAGGTTTTGAAAGTTCCGAATTCGACGGATTTTTCGATTTTTTTGTACCTTTTTGGGATTTTGGACCGTTAATATTCCAACTGGGATGGACATATTTTAGGAAAATGAACCGTTAATGAACGGGTTTCATCATTTCAATATGTGTTTGTGCACTCTGTAGATGTTGTTTCTGTATTAACGTATTTTTGCCGTGTTCACCTGTAGGGGCGAGGGCCGGTTAACGTTCGCAACTTGAAGAGCAGGGGAGCCTTTGAGGCGGTTTGAGCGTTGTGGGAGATTCTCCCATACAAGGCTCGAGATAGAGAGAGGAGTCCACGACAGTTCATGGTTGACTCCGGCTTGGCAGGATTTATCAGCGCAGTGGACATGGTGGCTTCGACGCAGAGGGCGAGGGTCTTGCATGTCACTCTGAGCGAGTATTGGTGGGACACGACCCACACGTTCCATTTTAGGTGGGGTGAGACGACTATGAATCCCACCGATTTCGCGGCGATTACCGGGTTGCCATTCTGGGGCAACACACTTGTGTGGGTGGATGGCTACACCCCGGGGCAGTTGTCGGAGCTGTTGGGTTTTGATATTACCGATGCCAGGGGCTTGGGTATTCGATACAGGCCGATGGAGGCTCATCTGAGGAGGGGTATTGAGGAGTATTTGGAGGGATCCCCGAGGATGACCGCAGAGCGTCTGGCTCGAGGGTTCTTTGTTGGGTTTTATGGGTCCATGCGCAGCGGAATTAAGCATCAAATTAACACAAAACCCAAGCCCTAAGATCCGTTCTATATGATTAAATTGAATTCCTATGAGATAGAATTTACCAACCTTAATTGCTTTCCGGTCTTGAGCTATCGAACAATTTATTGGTGTGATTTTGAATCACAATCTTCAATCTTCAAGAACCTTTCAATCTTCAGATTGGAACTCTAGGCCTTGATAGTCAAACGAGCGAAGACCCTCTATTGTTGTATCCACACGTAAGAATGAATCAAGAACAGTTCTTGTGAATTGCTAGATTCTTAAACCTATGGAAGAATATTGAGAAATCTTTTTGGTGATTTTCTTTCTTGAAAAATCGGCTCTATTTCGGCTGTTTACAGACTCATATTTATACTACTTTAGTATTTAGAGTTTGTGACCTAATCAAATTAGGAAACAAGTGTAAACCACCTCTGTGGCTAGTTATGTCGCGTGACAAAGGTTTCCATGTGGCTAGGTATGTCGCGTGACAAACGTTGCCATGTGGCTAGGTATGTCGCGTGACAAACGTTGCCATATGCAGGAACTCTCAATCATTCTTCCTTTGGTTTAACCAAATCATTCTAGTTGTGTGTGACCCAATAGGATTATATTATGTTGGCAATGAGTTCGATTATATCGACTCTCATAAGACATAAGCGGACTCTAGCAAGCCATTATGTCTACCTAAATAATATAACGTAAGAGTTCACATTTCCAATGGTACACTTCCATTTCTCCCTTTGTCTCACGATGTTATATTGAACACAAGTCATGGTCCACGTCAACTTGTATTTGTTCAATGCTTTCTCGATCTTGAGTATAATGATAATCCAATCGCATTGGGGTGTGGCCACACACTTTCCATCATTATCACTCATCGAGGGGCCCAAGAAAAACATCTTTCTTTCGAGGGACAAATTCCATCTTGACTTATCATCCTTCCCATCATGAATCTGATCATGCCAAAGATAGCCTTTATAAATATCGTGTTAAGATATCGTTTGACTAAAATCAAACATGACTTTCATCATATGTAAGGTCATGATAATCTCAGGTCTAGGGACTAAATGAAGTGACCATATGAGATTTAATTATGACATTTGACCATGACATAAATCTCATACGGGTCAAGTCCAGTCATTTGTTCTCTAACAAGTACCCATAATTTCAATGGGCATCTCTATGCATATAATCATCATATGATTATCCATTGACAATTATACTAATTATTCTCTTAATAATCAGGGACGGAGATTATTACAATAAATATGCAAACTATATAATAATCAAATAATAAACATAAACGATAAAGATGATACGTAATGGTTCTCAGTTAAACATAACTAAAGCCTAGGGCATTACACCAACATTCTTATGGTTCGCTTTGTTAGCTACCCTGTTTCCTACTACTGACACAGCATGTCACTTTCCTCTGCTCGGCTCACTGGCTGATCTGGATGCCGTGAGAGGGTGTATGGGGGGAGGCTGGACTGGCCAAGCTCTACCATGCTTTGGATAGGTTCTCGCAGGGAGAGGAGAACACCTTATGCTGCTTTGTGTTCGCTTTGGATGTAAGTTCCCATCTTTTTCTCTTCCTTGTCTCATTTTTAATCATATGTATCTTCTTTGTAGCTGACATAACTTTCCATGTGTTTGACAGGTGTGGTTCTTGGAGGTGTTCCACCCGCAGAGGTGGGAGATCAAGGAGGAGTATGCATTCTTGTTTCCTGCCATATTGATTTGCCAGAAGGCGACGAAGAAGCTGACAACGTCTAGGGAGGGTACTTAGCTGACATATGAGGAGGTGTCTCTGGCCATGAGCCAAGAGTTCTCTGGGAGGATCTAGCTGACTTGGTGGAACCGGATTAATGTTTTTGTGGTCCAGACTGCTAAGGAGGTCACACGTCGACGGAAGCTGCTGGTGGGGCTTCATTGCAATGTGATGTATTTGGGAGAGAGGGTGACCTATCAGCATGGTCTGGGGTCCCTTCCTATGGTTCCAATGGACCCGCCTCCATACATGTAGTATCCTTTGCTTATATCGATGGAAGATTTGCAGCGGTACATACAGGGCGTATTTTATACTGAGTTTATCATAAAGGGTGCCGACTATGACATCTTCGTGAGGACGAGGCTGAGGAGCCCACAGGTTCTGCACAGGGAGGGCGAGGGCCCTGCATATCCCCGGGACTACCCGTTCCCTTGCACCAGGCTGGCATATGAGGGGCCAGATGGTTCTCGCACGCGACTGGTGATCCCTATTCCGGAGGAGATGAGGCCTCGATACAGAGTGGATCCCAATGCTTCGGTGAGTGTTTTGATTTGATTTTCTGTACTTGATAGTAGCATTCTGCAAATGTTGCATCTGTGCTGTTTGTTTGTCTTTTGACGGCTTTCCTAATTTGCAGGTGTCTGGCCTTACTTAAAACCAGGCCATGAGGCGTATGGATGGGATAGCCAACTACGCCAGGAGACTCGTGGAGTTCCTGCGATGTAGTTCCCAGAGGAGTGCGGGTGTGCATGAGCCGATGCCATCTAAGCCGTTTGCAGCGAGGGACTCGTCTGCCTCTGTGACTAGCGGGGCAGACTTTACGCAGGGGTTTGGCCAGTTCTCTAGTGAGACGGCGGGGTTCGAAGCTCGTCACTCTTCGTACTCGGGGCAAGAACGAGGAGAGTCCTCGGGGACACAGGCGCAGAGGCCGCCTTTCTCGTATTCTCGCCTGGAGGAATTTGGAGATTACCTGTTCTCGGTAGATCCGGCTGCGGCGGGGCAGCAATTCGAGTGCTCAGATGACGAGCAGGACTCTGAGTAGTCCTCCTTTGATTTATTTTTCAGACAAAAGTGTGTATTGTCCAAACAATTTGATTTGTACTTGAAAGGGCCTTTGAGGCGAAACCTTGTATTTTGCATATTTATTTAGTGATTACCTTCCTTTATTTTTGGCAAATAAGAAAGTAGGTTGATCAAAAATAAATAATAATGAGACATGCTTAAAATTTGAACTGGTCAAAATTTATATCTATATGCACTGTTATTTAATTAATTGCACTATTGCACGAGCCCGGGGCGGATGTGGTGTCGGCAGTGGTTGATTTAAACTATGGATGCACGTAGTTTAAACAAGGCTTGAACAGGATGTGGTTTGGAAATGTTCCTCAATTTGAGGAAGCTGGCTGCAGAGTTGACCAAGTCAACTTGAAAAACAGTCCGGCCGAACTGGGCTTCAATTTCCAGATTGTTTTAAATTGCAGTCCAGATTCTGCAATTGTGAAAACATCACATTTGCTTTAGTTCAACACTGAATTTCTCTCTTAAATTCTTGAAGGTTTCCTTTGTTCTTTCCATGGTTCCATTTCCTAGGCTATCGTCTCAGATGCAAGAACGATACTTGGATAATTTTCAGTCATGGGTACGGCACCACACGAGGCAGAGCAAGGGTTTTTTCGAGGGTTGTTATGGGATGAAATCGGTTTGGGCTTTGAAGGAGCTCATGCCGGATTGGGATCTCTTGAGAGCCGCGGCTCGCTTCTGGGACGTGAGGAGGCACGTGTACAACTTTTCTTACAACGAGATCACGCCCACGTTTGAAGATTTTTAGGCCATATTAGGAGGACCTGAGACGGAACAACTAGTTCTTCCTTTGACGGGCGGCCTGGTCATCGTTGAGAAGTTAGTGTCTTTGCTCGGTATCTCAGCTGAAGAAGCATACGTGATGCTAATGCCGAACACGGATTATGTTGACATTTCGGGGATGCCCGATAAATTTGCCGGTGTTGAGGGGAGCGTCTTCGCGTGGGACGCTTTTGTTCTGTGCGCAATTGCCACTTTATTCACGTTCACGTCCCTGGGTGTGTGCCATCACAGTGTACTGGACCTGGTGAGGCAGTGCCGGAATGAGGGAGACATCGTGCCTTTGATCCTGGGCGAGACATTCCTCGGCATAGGTGGGATGGCGACCGACAGCCGATACATATGGAGAGGGAGTCCCGCTATGCTCACTTTGTGGTTGAGGGAGCGATTGCAGATGGTGCCCGAGGTTCCAGTGTTGTGTGACCCCTGGTCCTTTTCTCGACGTCCTTTGGTGATAGGGGGCGATCAGGCTGAACTGGAGCTCTGGATGGCCAGACTCCGCACGCATCACTTGCGATGGTGGGTTCATCATTGGAAGATACAAACTTGTCGGACCGCTCAGGAGGGTCTTCTGGTTTTCAGAGTATCGGGGGTGTCCTAGACGTCTTTCTACATTCCATCATTGGTGCTGCGACAGTACGGGCTGGAGCAGGTGCCGTTGACGGGTTTGGGTCATGCTGCTACCTTCGAGGTGGGATCTCTGCTGATGGAAGATCCTTCGACACTGTTGCTTCTCACGCGGCTGTGGCAACAAACGTCCTTTCCTGCCAGGGTTCTCTTTCACCAAAGAGGGATCATTATTCTGTCTACGCAGTATCTGAACTGGTATGAGAAGTGTATGGGGGAGACACATATGGCCATTTTGTGGAGAAGGAGTGAGCTGTTGGGCCTAGATTACCCTGACAGCTCGACTTTGAGGAGGACCGAAGTGGCGTCCAACCCTCAGGATCGTACTGGGGAAGACATGGCTGATTATGAGGCCAATGCTAGTCGGGCGGCCAATCAAAGCATGGATATGATGAATCGGAGAGAGGCAGCTCATGATAGAGCTAGGGAAAGGGCTGCGTTGGCAGCTACCGGTTTGACGGAGGCGTTGGGAAGGGTCCCAGAGCTAGGTAGAAGGGCTACGGGAATATTCCCTGTGAAGGTGAAGAATACTCGCCGTGGAAAAGGGAAGGGGAGGAAGGATGAAGGACCAAGTACGGGGAACTAGGTTGACCTTGCTGTCCAGAGTATCCACCCACTGTCAATACAGACACATTAATTGATTAATGTATTATTGTTATTTTGCTAGCGTGTAGCGAGTCAAGAGTTGATCGTGCTTGAACTCATCAAAGATTATTTTAACCGTTATTAATCCGTAGGTTAATTGAAAGAGTTTTTCGAAACACAAGCGATTGATGCTATTTGTTGTTTTTTGTTTTTGTTTTTGAGACCGAACCAATGATGGCTGCCTACGTTCCCCTTTTACTATTGGACTAAGGGGCTCAAGTCACCTTAGTTCGACACTTTAGGTGATATTTGAGAAAGAAAAAAGAAGTGCTACCCTGTTTTTTACCTGGATCATTATCGGGAATGTATCCAGTTAGGTATTACTCTTTTAGCACTTTAATTTTACTGAGGGGTGGTGTATGGGGAAGGAGAGTTGACTCGTTCTCTTCCTCAAACGAAGTATCTGCGGAGCTTGCTTCCGTTCACGGGGTTAACGAAAGGGTTCCCGTCCAAATCTGCTAACTTCATGGCTCCTCCGGAGAAGATTTTTGTACCACGAACGGGCCTATCCAGGTAGGCTCCCACTTTCTGAGGGGATTGGTCTGCGTAGGAGGCTTTTCCTTTAGCACCAAGTCGCCTTCTCTGATGTCTCGGATCTTGATTTTCTTATCAAATGCTCGGGCCATTCTGCTTTAGTAGGCATGAGTATGTTCCATGGCTTTCAATATGCGCTCATCGAGTAGAGAAAGTTCGTCGTGACGGCTCTAAAGCCATTCAACTTCATTGATTCCATTTTACAAGAGGACTCGAAGAGATGGAATTTCCAATTCCACTGGCAACATTGCTTCCATTCCGTATATAAGTGCGAAAGGAGTCTCCCCTGTGGCAGTTTTGACTGATGTTCTGTATCCCCAGAGAGCTAGATGTAGCTTCTAGGGCCAATCCCGACTTCTGACGGTCATTTTTCTGATTATCATTGCGAGAGTCTTGTTTGCTACCTCTACTGCACCATTAGTTTGTGGTCTATAGGGAGAAGACTTATGGCGTGTAACTCTGAACTCGGTCAATAGTTGGTCACAATCTCCTTCAAAGTGGGTTCCATTATCGAATATGATCTCGTTGGACACCCCGTATCTGCACATGATGTTCTCTTTGACGAACTCGGCCACCTTCTTAGAATTCAGTACCTTGTATGATCTGGCTTCTACCCATTTGGTGAAGTAGTCGACTGCAACTAGTATGAACTCGTGACCATTGCTCCCTGGCGGAGTGATTTTGCCGATGACGTCGATTCCCCATGTGGCGAATGGCCATGGCGTAGTCATGCAATAGAGTTCTTGAGGAGGGATGTGATTGAGGTTGGAGAACCGTTGACATTTGTCACAGCTTCTGATGAACTGGATGCAGTCTGTTTCCATTTATACCCAATAGTATCCCATACGGAGGATGATCTGTATCAATGCTCTGGCGTTCATGTGCGGACCGCAAGTTCCGTTGTGAACTTCGTTCATTAGCTCGCTGGCTTTTTCTTTATTTACACACCGGAGCAGTGGTCCTTGGTGGCACTTCTTGTACAACATACCCCCCCAGAATGACGAAATGGGATGCCAGGCATTTTAGTGCCATCATGTTTTTGGCTTTGATCCCTTCTTTGTATTTTACATCTTCATTTGTGAAGGAAGCTTCTCCGTTTTAGAGGTACTGGTATATTTGATTGTACCAGGGTTCGTCGATCGGTTCATGTTCAACTTCAATCTCACAGCAATAAGCAGGTGTTTCCCGTCTGCCTATTCTGAGGGGTTTTACTGATTTCCCTTTAGGAATTTCGACAAGAGATGCTAGGGTAGCCAGGGCATCTGCGAAGCGGTTCCTGTCTCTTGGCAAATAATGGAAAGAGATGTCCTTGAACTGAGCAATGAGCTCCTCCATGTACGTGTGGTACTTCTGGAGGCCAGAATCTATCGTCTTCCATTTGTTGGACACTTGATTGATGATCAATGCTGAGTCTCCGTATACTTCCAGTTCTGAGATGTTGCGCTCAAGAGCGGCTTCAAGACCGGCTACGCAAGCTTCATACTTTGCTGCATTGTTGGTTGTTTCAAAATTCAGTTTGATGGCTATGGGAGTGTGCTCGTCTTTAGGATCGACCAAAAGCATTCCAATACCATTTCCCTTCTCGTTGGCTGCCCCATCGAAGAAGAGTTGCCAGCGGTTTGCGCTATCGAGTGAAAAGATCCTATCATCTGGAAACTGCGGATCGGGACCCTTGGATTCACTGCTTAGGAAGTCTGCCAGCTGATCTGCCATTACTCTGCCTTTTGTTGATTTTCTGACCATGTACTTGATGTCGAACTCAGACAGGAAGAATGACCACTTGGCTAGTCTCATTGACAGAGATGGCTTGTCGAAGAGATATCTGACGGGGTCCATCTTGGAGACCAGGAGCACTGAATGTGACTGCATGTAGTGTTTCAGTTTCCCAACTACCCATACCAAGGCGGTACAAGTTTTCTCTAATTCTGAGTAGCTGAGTTCACTTCCCTGAAGCTTTCGGCTTACGAAGTAGATTGCATGCTCAACTTTGGAATCTTTCTGTTCTTGTGCTAGCATTGCTCTAATTGACGTGTCTGTCACTGTCAGGTACAGGAGGAGTGGCTTGTCTTCATGTGGCGGGCACAGGATTGAGGGATTCACCAAGTATGTCTTGATTTTCTTGAAAGCTGTCTGGCACTCGGAGTCCCATTTGATGTCGGCATTTTTCTTCATTAGCTTGAACATTGGCTCGCAGAGAGATGTCAACTGGTTGATGAAGCGGCTGATGTACTGAAGTCTTCCCATAAAACTTTTCACTTCTGTCAGTGTCTCTGGTAGCTTCATGTCGATGATGGCCTTGATTTTCTTGGGATCGGCTTCAATACCTCTTTCTGTAACCATGTACCCCAGTACTTTGCCTCGCTTGACGCCGAAGGTGCACTTTGCAGGGTTCAATCTCATGGAGTGCTTTCTGAGTCCGTTGAAGAACTTTCTCAAATCTATCATGTGCTGCATGTCTGATCATCTGGAGTGGTTGATCATGTCATCGACATACACTTCGATTTCCTTGTGAATCATGTCATGGAAGAGGGCTGTTGCAGCCCGCTGGTAAGTAGCCCTAGCGTTCTTCAAACCGAACGACATGACCGTGTAATAGTATGTCCCCCACGGAGTGGTGAAAGCAGTCTTGGCTTGATCTTCCTCGGACATTTTGATCTGATTGTATCCGGAAAACCCATCCACGAAGGACTTTACTTCGAAATTCGCCGTGGTGTCGACTAGCATGTCGATGTTGGGCAGTGTGAAATCATCTTTAGGGCTGGCCTTGTTGAGATCTCGGAAATCCACACAGCATCTGACCTTTCCATTGGCCTTGGCGACCGTCAGGATGTTGGAGAGCCAGGTCGGGTACTCAATCACTCTGATAAAGTCGACGCGGAGCATTTTCTCAATCTCTTCTTTCACTTTCAAGGACCACTCTGGCTTGATCTTGCGCAATTTCTACTTGATAGGCTTGGATTCTGGATCCTGGGAATTCTGTGCTCCACGATTGAGGGATCGAGTCCTGGCATGTCTTGATATGACCAGGCGAATACGTCAACATACTCTTTGAGGAGATTTATCAAGTCTTCCTTTTCTGCAGCGGCAAAGAAACTGCCCACTTGCGTTTCTTTAGGCTCTTGCACTGACCACATGTTTACTTTAGTCATAACCTCTTCGGCAGCTTGGGTCCGATTGTCCTCTTGGTCTACTACACGCTTAAGAACTTCTTTAATGTATTGTTCGTTTAATGTGTCTACTTCTTTATCAAGTGAGTCATTATTAACGTCTTTTAAGTTATTTGTTAACTTATCAGTTGTTAAAGTGGCAATGAGGGGATACTCCGAAAGGTCAAACTTTTCATTAAATGCGAACAGAAGTACATTGTTGGCTACATTATCATAGTCTTCCGGTGTGAGGCCATTGGACGACTCAGAGGACTGGACTTTGACAAGGACTGACTCAGAGGGGTTGAGACCGAGTTTAGGGAGATGTGGGTGCAGGCCCAACTTGTCTTCCATTTCTGTCTGGCTTTCCCTTGGTCCAGTGAAAGTTACCTAGTTCTTCAGTGGCATTGATGGATGCTTGATGAGGGGGGGTCTAGAGGCTTGGCTTCTGCTGTCCCAATCAAGGCGATCATGCTGTTTTCGAAGCCCAGGTCAATCAGGTTTGGCACCTCCATGACTTCTTCAAAAAGACTCTGTAGAGCGGGTCCATTGAGAGCGTCTTCAATGAATTCTGGTTCCTTCTGTTTTGGAGTTACTGTCTCGAATGTGGCCTCGGCGGCTGACCCGAACAGTCTGTTTCCCGTGAAGAGTGTCTCGAGCTGCTCTTCCATATTTGGGATTCCTTTAATGTGTACTCATGCTGAAATGTGGTGGCAATTGGTCCAGGTAGAGCTGTGACGTCGAGGAACGCTCCCCTTATCGGATTAGCTTTGAGTCCTCTGAAATGCTTGAGCTCCCGTGCTAGTTTTTCCATCCTTTCTATAGTCTCTGTGCTGACTTTCCCTGCTTCTTTCTCATCTTCATCAGTTCCACTGTCGGTCCCCTCAGTTCTGCTTTCGGTTCCGATGTCGGTTCCCTCAGTTCTGCTGTCGGTTCCCTCAGTTGCTATCGGTTCCCTTGATGAAGTAATGAGCGAGGTCAAAACTGTAAGGTTGGAGGTTGGGTGTGCCGTTGGAGGTTCCCCTTCTGCGGGCTGCTACCTTGGTATGGGCGAGCCTTTTGTTTTCCCTAATGTCAGCTGGTGTAGGCACATGACCGAGCCCCTGGGCCGTGGTGTGGTCTTTGACTTCGATAACTTGGTGTTGGCCTTGTAACCTTTTGCCGAGCCCCAGTCCTGGGATAAAGTTCATAAGTTTCATCATCTTCATGGCGGGAGGGATTTTGTCCTGAAACAGTGGAAGGTCCACGCTGCATATTTAGATCTTGGAGGTCTCCAAAGTGAATCCAGTTAATGTCATATCATCATCATGCTTGATTTCTAACACTGGAATGCTGTTGGTGCTGGTCCCCTCGGTGGTGACGCTGTCACCATAGAATGTTGTTAGCTTGTTGCCTTGCATGAACTTGATACATTGGCGAAGGGTGGATGCCACGCCGTTTATTTGATGCAGTCAGGGTCGCCCCAGGATGGCTGTGAAAGTGATAGGAATGTCCAACACTTGGAATTCGATGGGGATCATCCGCTTGCCGAACCAGATATTTAGAGTAGCAACCCCGAGAACTCTGCGGGAAGTGGAGTCATAGGCCTTGACAGTATGGACTGAAGGCTTCAGATCTGTGCGCTTGATGTTAATCAGGTCCATCATCTTGGCGGGCAAGACATTCATTCCAGAACCTCCGTCTACCAACATGTGGGGAAGGCGACGCTCGTCCAGCTAGACTATGATGTAGAGCGGCTCATTGTGTTCAGCCCCAAATTTTGGCAGATCCAAATCTGTGAAGGTGATGATGTTGCCATAGTGGATGTTGCCAATCATCTGAATTACTTCGTCTGGGGTTGCGTCCACGGGGACCATGGTGCGGGCTAAACTTTCCTCTAGCTTGAGCTTGTGAGGATATGAAGATGTGAGCAGGGACCAAAGGGAAATGTTCGCCTGGGTCTGCTTGAGTTGAGTGAGGATCGGGTCCTCCTTCAGGGAACTTGTGTCTTCGGGCAGGCCGGGTTGCGATTCTGGCTCCGTTGACTTTTTGGTGACCTTGGGTGGTAATACATGGATTTGGCCGATCGGATCAGGACACTGACATTAGGTTTGGTTCCTTCTGAACAGGTCGCTCTGAGTTGAGCCATAGTCAGAGGAGGATTCCTCAAAGCATAGGGCCATATGCCTTCTCTCAATTCGTTGACTGTGGATGTATTCCCGGGGGCTTCGGCAGCTTTCCGGATTTTGTCCCAGGATACTGGCTTGGGTGCCTCCGTGGGGAGGGAGTTTATGGTTTGCCGCAGTTGTTCGAATGTCAGTGCACAACAGTGGTTGCCAGAACTTAACTGTGCATTTCTGACCCTTCGAGGGAGGTTAGAGAGTTCTTGGTTCAAGCGAACGGTCTCTTTGATCTCTTCATGGTATACCGCACTTCTTTCCTTCTTGCACCTGTGTTTCTTCCCACGTGAGAATAGCCATTGCTTCCTTGAACTGTATGCGGCAGTCTAGATAAACTTCCATCGGGGAGAGCCTTTTCTTCTGCTTTATCTAAGTGGCGGGTATGTCGGAAGGTGAGTACACGGCTTCCCTAACATCTGCCCATGTAACTGGCTGCTATCCCGGTTGATCGTTTCTGTAAACGAAAGTCGTAGTCTGTGGAATCTCCCTGAGCAGTTGCTGGAGATGTATTTCCATCTTTCTTTTCTTTTTGAATAGACCTTCCTCCTTCAGTTGGCCTTTTAGCTTGAGAGCGGAAATGATCCGTCCCCATCCTCCAAGGACCCTTGGGATTCCGGTTTTGTTGACTTCATGCCCGGCTTGGAAGAGAATGGTTTCATCGTCTTTGTCGTCGTTTTCACAGAGAAATTGCTTTTCTCGGTGAGATAAGCGCTTGTACCCTTCATGCTGTTTGGCTAGGTATTCCTTGTGCTGTGCCATTCCATCTCCTAGGTCATCGGGACCGTTGACCACCCTCCCTTGCCAGAGGGGGTTGGATGAGAAGTGATGGTAGTCCAGGAAGTAGCCGTGGGCAAAATCTTTGAGGTCGAACTGGTCTAGAGTGGCCTCTAGCTTTCTGTCTGAAGCTGCTTGTGACGCTTTAAGGGCTTGGTCACGGTGAGTCTTCTGAGCTTGGTTCTCGTCCCAGAGGCGGTTCTCTTGAGCAGCTAGTTCCATGAGGGCTTTCCTTGCGAGAGCTAAACAGTCTCCGTAGGTGCGCGCCGTCTGACTGGTGTCTAGAACTGTAATCACATCCAAGTTCCCTAATGGCGGAAACACTTGGATTATATTGACGAAGGAAGTCGGGCTGGGACATTCCATGCGGCCTTCCTTGATCTCAGTTACCAGGAAGATTGCCCAGATCTGTTTGATTAAACCAACGGGGGTATTGAATTCTGCGATAAACTATGGTCTAACAAAACCACGTACTAGTATCTCTTTTCGAAAAAAAAAAGAAAGGATTTTTTTTTGAGTGGGTTAGCCTTCCGCCCCGGATTCGATTCTCATGCTTGCCTTCTTTTCTTGCATTGCATTGCATGCATCATTGGTTCTTGGGAATTGTGCAAATTCTGAATGCTGAACAGGAAGCTTGCTAAAAACTGAAAAGGTGCCAAAAAGGCCGGGGAAACAGCCTGCAAATGAAAGGAATTGGAACCTGGAAAATTGATTGATGCAGCCGTACGGCTTGATTCTCCTTGAATCCTAGCCGGGCGGCTTCATTGGCAATTCCACCAAGACAAAAATTGAGGTTAATCTCGCAGCCTTGGCAGCTTAGGGCTATTCAGTTCCAAGACTGATCGGGGCTCCCAGAAAATTTACGTGCTTATTTGCTGCATTTCCCCCTCGTCCCGAAAAATCATTCCTTTAGAACACATTTCAGAAAATTTCTGTTTTAACTCAAAAAGGAATATTTTTAGGAGGACGCACACTACGCGCACCTTATATATCCTGTACACTTTGTATGCACGTCCCTTTAACCCGGGGTGGTTGTTCAGTTGCAGTCACGGACAATATTACAATGCTCCCGGGCGCGCACGTAATCATCCCAAACTCCCCATGGCAGCCAGTATCGACCAATGCACAGTCCGTGTCACACATTTCAAAATCGTGACTTTTGGTTGGTTTTTGGTCTAGTCCGTGTCATATAGCCCAGTTGCATACCCCCGTAAAGGTCAAACCTTAGCCCATGACGGAAGTCGAGATCCTTCGCGCAAGCGAAACTCTGCCGAAATTCCGCCAAGGAAAATTGGCAGAATCTTGACCCGGCATTGACTTTGACTTTGACCCGCACGGGATACGTAAGAGTCGAGCCCAAGTCCGTGCCAAAAATTCAAAGATCTTTCGCGCAAGCGGAGCTCTGCCAAAATTCCGACAAGGAAAAATTGGCAAGATCTTGACCCGGCATTGACTTTGACTTGGACTCGCGCGACGTATGCAATGAAGTTCAATGTGACACTGTGTCATCCGGCTTTTACTGTCCGATCCATGCCTATTATCTTCTTGGACAATGCAAAAAAGTCAAAACGTCAATCGCGCAAGCGAAACTCTGCCGAAATTCTGTTAAGGCTGAAAGACGAGACTTTCCCTGCATTGCCTTGACTATAATCTGCATCGCGCGTGCGTTAAAAGTTCCTATGACCCGCTAGACCCATTAGGAGCGTTCTTCTCTCTCGGTCGGTGGAATCCGCGTGCCCTATAGGACCCTCGCCTGGGGCTGTCCACCCTGGGAGGTCGAAATACAGGTGGAATACAAGGGGCTTATAGACGTAGTGACGGAACCCACTGATCCAGGATCTAGAGTAGTTGCGAAAAAGAAGGGCAACCCCTTTTCCAACCAAATAGAAATTAATAAAAGACACTGTTTTAAGTAAACTGAAAGATTCTTAATTTGCATATTGCTTGAGCCTTCAACCTAAACACCTACCCTAGAGTCTAAACCTTACCTATCCCTTTCCCGCAGCGAGAAATAAGTGGGTGAGAATACCGGGTCAGCGGCTTGTTAGCACAGAATTCTCAGATAGCTCGCCAGAGTCCTCAGTTTTATCAGCCCAGAAGCCAAAAAGCCCAGAAAACCCTCCCGAGAGTAAAGAACAGGAACATGTCATGAGGTTTGACCCTCCAGAAATCCTTCTCGATGATGGAATCTCCCACTTCAGGAAGTGCTTGGCCAATGTCAAAGACGCTGTCAGAAGGTTGACCCCTAGAGAAAGAAGGGATATGCTTGACAGTGATGAGGAATGTGATCCCGCTCTGTTGAAAAAGTTGCTATGTCCAGGTGAGAAAGCCATTAGCAAACCTCCAAACCCTGGGAGCGATAATTCCTGTTGCATGTTGACCCTGAAAAGCTTGAACGAAACTGTCAAGGCCTTGAGTGAGGAAGATGAAACTAAAATCAGCCAGTTGCTAAACCAATTGGGGAGTCAGAATTCAAAAAGGACCAGAAAGCCAGTGACCTAGGATCAGATTCGGGAAGCTGCTTATGCCTCTGGTAATGCTGTTAATCAGATTAATCAGCAGAGTTGGCCATATGCCAGCAAGAGCCCGCCTCTAACTTTGAAGGAGCTGAAGGAATCCTCCGGTATGACCGATGACTCAGAAAAGTCTAATGTCTATGTGATGACTCGGTCTGGACAGATGAATGTGGAGCAGCCTAAGGGTGACAAAAGAAATGCCGCCTCCGAGCCAAAGACAGACAAAAGACCTTACAAGCCAGAAGCAGAAAAGCCAGACTCTGAAAAGGAAGATCCGGTGCTGACTCAGTTGAAGTGTACTCAAGCCAATATCTCCCTGTGGTCCCTGTTAACCTCTTCATACCCTCACAAACTGAAGCTAGAAGAAAGTTTGGCCAAGACCATGGTGCCCATAGATGTCACCCCAGATGAGGTCGTCCAAATGATTGGAAATATCCACTATGGAAATATCATTACTTTCACTGACTTGGACCTACCAAAATATGGGGCTAGTCATAATGAACCCCTTTACATCACAGTCCAGTTGGAGGAACGCCGATTACCAAGGGTATTAGTTGACGGAGGGTCTGCAATGAATGTCCTGCCCGCAAAGATGATGGATTTGTTGGATTTGAAGCCCATAGATTTGAAGCCTTCCAGCCAGACTATTAAGGCTTACGATTCCACTGCTTGGTCAGTTTTGGGGATTGCTACTCTTAAATTGTGGTTCGGGAAAAAAGCCATGGATGTGGACTTCCAAGTGATTGACATTCCCATTTCATTTACCGCTCTGCTGGGACGGCCTTGGATTCACCAGATAAACGGGGTAGCCTCTACTTTGCACCAATGCGTCAAATTTCAGTCAAGTGATGGGACTATCACCACTATCTATGGAGACAGTGTCACCGTGGAAGGAACCAGCCCTGGAGGTATCCCGATACTGGAGATCAAACATGATGATGAAGGGTTTGCCTTGACCGGATTCTCTGTAGCTTCCTCCAAAGCACAAGTGTGTTGCACCGACCTCACTGCTACCTCTGACAGAATACCTCCTGCCATGCGAATGATGAGAAAGATGGGTTATCTTTCGGGGCTTGGATTGGGTAAAAGACTTCAGGGTCGCAATACTGTCATTGATGTGAAGGAACAGACCACCCGACACGGCTTGGGATACAAACCGAAGTCTCAGGATGACAGAAAAGCTAAAGGAACAGTTCAGGAAAAATGAAGTGAAGGGGTCCGTCTCCATCCTTACAGCTTGTCTCTTGCCTAGTACTTCACAAGAGGTGGGACCCAATACGATGAAAGTGATAGTCAGATCTCCTTGAGAAAAACTCTTCTGGAAAATCTTAAGAAAGTTCGGGGAAAACCAGCGAATCCTGTTCGGAGAATGTTCCTTGACTTGGCGGACATTCCTGGGGCTACCACTACTGTTCAGAACAAGTATGCCTTCAATGGAAACCCAGACAGTTTCAAAGAGTCAACACTCTTCCCATCAGGGGTAATGGATTTCTCCGCCTTCGAGTTAGCTCTTCGAAGATCAGCCAGATAGAAGCTGCCAGTAGTGAAGACAGTGAGTTGGGTTTGCAAAAGCTGTTTGATGAAGAGGCACAGATTCCCGACTTGATCGACTTCAGTTCAGATGATGAGATAGTTGCCGTGATTGGAGACGGTGGTAAAGAACCTTTTGATCCCCGCACTTTGGTGACTAAGTCAGAAATGCCTTTAAGGAATTGGGAGACATTCTCAGGGCCGATAGCCAGCCGACAGCAAATGATCACGGAGCTTGGATTGGTAACCCGTCCCTCTCAGCCCAGTCGTGTCAAACACCCTGTTGTCCATACCCTTGAGTCAGGAGTCTTTGAATTCCAGTCCTCCGAGTCATCCGAAGGCCTCACGCCTGAGGATTATGAATATGTAGCCAATGTCATCTTTCCTTTCGCTTTGAATGAAATGACAGATATTTCTGAGCATCCCCTTATTGCCAACTTAACAAATGATAAATTAACTAATAACTTAACAAAAGTTAATAATGAATCATTTGAATAAGATGCAAACACACTAAACGAACAATACATTAAAGAAATCTTTAAGCAGGTTACAGACAAAGAGGAAAACTGGGCCCAAGCTGCTGAGGAGGTTTTGACAAGTGTTAACTTGGGTACTGTCGAGGAACCTAAAGAGACACAGATTGGGAACTTCTTCCAGGGGGTTGAACGGGATAGACTGGTCAATCTGCTCAGAGAATACATGGACGTGTTTGCATGGTCATATAAGGATATGTCGGGGCTAGACAGTTCGATTGTGGAGCATAAAATCCCTCTAGCACCAGATGCCAAGCCAGTAAAGCAGAAACTGAGAAAGATCAAGCCAGAGTGGTCTCTACTGGTCAAAGAAGAGATTGAGAAGCTACTGCGGGTAGGACTCATCAGAGTCATCGAATATCCAACATGGCTATCCAACATTGTGACTGTGACTAAGGCCAATGGGAAGGTGCGCTGCTATGTAAATTTCCGGGATCTGAACAAAGCCAGCCCCAAGGACGACTATCCCTTGACAAACATAGACATTCTGGTGGACGCCACTGCTAACTACGAAGTCAAATCCTTCATTGATGGCTTTGCTGGCTACAACCAGATCAAGATGGCCGAGGAGGACCAAGAAAAGACAACCTTCACCACACCGTGGGGAACGTACTGCTATACTGTTATGCCATTTGGGCTTAAGAACGCCGGGGATACGTATCAGAGGGCAGCAACTACACTCTATCATGACATGATCCACAAAGAAATTGAGGTCTATGTCGATGACATGATAATCCACTCCAAAGGTGAGGATGGACAGCGCTTTGTCGACCTGTGAAAGTTCTTTGAGAGGTTGAGACAGCATTCCATGAGACTGAACCCTGCCAGAAAAGTGGCCCAGATTATCAAAGAAAACATTATGTGCAGATATGGGGTGCCCAATGAGGTCATTTTAGATAATGAGTCGCACTTTGAAGGGGACTACGATAGATTGCTGTCAGAATTCAGAGTCACTCGCCACAAATCGTCCCCGTACAGACCTCAAACCAATGGAGCCGTAGAAGCTGCCAATAAGACGCTCGAGCGGATTATCCGGAAAATGGCCACCCGTGGTCGTGACTGGCCTGAGAAGCTACACCTGGCACTCTGGGGCTACAAAACGTCTATCAGAACAGCTATAGGAGAAACTCCCTTCGCCCTAACTTACGGGATGGAAGCAGTGTTGCCCATGGAGTTGGAAATCCCGTCACTAAGGGTCCTCTTGGAAAACAGTGTTAATGAAGTAGAATGGTTGCGCAGCCGGCACGATGAGTTGGCCCTGCTCGATGAAAGAAGGCTAAAATCCATGGATCACACCCGAGCCTACCAGAGGCGAATGGCCAGGGCATTCGACAAAAAAGTCAAGGCCAGGGACATCAGAGAGGGTGACCTAGTATTGAAGGTAAAGCCACTTACCAGAGATAACCCCCTGGGAAAGTGGGAACCTGTTTGGATTGGCCCGTATGTGGTTCAGAAGATACAATCGGGAGGAGCAATGAAGCTTGCGGACTTGGATGGCAATCCCTTTGTTCACCCAGTCAACGGTGATAAGCTCCACAGGTATTATGTCTAATTAAAAAAAAATTTAGTGCAAAAAGAGTAATACCCAGCTAGGCTGAAAATCCCAAAAAAGGGAGGTCTAGGCAAAAGACAGGGTTGCACATAAAAAAAAGAGAAAAAAATCTTAGTGCAAAAAGAGTAATGCCCAGCTAGACTGAAAACCCAAAAAGGGCGGTCTAGGCAAAAGACAGGGTTGCACATAAAAAAAACAACAACAAAAGACTAAAAGAACAAAAATCCCGGTAGTTCACCAGAATGAACTACGAAGACCTGAGCCCCTTAGTCTTTCTTGTAAAAAGGGAACGTAGGAAGCCAGCAATGGTTTGGTCTGAACAATAAATAAGACATTCAAAGTTTCCATGAAACGTGTCTTGAATAATTTCTATGATAAATATCTTTGTTAATTACAAGTTAAAAAATCCTTGATGAGTTCAAGCACGGTCTACTCTTGACTCTGCTAACCTGCTACAAAGATCTAAAATACAATGAAAGGCCTAATAAACTACTGTGTTTGCAAATGGCAATAAGGGAATCCTAGGAAAAGGTCTATCAGTTTTCATTCACTGAGTCTTCTTTGGTCTTCTTCCCTTTACCTCGACCCCGTCGAGTGTTCTTCCTCTTCTTCTCTAAGATATCGGTCTCCCTCATCCCAACTTCAGGTATCCTCACTGGAACCTCCATCAAACCTGTGTCAATAAGTGCCTTCTCAATCCGGGCACGAGCTCGTACTTCCTCCCTCTGAGCCTCAGTCAAGGGAGCGACTTCCGAAAGCCTCTCATATCGAGCCTCCATATCCCTGATAAGGTCACCCGACTGGTTATGGCAACTGGCCTTAGCCTCAGCTTCCCTCAGAGTCCTGCTCGAGTCACAGTGAGCCCCCAATAAAGCCTGACGTCTCTCTCCCAAAATGACCTGAGTCGCTCCCATCTCCTTCTCATACCAGTCCAAGTAGGTCGTGGTCAAGATGGTACTCTTCCTTCTCTTGAGAATGGCCCTGGGTGTGAAAGCAGTGTATGTCCAAGCCCTCGAGAAAAATGAGAAGCTGGCTGGATCCCTCATGTCAAAAGGCACTACCTCCACGGTGCTGATGTCCTTCCAATCATCCAAAGGCTCCTGTAAGATCCCTAATTGCCTGGAGACTAAGCAAGGGAGGTAAAAGGACGACCAAGAGAACCACGAAACCCTTACTACATAGGACTCCTGAAATGTCCTACGGGTCTGCAGCCTCCAATGAGGCACCCACCAGTGAATGTCTGAGGTGGACAACCTAGCCATCATCAGCTCCTAGCTACCCTGGTCCTGCTGCCTAGGTGCACCCCTCTGAGAAATCACCCAAGGGCACTGAGTAGGCGAAGCCCCCGACAAAGCCCCAAGCCTCTCCTGCAACCATAGAGTCAGCGCTGCCGGGCTCCCAAACCTCATGAAATGGTTCCCCTAGCCATCCTATCAATGCCATGCAGAGTCTCGCCCAGAACCAGCGGGACAATATCCTTTCCAGCCCTGCAGTCTCTGACCATGTCTAAAAGACCACCATGGCAGACCCCCACGGACTCAGCAGTGAACAAAGATGAGAACACGCAGAGGATAAATGCATTTATAGCCACCAGGGTCGTAGCAGTATCCGGAGACCCAAACCTGCTTGGGATATCAGAAAGGTCGATCCTATCAGAAGCTACCACCATCCCCTCGGCCTTTTCCAGAGAAATTTGCAGAAAAGATGCCAGCTTTACCGCCACCGGCACGTCTCCGGTCAAAGGAACTGATACAGCCTCAATTTTCGAACCCCCAATCAATGCTCGGAAGTCTTCAAAGGTTGGGATGAGCTCATTGTAAGAAAAGCAGTAGACATATCTTCGGACGTCCCAAAACCTCGTCGCGGCCCTCAAAAGGTCCCAATCGGGCGGGAGATCCTTCAAATGCCATAAATATTTGATCTTGAAAGTGTATTGAACAGCCCCTTGTTGGATTGAAAGTTGTGCCTCATCCAGGATTGAAGATCGGACAGAAAACGGTCTCTCTTCCCCTTTTGCAATCTGATTGATTTCTCCATCGGTAGTGATCAAAGTTGATGACTTTTGGCCAACGATGTGCTCTGGGATCAGTTGGGACAAGTCTAGAGTGAAAATAAAACGAAAAGTCCAAGCCTTGGTTTTATTTTGAAAAAAACCAGTTCAGACAAGACTTCTGGCCGCACGACTTCATTTGCCTCAAGACCTGGCCGGACGGCTTCTTTTGCTTGCTGCAGAAAAAAAAAATCTGCAGCAGCTCTAGCTGCTGCCCAAGTGGAGTTCTCACCCCACTTTCTCAATGAAACCTGTACAAAAACATGCCCAAATACCATTCATGCAATTATATGTCATCATAAATCATTTTGGCCCAGTTTCAGCCCCATTTCCAAGAAAAAAAGTTGCCCCGAGGCTCAAGTAATAAGCAAATTCATAAAGCATAAATAGAAAAAGCAAATAAAATACTAATACATTGTTTTCGCCTCCTTGGCGCCCAAATAAAACGAAAAACAAATAAAATGTGCATAAAAGTGTTCATTGTTTGTTCCTAGATCAAAATCCTAAGCCTCTGACTCCTCGTCGTCGCTGCTCAACTCGTAGAAGCAAGGATCTTTCATCAAGTCTTCACAATCACTCACATCAGAGAGGTTGACGTTCACATGCACGTACTCCATCGGCTGCTCCAGAATGCTTGTGTTGGGCCCCTGTCCCCGAGGCATAGCACTGGTAGAGGATGTCGCGTACTCTGAGGCCGATGAGGTAGATGCTGTGCTCCCCACGTGCCTCCTTTTGCGCATGGGCTCCTGCACATTTGCCCCAGCCCGGGAAGCACAAGCCAACTTCCTCAAAAGGGACCGACACACATCCTTCCAGCCTCTGTTCTGCCGTACCAAACCATCGTAGGAGCTAGCTGGAACCTGAGAGAAAAGAGAAGAAAAACTCAGAAAATCTCAGGAAAATCTCAAAATTGCAGAAAGCAAAGAAATCCAAAAGGGAAAAGACCCTAGAGATACTTACAGTGCTGTCAGGTGGCAAAGTATACCGGGGCTCCCTCGTGTCAGGAACAGGTATCATGAACCTCCTCGGTACCCCGCTGACCACGTAGGAGAGATGAGCAGGAGGCATAGGCGGATCAGTCGGCTCTGCTTCCCCGTACCCCTGAGTAACAGCCAGCTTCACTAGCTTCTGTGGCATCCTCAACCGCTGCTCCACAAAGGTGGCATACGGGGTAGCAAAGTCAAAATACTCCTCGGCCGCCATGCCAGCCTGATACCTCGCTATATCATCCGCCGACCAGTCCCTGGGCTGTAGCATGCGTGGTGGAGGATCGTGAGGTGTGATGGCGTCCAAATGAGGGACATGTCCATGTTGCCTAGAAAAGCAGTCCCCTAAGTAAATGACATCGCAAGTCAGGCCCGTCAGCCACCTCCTCTGCCTAGTCACCTCCAAGGCATCCCCCAGCAAAACCTCCGGTTACCTCCCCCAAGGATAGAAATCAACCCCATCATGTCCATCCCCATTGATAACCGGTCTAACCATCTTGTAGTCAAAAGTGATCCGGGTCTTCCCGGTAAACTTGTCCCTAGCTTCTCCCCTCTAGCGAATCATGGCCGGGAAGATCTCCGGATCACTCTGTTGGTTCCAAGGAAAGAATCCAATCACCTCACAAAACCAGACCTGCATGTTCAAGACAAAAGGGTCATTTCTCTCATAAAAATCTCAAGACAGAAAAGTAAAAGAGAGAAAATAAGGTGAGACTACCTCCAGCGCAAAAGAAAAGCAGTCCATCGAAGCATCCTTGTTTCGGCTGTACATATCAAGAGAGAAATAAAGCTCAGCCAATCCGGCCTCACCCTAAGAGACCGCCCCAACCTCATCCAGGTTCTCTAAAGAGTCAAGCAGACACAGCATAGCCAGTGTCCCAGAGTTCGCAAAGATGGTGACTGACAGCATCAACCACAAGAAAGCTCTCGCAAGCTGGTGGGCAGTCACCTCGTTAGCAGTTAACCCCTGCATGCACTCCAGGAGTGTCACCTCCACATTCCTCGTCTCCATCCCAAGAACCTTATGATGGAGGTCAAACCCAACCAAAGCTCTAAACTCAGCCGCAGTAATGTGGTCTCTCCAAGTCACAGGCCTCCCAGTGAACTGCAAGCCTGTAATAGCAGTAAAGTCGGTTGGCATCACCGTAATCTCCCCCCAGCTGAGATGAAAGCTGTGGGTGGTGTCCCACCAGAACTCCAAGAGGGCTTGGACCAGTCCCTTGCTCTTAGAGGTCATGTGGATACCTCTGCTGATAGCGTCAATAAACAAATCAAGGCCGGTAGCCATCACCAGCTGCTTGGGGTTTACCCCATCTTTCTCAAAGTTGGGCATCCTATCCCAAAGCTTCACAGCCACCTCAGAAGTTCCCCTCGACTTATTCTCCTGTAGAAAAAAGCACAACAAAAAAATGTGTCAGTCCTTCATTTCATCTCAAAAGCATGCATACATTCAAAAGGTGCACATATTTTCAAATAAAAGCATTCATAAGATATTTCTAGCATCCTTTGCCTAGAAAACGTGTCCTTCATCATTTGAAGCACGTCATCTCGAGCACATTGCTCTCCTAAACACAAAATTCTTTGCACATAAGCATTAATTTTTTCAAAAATGGCATGCATGAATCCTTTTCATCGTCCAAAATCTTGTTTTCCCATCCATGATCAAGAATTGACCTAGTTCTAGCACATGCAAGGACTCCGTCACATTTTAGACATTATTTTTCTTACTTTATTTTCAAAAATGGGTCATTCTCATTATTTTTCAAATAAATTGCGCATGCATGTTCATTTGTGTCCTTAGCCTCATAGGTTAATCATCAAAATTCCAAAATCATCCACAAAACCATAGGAAAATTGGAAAAATTCCTAAAAATCGGGTCAAGCCCTAAGTCAATCAAAATTCCAATCAAAATTGACAAAATCAAGCAAATCAAGAATGCTTACCCCAATATGTTGAAGTCATACTTCCTCTCCGTTCGAACAAGCTTCCTCCTCCTCCTCCTAGCGGCTTCCGATATGTTCCTTCGTGCTTACCTAGGCACTATGTTCCCTTCCGGATCCATCTTGGGTGAAAGAAGCAAAGGAATTGAAGGATTTTTGAAATTTCTCTCTCTCCTCTCTCTCTCCTCCTCGGCAGAACGCAGGTGGCAATGGTGCCCAATGCCCGTTTCAATTCTGTTAAATAATCTGGTGAAATTAAATTTCTAGCCGGACGGCCTCTTTTTCCTCCACCTCATGCCGGGCGGCCTCATTTGCTCTGAGCAGAAATTACACTTTTACCCCTAGACTTTCCACTTAGGCATATAATTCTCGTTATTTCTTAACCAGAATAACGTTGTTTCCAAAGGATATCCGTTATCTCCAAGAAGAATAAACTTTCCTCCCGAGTCGCCTCCGTTACTTCCGTTATAACGGAATAACGTTAGGTGACATCCTCCGAATTGTCATCACCCTAAACTTTAGCTACCTCTATCTCATAGATAGTGAAGTACGCTCAAGTTCTTCAAACTTTAGCTACCTCTATCTCATAGATAGTGAAGTACGCTTCAGTTTTTCCAAACTTTAGCTACCTCTATCTCATAAATAGTGAAGTATGCTCAAGTTCTCCAAACTTTAGCTACCTCTATCTCATAGATAGTGAAGTACGCTCAAGTTCTCCAAACTTTAGCTACCTCTATCTCATAGATAAGTGAAGTACGCTCAAGTTCTTCAAACTTTAGCTACCTCTATCTCATAGATAGTGAAGTACGCTTCAGTTTTTCCAAATTTAGCTACCTCTATCTCATAAATAGTGAAGTACGCTCAAGTTCTCCAAACTTTAGCTACCTCTATCTCATAGATAGTGAAGTACACTCAAGTTCTCCAAACTTTAGCTACCTCTATCTCATAGATAAGTGAAGTACGCTCAAGTTCTCCAAACTTTAGCTACCTCTATCTCATAGATAGTGAAGTACGCTCAAGTTTTCTCAACTTTAGCTACCTCTATCTATTCGATAGCAATGTAAGCTTTAGTTCCTTCAGGTGACAACCTCCATTAAGTTTCCCGGCAATTCCCCGAACTTTCCTAAAGTTCAGGGGCAATTTGGGAACTTTCCAAAACCTTCCAAGGGGTGAAGGACTTGCTAGGAATTAAAATTCCACGTAGTCCTTCGCTGGAAAAGATCTTCTAGAAGGCCACCTTGCATGGTTCTAGAAATAGGCTGAGTCACTACTGGATAAGACCGCACGGCATCATTAGCTTGGGTTTACAGCCGTACGGCTTCATTAGCCATCACCAGACTGCCTATAAATAGAGGCCTCCTCTATTCATTTTAAGGAGAATTTTAGGCACTGTTACTCTGCCAAAATACCACCACGAAATTCCAGAGAGCTGAGAGCAACCAAAATCACCTCCCCCCTCTTCAAAACCCTTCAAAAGTTGGTCCTTCCTTAGGCAAAATTCAAGGAGATAGAGGAACACCATCATTGGTAACCTCTCCTCCCCTTTTTCTTAAAATATACTTGTCATTACTTGCTATATTATTCTTTGCTTCATATATTGTCATCTACTTGCTAAGTATTTGATATATTGCCATTAAAAATCACATCTTTAGGCATGTAGATCATAATATCCCCATTCCCTTTATCACATGGGATCCATGGAAGATCCATCCCAAGGATGAACAATAAGACCTCAAATGGCTTGTTCTAGGGTGGATCTCTCACATGGTGATGTGAAAGTAATATCCTTTGCACATAAAAATGTCATCTTTTCATTAAAAATGCCATCTTTACTCATGAATTTCATTCCCCTTTCCCATAGACCTTGCTTCCAAGGATTGTCCACCTAAAAGGTTCATAAAGGACATAGGAAAGCCATAAAGGTCCTCCCTTTTCATTCCTAGTCTTAGCTTGCATCATGTTCATTACATATGTTAGCATAAAAATGTCATTTTTAGCTTAAAATGCATTCCCCATGTCCCTCATGGTTGGTTCACTCTCCAAGGATTGCCTAGTGACCTTCATAAGGCACAAAAAGGCATAGGATGAGTATAAAGATCCAATATTTATACCCCTCCCTTAGTCCCCTTTGGTACTTGGAGCATCTCTTGGAGCATAATGGTGTAAAGGTCCTATCTTTACATCATTTCCTTCACTTAAAGATGCCATAGATGGATTCTCCTTTAGAAAAGGATGAACTTGAGCCCCTATATCTCCGATTATCAATTGAGACGAGCATAAATGTCCCGACAAAGTTCAAATCGTCTCAAGATGTAGGATTGATGGGCAAAGGTCATTCCTTTCTAAAGAGTCTCATCCTTGGACTATAAAAACGGTGTCCCTATTCCGATCACATGTGACCCAAGGTCTCATAATGTTGATCATAAGTCCAAGATGAGAACGGGACCAAAGTCCCTAACATATCAAAAATCCAAGGAATCCCGAGCGATAACCAACTAATGGTTTATACGTTCGGAAGATAACTTGGTACATTCCCTCCTTTACAAAAAACACACGCCACACACGAAAACACAAAGGCAAGCATGAAAATCGGATCTTGGAAGACTTGCTCCGGCAAGGCTCTTTGGGTGAACGACAATCCATTCTTCCCAAATGGTAACTTAACCTCCGGACCCCAAATCCTTTTTTTCAAAGTTTTGAGGAAATCAAAATGGCGTGGCGACTCCGTTTTTCAATTTAAACTGGATGTTTCCAAACCGATGTGAGGCGGTGATCCCCTTACACGAGAAAGCAGTTCAAACAAAAAAATAAATAAAATAAAGAGCCATGATCTTGGGCACCACATTCACAGCTGCAGGGAACGAGAGGCAGGGTTTAGGCTTCGGAAAGGGTATTTGGCTAATGGTTTCGGGCTAGTGCAATGTGCAGTTTCCGATTAATGTTTACTTAAAACGTATTTTCTCAGAGTCCTAATCGGTTGGAAAAGATCGTGTCTTCTTTTTCGCAACTAACCTAAGGCTCTAATCAGTGGATCTCGTCACTATGTTTATAAGCCTCTCGTTTTCCATCTGTGAATCATCTTCCCGGGAAGAACAATCCTGAGCGAGGGTCCTATAAGGCAAGCGAGTTCCACCGACAAAGGAAAAAGTGAACTTAAGGCTAGCTGGTTACGCAAACATCCAACGTATGTGACACGCAGGCCACGGTCGAAGTCAACGTCCTTAAGTTAAGGCAGGGATCATGCCAAAATTTCGGCATGACCTCTCCTAAATCGCTTGCGCGAGGGGCCTTAGCTTTCGGCGTTGGCCAAGTTGTGGCTGGTACGGTGCATACGTTGTGTGTGTGTGTGTGTGTTTGCATTTTGAAAATGGGGGCTTGAATGATAAGCTTAAACTTGGTTTGAATGTCAAACGTTGATTTTGTGATTTTTTGGAAAAGGAGAGCGTTTGAATGACAAACGTCGGTTTTGGAGTTTTTAGGAAAAGAGGTGCGAATGACGCGTTTTGAATTTACTTAAGTGTCAAATGTTGACTTTTAAGAAAAGAGCATTTGAATGCCAAATGTCGGATTTTGAGATTTAAAGATGATCGTTTGGATGCCAAACGTCACTTTGCTCGTTTTGAAAGAGAGTTCGAATGACGAACTCCGGTTTTGAACCGGGCATTACATTGTTAGCGATTTTACGGGAAAAAGCATTAAATGATATGCGATCAACGAATCGTTTTGCTACTCGGACTTTTGATATGTAAATACTATCACGAGCCAAACGGCTCGGACTTGTAAATGACAGTATTTAAAATGCGGTATCAACGGAATCAAACGACCCGGATTTTAAAGGTGCAATCAACGAACCAAACGACTCGGACTTGTAAAGTTGCATTATTTAAATGACAATCAACTGATCGAATGATCCGGACTTGTAAATGACTATCACGAACCAAATGGTTCAGACTATGAAATTGCATAAAGTAAATGACATTCAACGGATCAAACGATTCGGACCGTTAAATGACATAAAATTAAAGAAACGGGGCCGGAACGCCGTTTTAACCCGAGATTACTTCTCTTACGGAAAAGAAGAGGATCTGGGACTAAAATGTATCGGACCCCGTCGACGGTGACGTCTACATGTTAACGACTTTTGACCGAGACGGTTGTAGCGACTGGCGCATTAACCGAGACGGAACGAGTGTCTAGGGAGAGAGAGTGTTACCTATGGCTAGGGGTTGACTCTTTTGGCTCGGTTGACCTATACGGGATACGGTTTAGTGTTTGGAATGGTGTTTCGAGGTTGTTTGGTTTGTATTTGGTTGAAATATGAAGTTTTCACTCAAATCGAGGCAAAATGGGGCTCGAGAGAGGGTGAAATGTGTTTGGGCCGTGGCTATGGTGAAAATGGATAATGTTTTCTCTTTTTTTCAAATGTTTGACAGCCTTCTGTATTTATAGGGTAAATTTGCAGAAGAGTCCGGACGGACTTAAGCTGAATTTCAGGGGATTTTGTGGTATTTTGGAAAATGGGAGGACTTACTGGCATTTCTGTTTTGCCTGTAAAACAGTCCTGACGGACTGTGACAACATCTCAGGGGTATTTTGGTCTTTTCACTCTGAAATCTGATTGATGTTGATAGGAGGGCTGTGGCATGTGTGCCACGTGTCCCTGTGACTCACCAGGGCATGGATTTTCGTGCCACTAATCCCGATTTTGTCCATTTTTTAAATAACTATCCGGAAAATGTCCGTAACACCCCCGGGAAGTGCCGGAAAGTGCATTTTTCAGAACAAGCTGTACTTTTACGTGTGACAACGTGTGTTGAGTACGCTTTGACGTTGGGATGCATGGGGCAGTCCCGGGATGTCTTGTTGACTTGAGAATGGGGAGTTTAACGGGTTTCGATTAACCTGGAGCGGGCCAGTTAACGGATTCCGATTAACTTTTAACGGATTTTGACATTCGGATTTGGGTACTTACAAAGGTGAAAAATAGCTAGAGGGGGTTGAATAGCTGTTACAAAATTTTTGCCCTTTTTTGAAAACTAAACCTCTTACTTACAAACCGCTTGCAGTGTATTGAAAACCGCAAGTGGAGTTGCAAAATGCACAGCGGAATATCAGTGTTTATAATGCGGTTTTAAAGGTGCGGTTTTAGTTCAGTTTTCCGTGCGGTTTTACAAAACTGAAAAGTGAGGTTTTGACAAGATTAACTGCAAACACAATTCCCAATAATGGATAACTGAGAATAAGATCAAATAGATAAATACAAAATAATTAGCAATGATCAGTAAGTAAAAGTGCAGAAATGAAGAACACAATATTTGGAGTGGTTCAATAGTAAATGATCTACATTCACTACCAAGATGGTTAGTCTTGGATTTTCTAAGAGTTAGATTTTATATTAGAGTATGAGAGAGATTACAAAGTACAAAGATCAATACTCAGATCTAAAATCTATTCTATGAAGATCAAATCCTAGATAATAACCAGTGTATCTCAAATGAATAATATATGTGATTAAACAAGTGAGGTGTGTGTGTGATAAACAAGATCAAGGCTCTTTGAATCTATATAATATAGAGCACAATGATTCTTGGGTGTTAAAGGCTTGATTTCTGGGCTGGAAATATTTCTTGAAGGAAGAAGATGAAGATTCAAAGGACTGAATATGATACAGCTGTTGAAGATTAGAGGTATTTATACCCAAGCACCAAGAAAGTAGCTGTTATGATACAGCTGTTGAAGTATTGTACTGGTACAATCTGATTGATCCACAAATCCACTTTTGTCCTTTGGTACAACAGTTGCAGATAAAGCTGATCAGACCTCAGCTGCAAATAAGGTATGAAAGACATCTGTCACCTTTTCAGGATCCTTGCAGATCCTGTCTGACACTTAGTCACGTGACAAGATTTGGTGGTTGACTTTTGATATTACTGACGTGGATTCCAATAGTCATAAGTGGTCCATCTTTATGTCTTCAATCATTGGATGTGGTTTGGTCAGTGCGGTTTCACCAGACGAGGTTTCTCAGTGCGGTCTTAGGATTGGAACTGCACTGCGGTTTGCTAGCGCGGTTCACTACTATGGTTACACTGAGTCTTCATGATGCGGTTTTAGAGAAAGAAATTCACAAAGCAATTTGCTTGGAGCGGTTTGCTCATGCGGTTTTGTTGGTGCGGTCTGAAACCTTGACTGCAGTTTTGCAGGTTAGCAAAACATCTTGACTTGAAACCTCATGTCCAATAAGTCTTGTGCCAGTCCTCAAGCCAACTTAACCTATTCTATAAAATGGACTTACACTAAAAAATTGAAGTCTAAGCTTCATTACATATGGGCCTAAAGTCCTTAAAATAGAGATTAGGTTATGGTATCAATCAAATCTAAGCTAAAGCTAGGAGGGTTAAAGTATTGTTAATGTTAGATCATGTGTTGCCATGAATGTTGTCCCAAGTGTTGCAAACCAGTGTTGCCACTGGTGTTGCCACAAGTGTTGCCATTTGGATTTGGCAACACCAAAATAGTTACTGTATTTTTCACAAATAATAATGTGTAAATTAATGTTTTAATATCAGTTGTTAGTCTGCTTGAGATGAGCTTGAATAGGTCAACAGAAACGTCCCAGGCGTGATTCACGAAGAAGAGAAGAAAATTAATATATAAACATGTGGTTTATATGAATAATTAGTGACCAAGTAAAGGAGATATTATTTAGCTATTTAGGGGGAGATCAAGTCAGAGTACAAGGCATCTACAGCTGAGAGGTACAAGCAAAAGAAGCCATGAAGACCTAGTCTTCTACAAATGAGGCGAGAAGGCTAAAAAGGAGGAAACAAACTCAAGCTTGTTATCTGATCATTTTGAGTAGGCTCCAAGTTTTGAAGGCCTATAAATAGTGCAATAGATAATCATTGAAGATCACCCAATTCAGAAAACGCAAATCTGCACAAGAAAAGAATTCTGCTCTTCAAGTGTTGCCATTCAGTGTTGGCAACACTCTGTCCGACACTCGAGAGTTTCATATAGATTTTCATTTTTTTTGAGGTTTTGAGTGTTCATTTTCAGAGAGAGTTCTTTATTTATTGTTCCTTGAGTTAATGATTATTTATCATTAATGGAATTTCTTTGACCTTGTATTGAATTCATATTATTAATAGAAAGGTCTTGCCCTCCTGGCACCCATCAAGTTATATATTTATGTAACTTGATAAAAATTATATTCTTCTGTATTGTTTTTATTCTTCCGCTGCAAATTAGATTTATTTCTATTTATTTGTGTTTTTTCGAATTGGTGTGTGTTGTTGTTAGTGTTGCCAACACTAAGGACAACACTTGTGAGTTTCGCCTCACTTGTTCTAAGCCATAGACAATTTCAATTGTTATCAGAGCCTAGCACTTGATATACTAAGTGTCTTGATTCTTTTGTCATGGCTTATGATCCTGCCAACCCTAATCAAAAGAGATTACCGGTTTTAGACGGATCAAATTATGCTTATTGGAAGATTCGCCTACGCTCGCACATCAAATCAATTGATCTTCAAGCTTAGCGATCTATTTTAAATGGTTATTCTCTTCCTTTGCTCCTTCCAGATGAAGATGGTGACGTTCAAGTCAAACCTGAATCTAAGAAAATAATCTTGCTAGTTTCAATGAAAAGGCACTAAATGCTATCTATGAATGGGTTGACATGCATATGTTCAAACTCATTCAAAATAGTCCCTCTACAAAAGATGCTTGGGATACTTTACAAAGATTTTGTGAAGGAGATGATAGTGTCTGAGAAACAAAGCTTAGGGGTCTCACTAGTAAATTGGAAAGATTAAGAATGGGCGAAAACGAAGACATCTCATCTTATTTTGAAAAGTTGATTGATATTTCAAATGCTTGTCAAGTATTAGGAGAACCTTTTACTAATAAACAACTTGTTTCAAAATCCATTCGTACTCTTCCCGAACGTTTTAATATCAAAGTCTCAGCCATTGAAGAGGCCCATAATCTTTCAACTATGGACATTAATTCCTTGATGAGTATTTTAAAGAATTTCAAATTGAATTTGAATGAGCAAACCGAGGCTTCAAAAGGCAAAAACATTGCTTTAAAAGTCAAATCTTCGGACACATGTGTGAATGATGAAGATGAAGCCTTCGCGGAATTAGATGAAAATACTAGTGTAGCTTTACTTGCAAAGAAACACAATTCCATGCTTAGGAAATTTAACAGTGTGCAGGTAAAAGCTAAGGACCAATCGGCCAAAACGTCAAGTTTTGTGCCAAGGAGAGTTCCTCCTCCGAACCCAAAAGATACCCCACCTAGACGTGCATCCTCGGAAAAGATCTGGTCCGATCCTAAATACATTGAATCCATTCAATGTCATGCTTGTTTCGGATGGGGTCACTATGCCAATGAATGTGCTAATACATTGAGAAAGGTTGGGAAAAATATGTGGGTGTCTCTTAGTGACGGAGAGGAGGAAGGAACGGAGAAAGATGAAAAGGCCGAGCAAGTGGTCATGATGGGCACGGTAGAGGAGTTGCTTCGACAGAAAGTGTTACCTCATGTGTTGTCCTAGAAATGATAACCCCTGACACAATACTTGTGACTTCTTCAGAAAGTGTTGCCTCAAGTGTCGTCCATGAAATGGCAACACTTGACACAACACTCAGCAGGTATGATTCTTTAAATGATATTTGCTTGCATGGTTCTGCTGGTCTAAATTCAGAGGAGTCTATAGAGGATGATCTTTTAAATCCTGCCAAGCTAGAGTCAACCACAAACTGCTGTGGACTCCTCTCTCCGTCCTGAGCCTCGTCTGGGAGCATCTCCCACAGCGCTCGGACCGCCTCAAAGGCTCCCTTGCTCTTCAAGTTACGAACATTAACCGACCCTCGCCCCTGCAGGTGAACACGACAAAAGTACGTTACTACAGAAATAACATCTACAAAATGCACAAACGCATATCGAAATGACGAAATACAAATATAGCTATTTTCACCTAAAAATATTCCTACCCCAGTCAGAATATTCACGGTTCAAGCTTTCAAGACATTTCAAAGATTCCGTCGAATTTGGAACTTTCAAAACATTTCGAAAACTCCGTCGAAATCGGAACTTTCAAAACCTTTCAAAGATTCCGTCGAATTCGGAACTTTCAAAACCTTTCGAAAATCCGTCGAACCCGGAATTTTCAAAACATTTCAAAGATTCCGTCGAATTCGGAACTTTCAAAACATTTCGAAAACTCTGTCGAAATCGGAACTTTCAAAACCTTTCGAAAATCCGTCGAACCCGGAATTTTCAAAACATTTCGAAAAATCCGCCGAATTCGGAACTTTCAAAACATTTCGAAAACTCCGTCGAAATCGGAACTTTCAAAACCTTTCAAAGATTCCGTCGAATTCGGATCTTTCAAAACATTTCGAAAACTCCGTCGAAATCGGAACTTTCAAAACCTTTCAAAGATTTCGTCGAATTCGGAACTTTCAAAACATTTCGAAAACTCCGTTGAAATCGGAACTTTCAAAACCTTTCGAAAATCCGTCGAACCCGGAATTTTCAAAACATTTCGAAAAATCCGTCGAATTCGGAACTTTCAAAACATTTCGAAAACTCCGTCGAAATCGGAACTTTCAAAACCTTTCGAAAATCCGTTGAACCCGGAATTTTCAAAACCATTTCGAAAATCCGTCGAACTCGGAATTTTCAAAACATCCCGAAAAATCCGTCGAAGTCGAAACTTTCAAACATTTCGAACATTTCGAAAAAATTACTCCGTCCCAAATTAAACTTACTTTAATTTCGGAAAACACCCCTAGGCATGGAATTTTGCAACCAAAATTTTTATGTCATCTACCTATAATGTCAATTGAACTAAGCTATAATCAATTTCGACAAAGACACATCGCAAAGTCAAAAGCCCTAATTCGGGCACCAAGAACCCTAACTCAATCCTAATCAAATTCCTAAAATTTAAAGAATGCACATTCTGAAAATTAACGGAATTTAGAGGATGTTTACCTGTCTCTCGATCCCTTCCTTGGATTTGTGAGTGTCCCGAGCCGGATAAAACTCGGTTGAATCCGTGGGAAGAGCGGTGGTCCGAATGGTCCTCACCAACCTCGCTCTCTCGTTGTCGGTCCTCCTATGATGAGCCCGTGGTCCTAAACTGGCATCCATGATGATTATCCCGCGAAGATTCAAACAAAACTCGCAAAAAGAGGAAGATTTTTCTCTCTTTTCTCACTTCTCTCTCGCCTGAAACAATGGAAAATGGGACTGATTTGCGTCAGCCTGTTGCTGATTTGAATTTGGTCAAATTGAGTCTCAGTCCAGCCGGACTCTTTTACAGGATAAAAGATTCCTTGCTACTTTGGCCCCTCAGCATCCCACAATTTCAATTTTACCCCTTTTGGCCCCCAAAAGTATAAAATTTCCCCATTTAGACCTCTCTAACACCCCCTCCCCGAGGTTAAATCCTAGTTAGACATTTCTAACATTCCGTCTCCAGACGTTAAATTTCACGTTAGTTCTCACTAATGTTTCGTCTCCAGACGTTAAATCTCAAACCGTCTTCGAACGTTAAATCACAAATCCATCTCCAGACGTTAAATTTCCCGTTAGTTCTCACTAACGTTTCGTCTCCAGACGTTAAATCCCAAATCGTCTTCGGAAGTTAAATCACAATTCCGTCTCCAGACGTTAAATTTCCCGTTAGTTCTCACTAACGTTCATCTTCAGACTTTAAATCTCAAACCGTCTTCGGACGTTAAATCACAATTCCGTCTCCAGACGTTAAATTTCCCGTTAGTTCTCACTAACATTCGTCTCCAGACGTTAAATCTCAAATCAACGTTTGACATTCAAACGCTCATTTCCATCTCAAATTGACGTTTGACATTCAAACGCTCATTTCCATCTTCAGACGTTAAATTTCCCATTAGTTCTCACTAACGTTTCGTCTCCAGACGTTAAATCTCAAACCGTCTTCGGACGTTAATCACAATTTCATCTCCAGACGTTAAATTTCCCATTAGTTCTCACTAACGTTCATCTCCAGACGTTAAATATCAAACCGGTGTTTGACATTCAAACGCTCATTTCCGTCTCAAATCGACATTTGACATTCAAACGCTCATTTCCGTCCCATATCGACGTTTGACATTCAAACGCACATTTCCGTCTCAAATTGATGTTTGACATTCAAACACTTAGTTCCGTCTCCAGACGTTAAATTTCCCGTTAGTTCTCACTAACGTTTCGTCTCCAGACGTTAAATCTCAAACCGTCTTCGGACATTAAATCACAAATCTGTCTCTAGACGTTAAATTTCCCGTTAGTTCTCACTAACGGTCGTCTCCAGACGTTAAATTCCCAGTTAGTTCTCACTAACGTTTCGTCTCCAGACGTTAAATCTCAAATCGACGTTTGACATTCAAACGCTCATTTCCATCTCAAATCGACGTTTGACATTCAAACGCTCATTTTCGTCTTAAATCGACGTTTGACATTCAAACGCTCATTTCCGTCTCAAATCGACATTTGACATTCAAACGCTCATTTCTGTCCCAAATCGATGTTTGAAATTTTCGTCTCAAATCGACGTTTGACATTCAAACGCTCATTTTCGTCCCAAATCGACATTTGACATTCAAACGCTCATTTCCGTCTCAAATCGACGTTTGACATTCAAACGCTCATTTCCGTCTCAAATCGACGTTTGACATTCAAACGCTCATTTCCATTTCAAATCGACGTTTGACATTCAAACGCTCATTTCCGTCTCCAGACGTTGAAGTTCCCATTGGTTTTCACCTACGCTCATCTCCCCGGCCGCCAGTCGTAAGCCCGACCATCCCATTTCAGCGGCCATCAAGATAAGCCCGCACAAAAATCCCTCTTCGGCCATCCTCGTAAGTCCAAATACCTTCTCACTCCAGCAAGTGAACATTCACTTCCCCGGCAGTCATCGTAAGCCCAACCATCCCAATTCAGTGGCCATCAAGGTAAGCCCGCACAACAATCCCTCTTCGGCCATCATCATAAGCCCGAACATTCCTCCCCAGCAGGATCCTAAGACCATCTTTCTAAGAAGAAACGTCAATCAATCTCCCCATTTCCTAACTGGTTCTGTTAGAACTCTGGGCACTTTTCCCCAGCAATGTGTCAATCTCTCCCGAGATCACATCCAGTTCTTAACCCCGTCGTTAGAACGTCAATCCTTCCATGTTGTGATAACATCCATTTGACGCAGCCATTTCCATCATCTCCTCCATATCCCCAGCAGATAAAACCTGGCCGTCATAAGTCCAGCACCCAAGGCACGACCGCCTCACAAAAATCAATCTCAAGGCATGAACGCCTTCATCTCAGGACAAACACATCCTCGTAATCTCGGTCTGAGGCGCCACACACCCTCAAAAGTTTCAGTAATCTCGGTCTGAGGCGCCACACGCCCTCGAAAGTTTCAGTAATCTCGGTCTGAGGTGCCACACGCCCTCAAAAGTTTCAGTAATCTCGGTCTGAGGCGCCACACGCCCTCGAAAGTTTTAGTAATCTCGGTCTGAGGCGCCACACGCCCTCAAAAGTTTCAGTAATCTCGGTCTGAGGCGCCATACACCCTCAAAAGTTTCAATAATCTCGATCTGAGGCGCCACACGCCCTCAAAAGTTTCAGTAATCTCGGTCTGAGGCACCACATTCCCTCGAAAGTTTCAGTAATCTCAGTCTGAGGCGCCACACGCCCTCAAAGATTCCAGTAATCTTAGGTTCAGACGCCTCACAACAGTCTCGCTTAGGTTCAGACGCCTCACAATAGTCTCCATTCAGGTTCAGATGCCTCGCAATGGTCTCGCTTAGGTTCAGATGCCTCACAATAGTCTCCATTCAGGTTCAGATGCCTCGCAATGGTCTCACTTAGGTTCAGACGTCTCGCAACAGTCTCGCTTAGGTCAAGGTCCCCACGCACGGCCCTTGCACCTACGAACTACGATCGGCTTGATTCCCGCTCGGGAGACGTAGGAATCCTTCCGCTAAGGGTCCAGCCAGCTGACCTCTCAGGTCTCTTCAAGTAAGGCATCCCCCGATTTGGATCCTTATCTTTTTCAATGACCCCACATCCTTCGAAAGTGACGTCGCAGAGGGGCTAACTGTAAGTTCCCAAATCCGGATCATCAAAATCCGTTAAAAGTTAACCGGAATCCGTTAACTGGCCCGCTCCAGGTTAACCGGAACCCGTTAAACTCCCCATTCTCAAGCCAACAAGACGTCCCAGGACTGCCCCGTGCATCCCAACATCAAAGCGTACTCAACACACGTTATCACACGTGAAAGTACAGCTTTTCCTGAAAAATGCACTTTCTGGCATTTTTCGGGGGCATTTCGGACATTTTCCGGAAAGTTATTTAAAAAACGAACAAAATCGGGAATAACGGGACGAAAACCCTAGCCTAGGTGAGTCACAGGGGCACGTGGCACACATGCCACAGCCCTCTAGTCAACATCAATCAGATTTCAGAGTGAAAAGACCAAAATGCCCCTGAGATTGAGTCACAGTCCGTCCGGACTATTTTACAGGCAAAACAGAATTGCCAACAAGTCCTTCCATTTTCCAAAATACCACAAAAGCCCCCCCCAAATTAAGGATAAATCCGTCCGGACTCTTTTACAAAATCACCCTATAAATACAAGGGCTATCAAAACATTTGAAAGAAAAAAAATATTATCCATTTTCACCAAAGCCCACGGCATGAACAAGTTTCAACCCCTCCCAAGCCCCATTTTGTCTCGATTTGCGTGAAAACCTCATTTTTCAACCAAACACGAACCAAACAACCTCGTAACACCCTTCCAAACACTAAACCGTATCCCGTATACGTCAATCGAGCCAAAAGAGTCAACCCCTAGCCATAGGTAACACTCTCTCTCCCTAAACACTAGTTCCATCTCGGTTTACGCGCTAGTCGCTACAACCATTTCGGACGAAAGTTATTGAAATGTAGACATCACCGTCTACGGGGTCCGATACGTTTTAGTCCAAGATCCTCTTCTCTCCCGTAAGAGAAGTAATCTCGGGTTAAAATGGCGTTCCAGCCCCGTTCTTTACTTTTTTTGTCATTTACGGTCCGGATCGTTTGATCCGTTGATTCGCAATTTCATATTTCGAACCGTTTGGTTCGTGATAGTCATTTACAAGTCCGGATCATTTGATCCGTTGATTGTCATTTAAATAACGCAACTTTACAAGTTTGAGCCGTTTGGCTCGTTGATCGCACCTTTAAAGTCCGGATCGTTTGATTCCGTTGATACCGCATTTTAAATACTGTCATTTACGAGTCTGAGCCGTTTGGCTCGTGATAGTATTTACTTATCAAAGTCCGAGTTGCAAAACGATTCGTTGATCGCATCTCATTTAATGTTTTTTCCCGTAAAATTGCTAACAATGTAATGCCCGGTTCAAAACCGGAGTTCGTCATTCGAACTCTCTTTCAAAACGCGCAAAGTGACGTTTGGCATCCAAACGATCATCTTTAAATTCAAAACTCGATATTTGACATTCGAACGCTCTTTTCTTAAAAGTCAACATTTGACACTTAAGTTAAAGATTCAAAACTCGTCACTCGCACCTCTTTTCCTAAAAAACTCCAAAACCGACGTTTGTCATTCAAACGCTCGCTTTTTCCAAAAATCCTAAAATCAACGTTTGACATTCAAACCAAGATTAAGCTTGTCATTCAAGCCCCCATTTTCAAAATGCAAACACACACACACACGCACACACAATTTTGAGAAAGGTAGAAAGACTCGTCATACGAGGCGTTTTGGGTGATCTCAAAATACTCTTCCCGAAACGTAACATGACCTCCGAACCTAACAATCTCTGGTACTAAAAAGCCTTTTCCAAGTTTTTGCTACCAATAAAAATGACACATTTTTCAAAGTCTTTTCCAAGTTTTTGCTACCAATAAAAACGTCACCTTTTTCAAAGCCATTTTCAACGTTTGGGCTCAAAATACAAAACCGCGTGGCGACTCCTCTCCTTCCCGAAAGCGAGGTCCCAAACATCCACAAGGAATTCATCTTCGTTGATTAGAAAACTCTTTTATGGCGCTAGGATTATCTATTTCCCCCTAGGAAAGCACTAGGTATTCATCAATTTCAATTTTCTAGGTTTACTTTTGAAGTTTTTCTTCCTTTTTCACCATGGCTAGGACCTTGGGGTTCGAATTGGGGGCTAGGTATGGGTACAACTGCATAAATCTTAGGTATTATAAGAGGTTAGATGGGACATGGAGAGAGATAACCTTAAATGAGTGTGTCACCATACTAAAATGATATAGTTTGTTTATTGGTGAGATTGGATACCCGACGGGTGAGAGTATGGGAGATTTGGCTGTGGACGACCTACGGGTTATGCGCTTCCGTCTCTTCAACAAACTTATTGACCATTTAATTATTTTTTATATCAAGTCAAAAAAACCACCATTTCCTCATCATAGGTTAGCTTTCCAAGGGGAATCTAGGTCGTCATTAGATAGTTCGGACCCTTCTTCGTCTAGGACTGATTCTTCTGTTTCTTTATCTTCTGTAGAAATGGCAGATAACGCTCAACAAGCAGTGAGCTTGCAGAGTGAGACGTCGAGATCCTCCTCTGGAAGGATTTTGTACAAGTTTTGATCCACTGTGGTTGATGACCACAACAAAAGGGGTTATGTGGCCCCCAAGCCACTGGTCGGTAGAAAGAATGTTGAGTGTAGCATTAGGATCCTCTACGAGCACTTTGAGGTACCTCGGCCAGACTTCCAGCTCACCTATTACTATTACACTGAGAGGCAAAGGAAAATGCAATCTTGGTTGCATTGGGCTCTTAGTTCAACTAGGGTGGCTTTCTACTATGGCCAATTCGAGTTAGGGTTGAGAATCCCCCTAGACCCCTTCATCTGTGAGTTCTTGGATTGTATGGTCGATGTCCCCATACAGCTCGGCGCTAATAAAGTTGGTGCTAGTGGCGTTTGCCATGGTGTGCAGGTTCGTAGGGTACGAGCCATGTATGCATATATTTAGAAGGTTTTTCAAGGTGGTCGTCAATGATACGACTTGGAGGATCAGCACCCCAGCCAAAGCTAATGCCCCAAGATCTTCTCCAACTTGCCCGACAAGGTTTTGAGCTATAACAACCACTTGATCATGGTGGAGAGTAGGAAGGGTTGGGAGTTCCCACTGCCTGAGAAAGATTCTGAGCCAATGAAGGAGGATGAGTATTGGGTCCCAGAGTGGAGCAATGAGTTATATTGCATGTTGACATTGGTTGCTCATAAGGCCACAGTTAGATGGCCATGCTGGAGTTGAGCAAGGATTATTACATCCAAGTTGGAATGATGATGGGTGGAGATGGAGGGGTATCCCCTTTGATTACAATAATAATGAGCCTTAGGTATCCTGACTGAGTCATACACGAGAGGGAAAGGTTTGTGACCCAATGCCATTACTGTAAAAGAAATCCAACCATTACAAGAACATGTTCCACTATAGCGGTTAAGTGTTTTCCTCTTTCCGTTTTTATTTGTTTGAGTCTTTTCCCGTCATTTCCATATTGATTCTTTTTCCCTTTGTATGTACAGTTCTTACCCCGACCCAAGAGTTACATATGGAGAGAATTGTTGACCTTGGTGATCATAAGAGAACTCGCAAGGAGCATTGTAGGGGCAATGCCCAAGCCAGCAGGGAGAGTGAAGAAATTGTGAAAAACAACTTGATCCTGAAAGAAGGAGTGGGGATGGTTCCCATTGATAGCACTGAGCCTGTGCAGCCCATCAAGCCAGAATTTCAGGTTGAGGCTCCTATGGAGGAAGGGATAGTGGAGCCCGAGCCTACTCCGGGGTCGAGCATCGACCCTCAACTTGAGTCAATGGAGGGCCAAGAACGCCAGGCCGACTTCGTGAATTTGGAGGACCTTGAAGGTCATGATGATACAGAGGGAGGTCTAGCCCTTACCCGGACCATGAACAGGTCAAGGGTGGAAATGGTTCCAGAGGGTACCGGCACCTCTAGGTTGTCAGGCTCCTGGTCTAGCATTCTGGCTGGTCAAGATCCTACTTTAAGGGATGCATGGGAGGTGCAGTCCAGGGTGGATGCACTAGGTGATGTGGCCCCTATGACTGGGGTGAATTCCCTCTGTTGCGAGTACCACTGGTTGGCTCTGGACCAGACCATCAATTTTCAAGCAGTGGATAGTGAAATTACCCGGATCCGAGAGGCAGCGCGTTCGCGCCCCGGCATCTGGCATCTTTCGCCTTGGAGCGGTGTCTCGCCGTTTTGTTTTCGCATTTGTAGAGTCGCCACGCCGTTTTTATTAAGCCCAAAACATTGAAAAAGGGCATCAGTTTAAATATAATTTTAAACTATTTTTGTGTGATGAGATTTTGAGTTCGGAGGTCAGATGACTCCTCGGGAAGAGAATATTAGAATATTAGAGCTCACCCGAGTCGCCTCGTAAAACGAGTCTTTCGGATACCCCTAATATCCTTTAAATGTTGTGTGTGTGTGTGTGCTTTTTTAAAAATGCATGCTGTGTCGGATGTCTACATTGTACACTATGTATTGAAATGTATTGAAATAGTAATGGAAGGAAGCCTTACCAATGTTGGTTCGTGTCTGTCTTCCGCTGAGGAATAGTGTTTGAGGTCGGAGTAGCGTTCCGGTATGAATCTGGATTGCTTCAGGAGGGGCCGGTTGTCTGCGGACAGAGTTTCGGCGTGAGTTGGTGTTGCAGGCTGCGTTCGGGCAGAGGTTCGGCGTGCGTGGGGATCGCTGGGATCACTCGGGCAGAGGTTCGGCGTGCGTTGGGGTGGCAGGAGTCACTCGGGCAGAGTTTCGGCGTGGTTTGGGATCGCCGGTTTGACTCGGAAAGAGCTTGGACACCGTGGAAAGACTAGGCAAGGCCTCGGAGTACCACGAGGGGCCTCAGAGTACCTCGAGAGTGCCTCGGGGCAGCGCGGGAGCGTCGCGGGAGCGCTCGGGGAGGCTTCGGAGCACCACGAGGGGGCTCGGAAGGCCTCGAAAGGATCCGAAAGGGGCCGGGAATGCCTCGAAAGGACTTAGAGGGGAAGCCAGAAGGCCTAGGGAGGAAGAGAGAAGTGGGAGGTGTCTGAAAATGAGGAGGGGGAGCCCTCTATTTATAGTGCCAGATTTGGTGCAAGAAGGTCCGTACGGACCTCCCTGGTAATCCAGACTTTTGGTTTTCCTCGATTTGAGGGAATCTGTGATGATGGTGAATATTTTGCAATTATGATGTTCCCTGTGCAATAAGGTCCGTACGGACCAAGTTGACATGCAAAGAGGTCCGTACGGACCAACTCTGCAGGAGGGTAATCATTTTCCCCGGGATTTGAGGGAATATTGTGGACTTTAAGAGGATTCAGTAATTATTAAAGCAAAGAGGTCCGTACGGACCATGTGTGCTTTTCCAATTTTCTGAAAATTCCCAAAAGGTCCTTTTGTCCCTTTTTATCCCAGAAAGGCCCCTCCCTTGGTTTGGCTGGGGGTTTTGAGAGGGTTTTGAGTGCCAGGGGTCGTCGAGACTGCGTTGATGAGTCTGCGGTGTTTCTCGTGTGCTTGAAAGGGGGTGATCCAGATTGGGGTACTTACAGAAGCCCCTCGACGACGTCACTTATGAAAGAAGTGGGGTCGCCGATAAGATAAGGGTCCTAATCTGGATCGCGTGCTGGGAGATAAAGTGACCGGGGAGGTCAGTGTGAGGACGTGGTGGTGTCCTATTGTGTGACCGTTTAGGCCGCAGGGCCGGACCCTGTGATAGGATTCCTACGTATCCCTGGCGGGAATCAAGCCTGGTCGTAGTTCGGGTGTGGGGTGAGTGTTTTGTGAATGCGGGCGTGGTGGTGCCCTGAAGTGTTGTGTGACCGCCGAGGTCGGGCCAAGTGAGGGCGTGGTGGTGTCCTGGGTGACCGCATAGGTCGATGGCTGGACCCTGTGATAGGATTCCTACGTATCCCTGGCGAGAATCAAGCCTGGTCGAAGTTCAGAGGTCGTGAAATTGTGAGTGCGGGCGTGGTGGTGCCCTGAAGTGTTGTGCGACCGCCGAGGTCAGTGATATGGACGGGGTGGTGTCCTAAGATGTGGTGACCGCCGAGGTCAATTGTGAGGACGTGGTGGTGTCCTGGGATGGAAATTTTACGATTTTCCTAATCGGGTGGTTTAAGGCCTTCCGGGCCGGAGATAGTGATTTGGGAGGTTTATACGGTCTTTCGGACCGAGTGGTTTAAAGCCTTCCGGGCTGGAGATAGTGATGGAGGAGGTTTATACGGTCTTCTGGACCGAGTGGTTTAAAGCCTTCCGGGCTGGGGATAGTGTGAGGACTTGAATCGTCTTCTGAATGTGGTTGCGCCACGCGTAAGGACTTTGAATCGTCTTCTGGCGACGGTTTTGGTGCCACGCGGGAGGACTTTGAATCGTCTTCTGGCGGCGGTTGGTGCCACGCGGGAGGACTTTGAATCGTCTTCTGGCGGCGGTTGGTGCCACGCGGGAGGACTTTGAATCGTCTTCTGGCGGCGGTTGGTGCCACGCGGGAGGACTTTGAATCGTCTTCGCGGCGGCGGTTGGTGCCACGCGGAGGACTTTTCAATCGCTCTCGCGGCGGCTGGTGCCACGCGGGAGGACTTTGAATCGTCTTCGGCGGCTGGTGCCACGCGGAGGACTTTGAATCGTCTTCGGCGGCGGTTGGTGCCACGCGGGAGGACTTTGAATCGTGCGGGCCATGCGAGGACTTTGAATCGCCACGAGGCTGGCCGCCTTAAGCTGATTGCGAGAGGCCTAGCCGCCGTGCTTCGTCAGTTTGATGGCCGGTGCTTGCGTTGCCGTTGGAGTGGGCGAGGATGATGGCCGGTGATTGCTTCACCATTTAGCGTTTTGGAGGCGTTTCGTGCCTTGGGATTTATACTCGGAGGTGTTGGCTCCTTCTTGCGCTTGTCTTGCCGTTGAGTGGGCGAAGTTCGGGCTTACATTGACGGCCGATGCTGGGGATATGCAGTCTTGTACGACTTCCCTTTGACTTGTTGGGGAGGAGCTCGGGCTTACTTTGATGGCCGGTGCTTGAATTGCTGGGCATGCGTGACCTTGTAGGGGCCTTTTTCTGCTGGGAAAGTGTCTTCGGACCTGTTTTGAGGGCCGGTGCTTGAGTTGCCGTTGAGCGTTTTGGAGGCATCTCGTGCCTTGATATTCGTGCTGGGAGGTGTTGGCTCCTTCTTGAATTGCCGTTGAGCGTTTTGGAGGCGTCTCGTGCCTTGATATTCGTGCTGGGAGGTGTTGGCTCCTTCTTGAATTGCCGTTGAGTGGGCGAGGACCGGTCTTACATTGACGGCCGGTGGTTGAATTGCCGTTGAAGTGGGCGAGGTTCGGGCTTACACTGACTGCCGGTGGTTGAATTGCCGTTGAGTGGGCGAGGTTCGGGCTTACACTGATTGCCGGTGGTTGAATTGCCGTTGGAGTGGGCGAGGTCCGGTCTTACATTGACGGCCGGTGGTTGAATTGCCGTTGAAGTGGGCGAGGTTCGGGCTTACACTGACTGCCGGTGGTTGCGTTGAAGGGTTAGGGACCATTCTGCACTTGGATTTGCTGAAAAAGGCCTTAGGACAGCCAGGGGCAAAGATTATAAGGGCAGGAAAGTAATTTGGCCCTCCCTTGTAAGAAGGTCCGTACGAACCAACCTGGGATGCAAAGAGGTCCGTACGGACCACATTGATTTTTTACAGTTCCCAGGTTTTGACCGGGTTAAAAAGCCGAGCCCTTCCCCATTCCTTCTTCTTCAGTGCGTGAAACCGAGAGAGAGAGGGAGAGAAAAACCTCCATTGTTAACCAAAATCTTCCATTTTTCGCTTGAATCGCTTGCAATGGCGGAAGGATCTCGAAGGAATCGTCGACAACGCAGTCAAGAAGTGGTCGAGCAACGGATGGAGCTCCAAAGAAATTGGATCTCGTTTGTTCCATCTTCAAAGAATCCGGATGTCTTGTATCCAAATCCGGAGGTGCACAATCGTCGTTCTAGGAACGTCGGGGAGGTAAGAAATCCGTTCCATTTTGATTTCCTGCTCGAATTTTTTGAATGCTAGAACTAGGTTTTAGTTTTTCGCATTTTTTGAATTTTTGTTATTTTTTATGCCTTTTGTGAAATTCTTGATGAATTGTTGAAAATGGACATGTAAAAATTGTGGGTATGTGTATTTTGTGCAGAAATGTGTAGATTAGCTTTTATTTGTGAAAATAAAATGCCTCTCTAATCAAATGCATGCTTTGGTGTTTTGTACCTAATGCTATTTATGTATGTACATTATGAGAAAAGTTTGTCGTGTAGTGACAAATTTTGTGAAAAAAATGTGACATGTGCCGTATTTTGTGACGGGTTTTGTCTGAAAGTGTGCCGTGTAGGGATGGATTTTTGTTATGCAGTGTGCGCCGTGTTTTTGGGTGACGGACTTTGTGGGGAAAATATGTGCAATATGTGCCGTGTTTCGTGACGGTTTATTTTTTGATAATGTGTCCTGTAGTGCTTGATCCCTCTGTTGAGAAAATCTGTACAGTGTGTGCCGTGTTTTTGTGACGGACTGCATGGGAAACATTATATGTATAATGTATGTGAAAATTATGTGTAACATGTGCCGTGTTTTGTGACAGGATATATGTGAAAATTGCATGTGAAAATTATGTGCAATATGTGCAGTGCTTTGTGATGGGTTGTATGTGAAAAGATTATGTATAATGCATGTCAAAAAGTATGTGCAATGTGTGCCGTGTTTCGTGACGGGTTATATGTATGCTTTGATTTTTTTTTTTGCATTAAGTACTGCGAATGATGTACCTTTGCTGTGTTTACCTGCAGGATGTGGGGCTCATGGCTGGGAAGGCCAAGAGGATGAAAACTCGGGGGTCGCTCGAGGCTGTTGTTGAGTTGTGGCATCGGATGCCTGATATTTCTGTGGATGGTAGGCCGAGTCCCCGGAGGCTGGTCTACGCTTCTGGTTTGGGGGTGTTCGTAGAGAACCTAGCCGGGGTCTCTGACACGAGGAAGAACAAGAGCGTCTTCCTTGGCCTTTCTGAGTATTGGTGGGATACCACCCACACCTTCCATCTGAGCCGGGGAGAGGTGACAGTGATGCCTACCGACTTTACTGCGATTACCGGGCTTTCCTTCAAAGGAGGACCGGTGCGGTGGCGAGATATGATTGCCGATGATGTGTTGACCGAGCTGCTGGGCTTTGAGCCTCGTCCTCGCAGGGGCCTGGGGATACTGTATAGCGATGTGGAGCTGAGGATCACGGCCAGTATCGGGGCCTATGTTCGGCGTACCGGACAGGTGACGGCGGAGCAGCTGGCGCGCTCCTTTTTGTGGTTTGCACTTTCCGAGACTTTGTTCTCGAACCACGCGACTGCGGCTCCCTTTGCTCTGTTGGAGAGCTTGATTGATCTGGATAGAGTTTGTGACATTGCTTGGGGCGAGGCAGGCTTGGCCGAGCTCTACTTTTCTTTGGACCGGTTTAGCTGGGGTGTGGCTCATTGGCCCGTTTTGACTTTGCTTTGGAGGTATGAGTTTATTGTCGTTTTTGATTTAGCAACTTGTCGTTTCTCCGTTTTCTTTTGCACCGAGCCTTTTCTATTTTTGTCACAGTGTGGTTCTACGAGATTTTTCTGCTTCCCGTGGGATAGAGATCCGGGGGCCGTAGGCTGCGTATCCCGCTATCCGGGCCGGGCTCGTACGGCTAGGAAGAGGAGGACCAGCAGAGGGAAGCTCACCATCGCCTACGGGGATGTGCAGGAGCGTCTGGAGAGGGGTAGCCCGGAGGGGTTTGTTTTGTTCCCATGGGCTCGGTATGAGGGTGATGAGTTTGAGGGGGCTCTTGAGGTGACAAATAAGCAAATGAAGATGCCGCGGGGCCCGACTTGCGATGTCATGTACCCGGGGAGCGGGTCTTCCGGGCAAAGATGGCCTGTGTGCTTCCCGTGGCTCCGAGGGACCCTCCTTTTGGGATGCTTGATTCCCGGACATGGATGTGCCGGATTTTGAGAGGTACCTTGGCGGTGTCGGTGCCGAGGAGTTTATTTTATATGGAGAGGAGTATGGGGCCTTCGTGAGGAGGAAGCTGAGGACGCCACAGTCTTGGCGAGGAGAGAGAGGCCGGCCCGCAGTTCCCCTGAGGTTCCGATGCCGGGGCCGGATTTCACGTATGTCCGTGGGGACGGATCGAGGAGGAGGCGTCTCAGACCCGCTTCGAGCAGTGCTCCCGCCGCATACCGGAGCGGATCCCGATAGATCGGTGAGTGTGCCGACTCTTTTCCATCTTGGCATCCTTTCGTATTTTTCTTTTTGTTATTGAGTATAACCGTATTGCCGAGCGTTTCCTTGGTCGCTTGCTTGTGCAGTCCCGTAAGAGCCTATGATATGCCGACTCGTCGTTATGTGGCGATGAGGTCGTTTGCGAAGAAGATGGCGTCGAAGCCGTCTTGCCGGTCTTCCCGACGCGTGCCGGCGTACGAGCCTATGCCTTCGAGGCATTACGTAGATGTTCCTCCACCGAGAGCCGAGCCGGAGCCACAAAGCAGAGGGACCTTCGAGGGGGCGGCATAGCATGGATGCCGGACATCTTTGGGAGCTCCGAGGCGCAGGCCCTTTTATCGCTTCTTCCCGCAGCAGATGCACAGGGTGAGGGTTCGTCGAACCTTCCTTCTTTGATCCTTTCGTCGGATTTGATCCTTCGAGTACTTTGAGTACCAGCCTCCTGAGGGGCTCGGTATTCTCGATGACGAGGACGTGACGGCGAGTTCACCGGATGCCCGACTTTTCTCTCGGATGATCTTGGCGAGGATGATGATGCTGAGGAGTCTGATTAGTATTCATTTGCTTTCCCTCTTTTCATATCTTCTCTTTTTTTTTGTTTAGCAACAGACATTTATGGGTACCTGTAATAAAACACTTGTATTTGCATGGCAAACATCATTTTATTTTAAGATGTAATGTCATTTTTGTGATTCCTGGGAATTGTCCTAGAAATTGTTGCTAGTATTTTTTTTATTTTGTGCATGCCACGTGAGCTGAGAGGGCGTTTGTGGGTAGTGTATGTTTGCCGGGAATGGCTTTGGCCAGTGTTTGGGCAGTTTGGAGCAAGGTCCTGCTGAGGACAGTGGTTGTTGTACTGTTTGCTGGGGAAATGGGTCATGGTTGCAAGGAGGTCCGTACGGACATACTTAGCATGCAAAGAGGTCCGTACGGACCAACCTTGCTTTTGGGAAGGAGATAAATGCTTTCCAGTGTCTGGTTCTTCCCCATTTCCCCATTTGCAGCCATTTTCGAGCTTTCTTCCCCATTTTCTCTAGGAACCTCCATTTTTGCCATGGATTCTTCGTACGCTCCTAGAATTTTGCCGAGGCTTTCGCAGGAGAGGCAAGCACACTTCCTTGAGCAGCTGAAAATGTGGATGCGGTGTCGTATGAGGCATCAGAGACGGGCTTTCGAGGTAAGGTTTCGTCTTTGCTCGATTTGGTCTTTTAAGGAGTTGGTTCCTGATTGGGATTTGTTGCGGGCTGCCGCGAAGTTCTGGGATGTTAGGAGGCATGTGTACTGTTTCTCCTACAATGAAATGGTGCCCACTTTTGAGGATTTTCGGGCTTTGATGGGGGGACCGGAGGTGGAGGCCATCTCGCTTCCTTTGATTGGTGGTGCTTTGCGGTGAGCGTGAAGCCGTGTGCTTTCTTCGTACTTCGTTGGAAGAAGTGCAGGGCATGATCCTTGATTCGGGTCATATCGACATTTCTGAGCTGCCGGAGCGGTTCATGGCTGATGATGAGAGTGATGTCTCTTGGGACGCCTTTGCCTTGTGTGTGATGGCGACGCTTTTCCTAGTCAGCTCCCTTGGCATTTGCGATGGTGCTTTGCTAGATGTGGTTGGGCACTGCAGAGCTGGAGAGGATATTGTCCCGTTGGTGCTGGGGGAGACTCTTCATGGTATCGACCGTCTGGCGACTGGGGATCGTTTCATGAGAGGGGGAAGCCCCGCTTTGCTCACCTTGTGGCTGCGAGAGAGACTTCAGGCCATGCCCGAGGCTCCGACGTCGTTTAGCCCGTGGTCGTTTGCTCAGCGACCTCTTGTGTTGGATATGGATCAATCCGCCTGGGAGAGATGGATGGCACAGCTTGGTACGCATCAGATCCGCTGGTGGGTTCCCCACTGGAGGATCAAGACTAGGAGGGTCTTGCAGGAAGGGTCCTACGTTGTTAGAGTTCCAGGTTTGTCTTGGTCCTCCCTCTATATTCCGTTGCTTGTTTCCCGACAGTTTGGGATGAAGCAGGAGCCTATGTTGGGCTGGGATGACCTTGCTACTGCGGAGATAGCTCCTCTTTGTATGGCGCCTTCAGTGTGCCTTCTTGTATTTTCCGAGGGTATGGAAGTATTCCGCTTTCCCTCCCGTGGTACTCCTTAGACGTCTGGGGAGTGTTGTATTGACGACTCGCACTCCGGCCCGGTATGAGCAACCGTGGTCTGGGCATTCCCAAGTGGTCTTGGAGAGTAGGCGTGTAGCGATTCTGGGACCCGGTTGCCGTAGTAGCTATTGCCTTAGAAGTGCCGAAGCCTGGTCTGACCCTCAGGATGTGACGGGAGACACTTTGTTTGACTACGAGACTAAGGTTGACCGACTGACAGGGAGAGGTCCTCTTTTGCAGACTCGCAGGGAGGAGATCCGAGCCGAAGCACGGGCGAATGAAGCCTTGAGAGCTACTGTATTGTTTGACTCTACGGGGAGGACCCCTGATCTCGGACTGAGAGACGCAGAGTTGGTTCACGTGGAGCGAAAGAAGACTCGCCGGGGACGAGGGAAGAAAGGAAAGAATGGCGAGGGGACAAACGCAGATGGCGCGGAATGACCTCCTAGGTATCCATTCATTGCATTTGCAAACACATTATTTGTTAAATGTATTAAGCTGTCTTTTAGCATGTTTTGAACTTGAGAGTAGACCGTGCTTGAACTCATCAAGAAATGTTGTAACCGTTAGTGATTTGTGATTTACTTTTAAAGCTTTGTCGAGACGCAAGATCTCTTGTTTGCCTTTGTTTCTTTGGTGAACCTTGTCGACGTCCATCTTTGGACTTTTCTGTTGCATTTGCGGACTGAAGCAGTCTGGGCTATGACGGCAATCCCCTTTGCTGAGGCTTTGTGCTTGACTGAGAGGTTGAATGATCCCCTGACAAGTCGTTTTGACGGTCTTTTTCGCAGCTTCCTTGCCTCTTGTTGGCGTCGGGCTCTTGACCTTTTTTGGTAGCTTCTGCTTAAGCTTCTTTTATTTTTTTGTTTTTTTTTGTGAGCCCTTGCTCGAGCTCTCTTTTTTTTGTGAGCCCTTGCTCGAGCTCTAATTTTTTTTGTTTTTTTTTTTTTTTGTTTTGAATCGCGTGAAGGCAAAGACAAGCCCCGGCTTGGAAGCTGCATACGAGTCGGCCGTTTGATGCCGAGTGACCCTCGGATGTCCTTTGATGTTGCCGCCGTCGTTCGACTCCTGGTCAAGGTGACCGTTGGGGCGTGTTCTTGAAAAGTGCGTAGCTTGATGGAGGTCTTGATTGACATTCAAACTTTTGACTTTTTGTGTGTTTTTAGACCGCACCAATTAAGGTTGCCTACGTTCCTGACTAGAGGGCTCAGTCTGCGTAGTTCGACACTACATGGAGTGCCAAGAGATGCATAGTTGTTCTTCTTCAGCGAAGTATCTCGCGAAGTTTGCTTCCGTTGATCGGATTCATGAAGGGATTGCCGTCTAGGTCTGTCGCCTTCATGGCACCTCCGGAGAAGATCTTTTGAACCACGAAAGGGCCAATCCATGCGGGTTCCCATTTTCCCAGCTGGGTCGGGTTCGAGCGGGAGGCTTTTATTTGAGTACAAGGTCGCTTCCCGATGTCTCGGGATTTGACTTTCTTGTCGAAAGCTCTAGCCATCCTGCTTTGATAGGCTCGGACGTGTTCCATGGCCTTTAGTCGTCGCTCGTCTAGCAGAGCCAATTCGTCGTGTCGGCTTCGGAGCCATTCGACTTCGTTGATGTCATTTTCCAGCAACACTCGGAGTGAGGGAATTTCCAGTTCAATGGGAAGGACTGCTTCCATCCCGTATGTCAGGGCGAATGGGGTTTCTCCCGTGGCTGTTCTGACTGATGTGCGGTAGCCCCAAAGTGCAAGTTGCAGCTTCTCGGGCCAATCTCGTCCTCGGGTAGTCATTTTTTGGATGATCCGTTCGAGGGTTTTGTTTGCTGCTTCCACGGCGCCATTCGTTTGTGGCCGGTAGGGAGAAGATTTGTGGCGTGTGATCTTGAATTCAGCCAGCAGGCTGTCGAATTCCCCTTCGAAGTGTGAACCATTGTCTGATATGATCTCATTTGGGATGCCGTATCGGCAGATGATGTTTTCTTTGAGGAAATGCGCGACCTTCTTGGAGGTGAGTACCTTGTAGGACTTGGCTTTGACCCATTTGGTGAAGTAGTCGATGGCTACTAAGATGAACTCGTGACCGTTGTCGCCCGGGCGGAGCAATTTTCCCGATGACGTCAATTCCCCAAGTGGCAAATGGCCAGGGTGTAGTCATGCAGTAGAGATCGTGGGGCGGTAGATGATTGAGGTTGGAGAACCTTTGACACTTGTCGCAGCTTCGGACAAAGTGGATGCAATCTGCCTCCATGGAGATCCAGTAGTAGCCCATCCTGAGAATGATTTGCATCAGGGCTCTGGCGTTCATGTGGGGACCACAAGCCCCATTGTGGACTTCGTTCATAAACTTGTTTGCTTCTTCCTGGCTGATGCAGCGTAGGAGTGGTCCATGGTAGCGTTTCTTGTATAGCATGTCCCCGAGGATGACGAAGTGAGAGGCGAGGCGTTTTAAGGCCATGATGCTCTTGGTTTTGACCCCTTCTGTGTGTGGGTCTTCCTTGTTCATGAAGGTGGTTTCCCCGTTCTTGAGGTATTGGGAGATCTGGTTTGTGCTGGAAATGGCGTCGAACTTGCGTCTCTTTGGCTTTTCAGCAATCTTGCAAATCGTTGTGATTAAAACCTTCTCGGCAGCTTGGGCCCGGTTTTTCTCTCTTTTGGCAACATGCTTAAATGTTTGCTTGATACATTTATTTAATTAATGTGTTTTCCCTTTGTATAGATGAATTGTTATTAACTGTTTTGATTAGTTAACATCATTATTTGCAATGAAATGATTTTTTAGGAAGGTCGGACCTTTTATTGAAAGCGTGAAGACTGTACATTGTTGATCAAAGACTCAGAATCGTTGGGCGTAAAGCCGTCAACAGACTCAAAAGATGTGAATACACAGACAACAAGACTCGAAGCTAGACTATAGGCGACGAGGGATTGGACCGAGCTTCATTACTCTCGGATGGCCGTAGCTCTAGAGGGAGTGGTGCCGGGTTCAGTGGCCAATCTTCCCTTGGCATGAGTCCCGGAAAGTAGCTTGCATGCGGTTCGATTTCAAACCGAGATCGCGGAGGTTTTTGGTCGCTCCCCGATGATGTCCCTCCATTAGTGTTGCCACCGAGTCCTTGGGGTTTTTGATGATAGAAGTCGCCGAGGGCTACTTCTAGGAGGGCGAAGCATTCGGCGGTTCGGAGTTGATTCTTGCGATGTTGATCACTTTCATAGAACTGCCTCTTTATCGGGATCTTTGCTTGGACGACATTTACAATGTCCGATTTGAGGGGGCATGCTATATCTCCTTCCCCGATTAAGCCTTGGAGGAGGTTGCGCCACTGTTCATCCCGTCGGACACCGGAATGTTGAATTGAACTAAGGCGATGGCCGTCCCCGTAAGATCCGAGAGTGTCGGCTAGAGGGTTGTCTTGTCTGGGGGATCGGTGATGAGCCGGTTTGCAAGAGGTTTTCGGCGAAGTAAGGGTCTACTCCTCGATCAATCTCCATTAGGGCATCCATCTCTTGATCCTCTCTCAAGCATTCTTCACGGTCGCATATATCGAGTTGTCATCCCGACCCATGAGTTCTTCGATTTCCGGCTCGTCGCGGCTTGGAGCGTGGATGTAAGGATCCACTTCGTAGCGGGACAAGGTAGGAGAATTATACGGGAAGAGTATTCGGTCATGTCGGGACCTTCTTCGGGTCATAGCTTGCCGGCCAAGCACTTGCCATTGCACCGCTTCCGCGGATCACTTCGATCGCTCCATTGGCATTGATGAATTTCACGCATTGGTGAAGAGTAGATGATCTTGCTTTCATCCGATGTATCCAAGGTCGTCCCAACAAAGCGTAGAAGGTTGGTTTGATTTCCACGACTTGGAACTCTACCGACTCCGCTTGTACGTCGGGTGGATCCTCAATTGATGACTCCTACGATTGGTCGTGCGGTGGAATCGTAGGCTCGGATTACCCGAGGTGAAGGCCTTATCAGGGAGCGGTCGATGCGGAGTCGCTTCAATGTGCTCAAAGCGATTATGTTGACTGCGGAGCCGCTATCAATCAAGACGTTCGGGAGGAAGAACACCTCTATTTTTATTAGGATGAGGAGGGCTTCGTTGTGCCGATTCTCACATATTGGCAAGTCATCGTCTGTGAAGGCTAAACCGCTTCCCGTGCTACCGTTTGACTCAGTCTCTTACGGGAACGTTCGATCCATCCATTTGTATGCCTTGGTTGGGGCAAAGATCGTAGGGAGACGGTTGCCCTTGGGCGTTCTTGTCCGAATTCCCGGTCACGAGACCTTTGACTCTGGTTTCACGCTCCCGAGTCATAGCGGGACAAAGATGCGACGGTTTCGGAAATTGCAGTGCTGCTCTCGCTTGGAGTTTCGTCAAAGGCTATTGAGTTTACCCTGTCGTTCCGGGGGAATGGATTTCCGATGGTATTGGGACCACGAGGGCATTCCAATTTTCCCTCCTCAATGAGCCCCTGGACCACCTGCTTGAGCACGAAGCAATTGTCGGTGGTGTGGCCGGGGTAGTTGTGGAAGGCGCAGTGCTTGCTCATATCCATGTTGGGTTTGGGAGTCTTTGGTTGGAAATTCTCGAGCGGCTTGAGAAGATTTCGTTTCACCAAAGCTTCAAATACTTGACCCAAGGGCATTTCAAGGTTGTCTAAATGCTGGAACTGTGGGAAGCGAGGGGGATTGTTATTCTTTGGGGCTGCTTGATCGCGGTTTACTTGAGCTCCGTTCTGAATGTAGTGTCTTGTTCATTTGCTTCTTTTCCTTTGGTTGGGGCGGGAGTTGAAGTTGCCGTGTTTGTTCGATAGCGGTAAGATGAGGCGGGGGTTCTGCTGCCTTTTGAAGACTCGAGTCTTTTCAAACTTAGTCCGGCGTTGACCATGGCACGGAGATCGGATAGAAATGGTGGGCGATCAAGGTCCTCAAAGATGGCTTGAGGCGGGAATGGAAGATGTCCATCTGCTCTTCTTTGGAAAGTGGATCCATTATCTCGCTTAGCTTCCGGTTCCATCTTTTGTAGAACTCGCCCACCGGTTCGTCATCCTTTTGTTCGGTGGCTTGCGGAGTCATGGCGGTTTGTCTCCCATTCAAGGTTGGCGCGGTACTTCTCCGGGGAAGATTTCACCGATCCGATCCCACGTGGAGCGGTTTTACGCCTTCACATTGAGGAACCACCTTAGTGCTTTGTGGATTTGAGGGAATGCCGAAAGTGATCGCCATCTCGTTGAGGGGTTGCCCCTTTGGCTCTCATACCCGGGGCGTAGGTGTCGATGTGGGTTTTGGGCATTACGTCCCGTCAAACTTTTCCATTTCCGGCATCCCGAACCGGAGGGAGAGGGACCACTTTGTTCGGATCGGTGGCGGGAGGGAGTTCTTCCGAGAACTAGCTAGCTTGCCTTGCATGTCTTTCATTTGTTCGATCGCCCAAACCATGTGAGGATCGGTTATGCGAGGTGGGTTACCGTTTTCGGGGACGGAAACCGAAGATGGGGGTGGATTGGGCGATGGGATCGCCATTCGGGAGTCTTGGGGAGGTAGTTGAGTGTATACCAACCCATACCACAGGGTGTTGAAGTTGAGGGCGTGATTGCCAGGTCCGCTAAGGGTTGTGTTTGGGAAGCTGGGAAATGATTTGTTAGCCCCAATTAGCGAGACTAGCGGTGGCAAACTTGAGATGTCGGGATATCCGCTCGGGATGCCTGTCCCTGGTAAGCATGGGGACTTTTGATTGTGGTTGCGAGGCTCGTATAGAGGCAAAGGATTGAATCTGGGGATGCCGAGATGCATTGGGATGCAGCGGAGCGAGCACGTATGTGTGCTATTGGTGCGAGCTTGATGTGCGGCCGGAAGCGGCTTGTGCCGAGGCGGGCATGTCGGAGCTGCTTGACTAACGCTGAGGGGAGCTTTGAGCGAGAGCCGCTGCGTTGCTGGGATCTCGTAGCTTGGCGGAGGCGGGACCTGCTGATAGCTTTGAGAAACCGGGGGAGCCGGTATGTCTTCGTCCTCTATGAGAACAAAGGTTCCATCAGGTTGGGGGACTGCAACTGTTCCTCGAAGACGCAGGGTGTCTACGATCCAGGCTTGCTGTTCTTCTTGGCGCTTCTTGATGGTTTCGAAGGCTCGCAGCACCTCCTCCATTGTCTGGAAGTTCCTTAGTGGCGGGGTTCCGTTTCCCTCACTGTTATCTGTTGATCCCGTCATGGGAGAGTAGCGGACGGTGCAGACTGTTGAACTGGAAGGGCTATCGGACCTTGTGACCTCGATACTGAAAAGGCGGCTTCCAGGTATTCTCAACCACTCTCGGTTTGCTGGAGGGGGTGACGGGCAAGGTTTAGACACAGGAATGGCCTCACGGGATAAAAGGGGGAAAGCTCACGTGGCATGCGGTTTCCGTTTCTCTTATTTATGATTTTTTTTTGTTGTTTTAATTTACTTAAAACATGTTTTCTCAGAGACATAGGTAGGTTGGAAAAGATTGCTCTTCTTTTTCGCAACTATGCTAGATCCTGGGTCAGTGGAGACCATCTGTGCGGCTATAAGCCCCTCGTTTTGCACCTGTATTTCGACATCCCAGGGTGGACAGCCCCAGGCGAGGGTCCTATAGGGCAAGCGGTTTCCACCGGCCTAAAAGAAAAATCGAACCTAAGGACCGAGCCTGTCATGTTCGTTTTGATGCATTAGCCATGTGAATAGTGAACCGAGCCGGCCACTTAGTCAAGATTAGGTCAAGAGTTCGGCATGACCTCTCTTTACCTTGCTTGCGCAAGGGATCTGTGACGTTAGGCATTGGCCGAGTCATATTGTCATGGCTGACGTATCAAAGGCTTGATGACATGGTGTCATGTGAGCATGGATGTATATCCGGGACGGAACATCGTCTGGGTGTAGCTTCGGAAATCAAGATCAGGTCAAGATTTTAGCATGACCTTTCATCGCTTTGCTTGCGCAAGGGATCTTGAGTTCCGAGCCTTGACTCAGAAAAATGGCCGGCATGGTATATGTATCCAGGATGTATGACACGGGTAGGTAAAACCAACCGAGTCCGGGCAGAGTGTGACTCAAGACTCAAACGTGCGGGGTTGACGCTTGGCAAGGATGGGATGTTTGGAATGATCCCGTGCGCGTCCAAGAGGCCTAGGAAGACCAAACGGACTGCAATCGAGACCACTCCGGGTTGAGGGTTGTAGTGTGCGGTGTATCCGAGGCAAGGTGCGCGTAGCGTGCGGTGTAACCGAGGCGGCGGTGTGAGTAGAGTGCGGTGTAACCGAGGCGGCGGTGCGCGTAGTGTGCGGTCTCTAAAATTCTTTTACGAGTAAAACGAAGTTTTGAAGAATTTTAAATGTATGCGAGAGATGTATATTGATGCATTTTTTTGTATTTTTATTTTTGTAAAATAAAAACGAAGCACGTGCACACACACACAACAGTTAAAGAAAAGGGGTAAAATGAAAGTTTGACCCTCATCATCGTTTTAAAAATCTTTTGTTTTGTTTAAAAGTTTTTAAAACAAAAAGTCCTCAGCGGAGTCGCCAAATGAAATTACCCGGATCCGAGAGGCAGCGCTGAATGCGCGCTCGCCCGAAAAAAAAATATATATATATATATATATATATATATATATATATAAATATATATAAGGAGTCGCCACGCCGTTTTAAGAGGAAACATTGAAAACCTTTGTTTTAGAGAGAAAACATGAGTTCGGGGGTCAGGTTACGTGTTGGGAAGAACCGAGAGTTCACCCAACACGCCTCGTCCATAGACGAGTCTTTCAATCAAACACATCCAAGTAAATCCAAAGTGTGTGCAAATATCGATAATAAACGAAATGTGATAAAATGCATCTTATTAATTATGAAACGAGAAATTACATATTGTGAGCCCATTATTTAGGGAGGCCACATCCCTGATACAAACAAACTAGAACAGATTACAAAGGAAAAGAGTCACTGCAGATGGGTCATGTGTGTCGCATGACACATCGTACCCGATGACCACATGTGTCGCGTGACACGGGATCACTTGGGGACGAAGGTGTCGCGTGACACATATGAGCCTTCTGCGAAACCTCACAATATGAACTCGAAATTAACGAAGCTATACGAGATCTAATTAACAAGCCGAATTATGAACGGAAAACATAAACAACATCAAATCAACCCAGGGAGTGTGGATATGGGTAGATCCACACCCCTTGGGGGCTCAAACACCAAATTCAACCAAATCAATCAATATGAGCTCAATTACACAATCTATGCAAGTTAAACAGAGAGATTGCGATTGGGATTCAAGAATTCGGATTGCTAGGATCCGATTACCGAATCCAAACAAAATAGAACTATAAAATTGCAAGGAATTAAATGAGAGAGAGAGAGAGAGAGAGGTTAGGGAATTGTTACCCTTGTTGATTCCACGAATTCTATATCTAGTCGAGATATAGAATCCTTCAATTCTTCGTTGTAGATCTCACGGCTACGATCCAAGGGTTCCAATTGGTGTAGGTAGAGAATTGGGTTTGGATGAGAGGGATTAGTGGGTTGGAAGGTAGGAGAGAGAAGAGGTTTTGTGCTTGGGACGCTCGTTACACGCTATTTTGGCGAGTAACGGTAGGCTAGAATTGGGATCTATTTCAATGAGGGGGAGGGTCTTATTTATAGGCTGCAGTTGGCTGCCTTAGTATGTCGCACGACCTTACGCGTCCACTTTCCATGCCTCAAGCTGTCGCGTGACACAAGATGGCTCAACCGCTTTTGGCGCCAAAAACCAGTTTCTGGAACATTCCCGGAAAATACCCAAAAGGTCCAACAGGTTTTATTCCCAAGGGGTTCTTTGGCATGAATGATGTACCAAAAGGTACTTCCTTCGCGGGAAACTCATGGAACATTTCCGAAAGTCTCGGGATAGGCCGGGAATTTTCCAAAACGCCCCTTAATGCAGTTTTATTATATTAAAATGCATCGAAAAGGTTGCGAATTGGATTGGCGTACTTACAGAGCCCCTCGGCAACGTCACTTTTGGAAAAAGTGGGGTTGTCGATAAAATAAGACCCAATCTCAATGAGCGGATTGGGTTAAGGTGAGGGGCTAGAAGGGTGAGAGGGGGAAAATTATGGCTGGACCTTTCTGAGAAAGGATTCCTACGTATCCCTTTAAGAAGGGAATCAAGCCAAATCGTAGTTCGGAATTACCAATACTGATTATAAGCAAGAAAGGGGTAGAGATGTGTCTTCATACCTTTCTTTGTGCTTACTGTGATTTGTTGTGCTCCGCTTGAGAGGCTTTTCTTGGGTTTGGCTCTGCTTGAGAGGCTTTTCTTCTTGGTGGGCTCCGCTAGAGAGGCTTTTTCCTTTGGTTTGGCTCTGCTTGAGAGGCTTTTCTTCTTTGTGTGCTTCGCTAGAGAGGCTTTTCTTCTTTGTGTGCTCCGCTAGAGAGGCTTTTCCCTTTGGTTTGGCTCTGCTTGAGAGGCTTTTCTTCTTTGTGGGCTCCGCTAGAGAGGCTTTTTCCTTTCTTTGTTCGGACTCGAAGTTTATTGCATGCTCTGATTTTACTTTAGCAATTGTGAAATGTATGCACAAAACCTAGTTTTGCTTGAAATTGAAATTGATTTGACGAGTAAATTTGAGATATTCATACCTGCGCTGTGTTTACCTGTAGGATTTGCGTACCCGGGGCTCTCCAGAGGTCGTTGGCAGATTGTGGGATTTGCTGCCGGGGAACCTGATGCTACTGTTGTCTGACAAGGGCATTTGTTGATGATCAATCTCCGTCCAACACGGGTTCCTGATAGTGATTCTTCGTCCAACACGGGCAATCTGAGGGATACTCTCCGTACAACACGGACTTCTGTTAATGATTCTCCGTTCAACACGGGCAATTGATGATGAATACTTTCCGTTCAACACGGACTTCTGTTACTGATTCTTCGTCCAACACGGGCAATTGATGCGAGAATCTCCGTCCAGATGAACCTTACGTCCGACAGAATGCGATAAAAATTTCCGTCCGACACGGGAAATGGTAATGAAACCTCTGTCCAACAAGGGAATCTGAGAATAATCTTCCGTCCAAAAATCGATCCTCCGTCCGACACGGGAAATGGTAATGAAACCTCTGTCCAACACGGGAATCTGAGAATAAGCTTCCGTCCAACACGAGCAATGCTTGGAGACAGGGCAGCTGAGGCTCTTTTCGACGATGCTGATGACGATGACAAAGGCGGGGATATGCCACTTGCAGGATTTGGAATCCTTGTCCAGATTGTGATTGAGGAACAACTCCCATAATCAGATTATGATCACTTTGATTATTGTACCCTGCGGGGGGAACACAACACTCTAGGCACTTTGCATTTTATTCGACTTTTTGCTTATGCATTATTAATCTTTTTGTTGCACAAGTCCATCTCAGCTGGGGAGAATAGGGAAGTGAGGGTTTCGCACGGCTTGATGAGCAAATATGTAGGTAGCCATTATGCTATGAGGGATTGTGTATAGGACGAAAGTGTTCATGATGGGGTGGACCCTCTCCCACGAGGTAGGGAAAAATGATATGGTGCGGCTAGGCAAGTCGGGGACGCTCCCGAGAGTACTGGTTGCATCAGGTCCCTTGCTAGTGAGGACAGAGTGTATCGCGCATCCGAGACAGCAAGCAGCAGAGGGGGGCAAAGAGCAATCCTGGTTTGGCGAAGCCCCAGTTGACAGTGCAAAGCAATCTTGGAGGGAAACGATAAGGAGAGCCGGAGGGATACCTTAACCAAAGCCTCAGCTTGAGGCAATTCCATGCAGCTTCATCGCAGGCAGAGTCATCTTGTGGCCACAGAGGCAATTCATCATTTCAAATCGTAGTCAATCAGTCGCTGGACAAGACTCGGAAGTGTTTACGTGCAGGGGCACATCCTTCGAGGGTGGGAAATGAATCCCGAGTTCTGTATGACACTCTCGCTTTTGGTTTAACTCTTTTGGGAGAGTATAAGCATCACAAGGCATGGAAAGTGTATGGAAGCCCCTGCTGACCGAAACGGTGTTTAGCTCTATCTTCCTATGATGTAGAAATAGAAGACTTGTCGAGATACTTGAAAACCTGTCTTGTTCGTGATGATCACAAAGCTGCTTAAAACCCTTTATTAATGTTCGGGTTAGTCAGCCGCCAAAGCTGATATGAGCAAATATTTCAATCAATCCTGAGGAGAAAGCCCACTGACATCGAGAATCAAACTCGGAAGGATAGACAGTGTATGGGCATGGCCCTTGCTGAGACCGGATTTTCTGAGATTTGTTTGTGATTTCAACCGGACCAATTATGGTTGCCTACGTTCCCCTCCATAGGAGGAGCTCAGGTCGCCGTAGTTCGGCTTATCCCGAATGAAAAGAATGAACGTTGAAATTCGAGGATGCGAGGACTTTTGAGGATTTTGAGAATTGAAAGAACGTGTCCTCTTGGAGTGTCGATGGGAGACACAGATGCAAAGCCCCAGTGGGACATTCACAGCAGGTGTTTGTGGAGGAGAAATGAAATATGCTCACATACAACGTCGAATGAACGGACGAAATTTGCACAATCTTCGCTTGACGGTCCTTTGAGCCAGGATGGACTTGGCTCCGCTTTAAGCAATAGTATGTTTTAGATCTCGACGATATTGGAATGAAGCTGCTATCCGGTAGGAACTATGGCCCAGGCTTCAGGGTTTCGATCGGTCTTTGGGTGATTTAGGGATATCATGACCTTTTAAAATGAGAGGTCGGCTAGGCTTTTTGCTGGTTGAACCTCTAAAGATGAGAGGTTGGCTCTTGGGTATGTGTTTGGGATTTCTATGGCGAGGGAAATCTGTGATTGCCTCTTTGCTGCCTCTAAGAATGAGAGGTCGATCTTTTGGCTTTTGGTCGAGGTCAAAGGTAAGGGTAATGGTAATGTCCTCTAAAATCGAGAGGACGGCTTGGGATCGGTTAGAGGTAATGGTGAGGGGACATCCGTGCTGTCTCTTTATTCACTCTGAGACTCCTCTTTGAGTGATGACCGAATCCTTTGACTTTCACTTCTGAGAGAATCGCTGGGGACTAGGCTCTCTTTCTTTTCTTCTTTTCTTTTTTTTTCCTTCTTTTTTTTTTATATTCTCTTTTTTTTGTATTTTTGTCACTCTCTTTTCTTTTCTTTCGAGAGGAGAATTTCAGCTAGTCCCCAGAATGGATCATTGCATTCGTCGTTCTTGCGCTTGGAGACGGTAGATCTTTCTTTGAATCACGGGAGTCTCAAGGATAGTCCCTCTTCTTCTTGAGATGGTTAAACGGGTTTCAAATACGCCGATCTTGAAATGAAGGGATATTATTTGGTGAGGGTGAGGTAATGGTTTTCCTAAGGGCGAGAGGTTTCAACCGCAGTTCCCACCGGATGATCCAAACGAGATTGGGTCTTCGCTGCTTTGCTTAAGCTCATTTTGGGGAAAAAACCCGTGCAAATTCCTCGAACAACGAGATAGAGAGGACGAAATGAAAATATGTGAGCACAGAAAATGCAAACTGGGGGCTTGATCAGCCCCGGTTTAGAGAATGATATCAGCAGATTTTCTTGTTCCGATTAATTCAAATACTAGCCATTTCAAAGAGTTAGTCGGTGAGCAGCACAAGTGATCATTTGGAACAAGACCATTTCAATCGAGTGTAACGCAGGTGTTCTAGTAATGCCTCGAGTCTAGCAAGAAGAGAAACAAAGATTTTATCACTGCAAAGCAAAATCGGTTCGACTTGGACTCGACAGACTCACGTCCGACAGTGGACATTCTAGACCCTACGAGGACTGATTGACTTCTTCAACGTTGAGCATCGTTGCCATTGGTGCGGTGAGGACCCTTCTCGATCTCTTTGTCATTTATAGGTCGTCCTCATTATCTTTAGCAATCTGGGCAAGCACCCGGGCCTCTCGCTTGCGAGGAAAAATATATTCAAGTGTAGCTCGCAACTCTTTCGATGGACATACCATTTGCACTCTGCTGCTGACCCATGGGATATGAACTTCTAGATTCGTGGGCCATAGTCTTCTCTGCACCGAGCATTTTGGATTCCGCATCAAATGGACGATCACTCGGGTACTTGAGCTGCTTCCACCTCGGGAATATGGACCAAGGAGCGCCTGGAACGAGAGCGCACACCCAACTTGCCGTAACCTTTGCAAAGTTAAAGAGGTGAGAGCGTGTATAAGGCGGAGGATATAGAATCTTGATATGGTACGGGAGAGGGAAGAACGGGAAAATGAGACGGACTCGTGCAACACTTATTAATCTTCAAGTAGAAATCGGTGTTTTAAGTCCTAGAGACGGTTGGAAAAGGATAAGCCTTTATTCACGCAATCTAGACATCGGGGGAACCTAGGACACATCATCCACAAATACACCAAATGCGTTGTTTCAAAATTAATAATAGGCGACAGTACCTAAACAAAACCGAAGCATTTATGGGACGAACGAGCAGCCCCAATTTCTGGAGAAATTTGGGCAGCATAACGGGTATTCCTGAAGAAATTCAAGGAAAAATCCGGCATGACCTCTCGTCGGTGCATGTTGACAAAGCGGCATGATCTCTCGTTAGAACATGCCGTGGGAACGACATGTCCTCTAGTGAAACCATGTTGCGTTGGCAACATGCCCACACGTGCTAGGTTTGGGGGAGGTACGAAAGCCTTTTAAAAATTTTGAAACAATTCATTTTAGAGTATTTGAAAATGTCGTGTCAAAAACCAACCGTTTTGGGTGAGGTTTAAATGTGTGGTGCCACCTATAACGCACTAGGGGTATGGGTTTGACATTAGGCGCTCAAGCGTAGGCGAATTTCATGGCCGTCCGCGATGCCGTCAATCACACCCGAGGGTTCTAGATCTACGTGATGTAGTGTGCGGGGATGGCTATGTTCCTTTATTTGCGAAAAATGATTTTTTTATTTTTTGATTTTTTTATTTTTTTGAAAAAGAAAACAACACACACCCTCACACAGGATAAACAGGGAACAACAATCAATTGAGTCACGCTTGATTCAAGGGACTGCCCTCAAACCAGTCTCCTGATGTTCTGTTCAGTGGCCACCTTTGTCGCGTGACACAGGACAACCAGAGACAAAGGTGTCGCACGACTTGGGTGGTCACTGAACCAGCAGCTCCTCAAATCATCAAATCAGCCCCTGCTTTACCATATCAAGAGCAACACAGAGATACCAATGCACAACAAATGACCACAAGCACAAAGGGCTCACAAGTTCCATAATCAACAAAATGTAGGCATCACAAATGATTATCGAATAATGTACACAACATGGATGCATTGGATGTTTTTTTGACTAAACGAAAGCTTGACCCACTTAACACTTGAAAAACAGGTTTTCAAGTGATGTCCCCAGCGAAGTCGCCACTAAATGCGCGCTCGCCCGAAAAAAAATATATATATATATATAAATATATATAAGGAGTCGCCACGCCGTTTTAAGAGGAAACATTGAAAACCTTTATTTTAGAGAGAAAACATGAGTTCGGGGGTCAGGTTACGTGTTGGGAAGAACCGAGAGTTCACCCAACATGCCTCGTCCATAGACGAGTCTTTCAATCAAACACATCCAAGTAAATCCAAAGTGTGTGCAAATATCGATAATAAACGAAATGTGATAAAATGCATCTTATTAATTATGAAACGAGAAATTACATATTGTGAGCCCATTATTTAGGGAGGCCACATCCCTGATACAAACAAACTAGAACATATTACAAAGGAAAAGAGTCACTGCAGATGGGTCATGTGTGTCGCATGACACATCGTACCAGTGACCACATGTGTCGCGTGACACAGGATCACTTGGGGACGAAGGTGTCGCGTGACACATATGAGCCTTCTGCAGAAACATCACAATATGAACTCAGAAATTAACAGAAGCTATACAGATCTAATTAACAAGCTGAATTATGAATGGAAAACATAAACAACATCAAATTGACCCAGGGAGTGTGGATATGGGTAGATCCACACCCTCTTGGGGGCTCAAACACCAAATTCAACCAAATCAATCAATATGAGCTCAATTACACAATCTATGCAAGTTAAACAGAGAGATTGCGATTGGGATTGATGGTCGAGATAGCTAGGATCTGATTACTGAATCCAAACAAAATAGAACTATAAAATTGCAAGGAATTAAATGAGAGAGAGAGAGAGAGAGGGTTAGGGAATTGTTACCCTTGTTGATTCCATGAATTCTATATCTAGTCAGATATAGAATCCTTCAATTCTTCGTTGTAGATCTCACAGCTCTGATCCAAGGGTTCCAATTGGTGTAGGTAGAGAATTGGATTTGGATTAGAGGGATTAGTGGGTTGGAAGGTAGGAGAGAGAGAGGTTTTGTGCTTGGGACGCTCGTTACACTGCTAGTTTGGCAGAGTAACAGTAGGCTAGAATTGGGATCTATTTCAATGAGGGGAGGGTCTTATTTATAGGCTGCGGTTGGTTTGCCTTAGTATGTCGCACGACCTTACGCGTCCACTTTCCATGCCTCAAGGCGTCGCGTGACACAAGGTGGCTCAACCGCTTTTGGCGCCAAAAACCGGTTTACGGAACATTAGGAAAATACCCAAAAGGTCCAACAGGTTTTATTCCCAAGGGGTCCTTTGGCATGAATGATGTACCAAAAGGTACTTCCTTCGCGAGAAACTCATGGAACGTTTCCGGAAGTCTCGGGATAGGCCGGGAATTTACCAAAATGCCCCTTAATGCAGTTTTATTATATTAAAATGCATCGAAAAGGTTGCGAATTGGATTGGCGTACTTACAAGCGCGTTCGCGCCCCGGCATCTGGCATCTTTCGCGTTGGAGCGGTGTCTCGCCGTTTTGTTTTCGCATTTGTAGAGTCGCCACGCCGTTTTTATTAAGCCCAAAACATTGAAAAAGGGCATCAGTTTAAAGATAATTTTAAACTGTTTTTGTGTGATGAGATTTTGAGTTCGGAGGTCAGATGACTCCTCGGGAAGAGAATATTAGAATATTAGAGCTCACCCGAGTCGCCTCATAAAACGAGTCTTTCGGATACCCCTAATATCCTTTAAATGTTGTGTGTGTGTGTGTGTGCTTTTTTAAAAATGCATGCTGTGTCGGATGTCTACATTGTACACTATGTATTGAAATGTATTGAAATAGTAATGGAAGGAAGCCTTACCAATGTTGGTTCGTGTCTGTCTTCCGCTGAGGAATAGTGTTTGAGGTCGGAGTAGCGTTCCGGTATGAATCTGGATTGCTTCAGGAGGGGCCGGTTGTCTGCGGACAGAGTTTCGGCGTGAGTTGGTATTGCAGGCTACGTTCGGGCAGAGGTTCGGCGTGTGTGGGGATCGCTGGGATCACTCGGGCAGAGGTTCGGCGTGCGTTGGGGTGGCAGGAGTCACTCGGGCAGAGTTTCGGCGTGGTTTGGGATCGCCGGTTTGACTCGGAAAGAGCCGGGACACCGTGGAAAGACCAGGCAAGGCCTCGGAGTACCACGAGGGGCCTCAGAGTACCTCGAGAGTGCCTCGAGGCAGCGCGGGAGCGTCGCGGGAGCGCTCGGGGAGGCTTTGAAGCACCACGAGGGGGCTCGGAAGGCCTCGGAAGGATCCGAAAGGGCCGGGAATGCCTCGGAAGGACTTAAAGGGGAAGCCAGAAGGCCTAGGGAGGAAGAGAGAAGTGGGAGGTGTCTGAAAATGAGGAGGGGGAGCCCTCTATTTATAGTGCCAGATTTGGTGCAAGAAGGTCCGTACGGACCTCCCTGGTAATCCAGACTTTTGGTTTTCCTCGATTTGAGGGAATCTGTGATGATGGTGAATATTTTGCAATTATGATGTTCCCTGTGCAATAAGGTCCGTACGGACCAAGTTGACATGCAAAGAGGTCCGTACGGACCAACTCTGCAGAAGGGTAATCATTTTCCCCGGGATTTGAGGGAATATTGTGGACTTTAAGAGGATTCAGTAATTATTAAAGCAAAGAGGTCCGTACGGACCATGTGTGCTTTTCCAATTTCCTGAAAATTCCCAAAAGGTCCTTTTGTCCCTTTTTATCCCAGAAAGGCCCCTCCCTTGGTTTGGCTGGGGGTTTTGAGAGGGTTTTGAGTGCCAGGGGTCATCGAGACTGTGTTGATGAGTCAGCGGTGTTTCCCGTGTGCTTGAAAGGTGGTGATCCAGATTGGGGTACTTACAGATAGGGACCTGCTTTCCACATTTGCAGAGGAGGGTTTGACTCTAGAGAAGTACAGTGATCGCTCCGGCCTACTAGCTTTCGAGGTAATACTTTGAATCTTTTCCCGATTTTCCTTCTCACTTTGAATGCCATTATCTTGATCATTTTGTTTCTGTCTCACAGTCTTTAACTTTGATCGAGCAAGATAGGTGCAACTGGAGGGCGGACTTGGAGGAAGAGAAGTACACTAAGCCAACTACTCCAGGAAGGCTAGGGAGGCGGCAGAGCTGAAAATGAAGCTGAAGGACCTAGACACTCAATTCACGGCCCTTCAAACTGCTCATTTTAATGCTGAGAAGGAGTGGGATGAATCTTACTTAGCTCTAAATGTGGCAAAGGAGAAGCTCGCACCACTATAAGAGCAGGTTGATGTTTGGGCTCCCAACAAGGTTGCCCTAGAGGAAGAGGTGGCCCAAGCCAAACAAGATAAAGCCAAGCTTGAGGGTCAAATGGAGAAACTATCTGAGCTGGTTCAAGACAACAATAACCGGCTGCTGAAACTGGATGAGGAACACAAGGCCGTCACGATTAAGTGGGAGGAAGAGGATCAAGTTAGGGAGAGGGCTATTGTGGAGAGGTTCAAGGCCAGTGATGAATGCTATAATATCTTGTGTATTGTTTTGGTCTTGGCCCGCTTTTGAGAGAACAACTTATTGAATGCCAGTTGTAAGTACGCCAATCCAATTCGCGATCCCTTTTTAGGTGCATTTTAAATGATAAAATTGCACAAAGGGGCGTTTTGGTAAATTCCCGGTCCATTTCGAGACTTCCGGAAACATTTCATAAGTTTCACGCGAAGGAAGTACTTTTTTGTACTTTGCTCGAGTTAAAGGACCTAAAGAGAATAAAACTGTTTCGGACTTTTTGGGTATTACCTAGGAAGGTTCCAGAATCAGATTTGGCGCCAGAAACGGTTATGGTCACCTTGTGTCACGCGACAAGTCGAAGCATGGAAAGTGGTTACGTTACGTCGTGCGACACATAGTGACCATAGACTGCAGCTATAAATAAGACCCTACCCTTCTCAGTTTTGGATCCGAATTTTAGCCTCCTAACGAAACCCTGCACAAATCACCCCAGAAACCTCCTCTCTCTCTCTCTCATACCAAAACCACCCAATTCCCCTCCAATTCCCTCACCTCTCACCTCTCTTCAACCCAATTCCCTCTCTACTTCCCTACACACTTGAAACCTCTGAATTCAGCTCTCAGTTCATGCTCAGATCTCCATCTAGAAGTTGAATTGAAGACTCCTACACCTAACTTGGTGTAAGAGTTGAGGACTACAAGGGTAACTCTCTCTCCTCTTCTCCCTCTCTCTCATTTATTTGTTTTAATTACTCTCTCTCTCCTTCTCCACTTGATAATCAGGCTCCATCTGCCTCGGATTATCAAGCGGCAACTGCAATCTCTCTGTTTAAATAGCTTATACTTGAGTCCAATTGTTTGATTATGATGTGATTTACTTGGATTTTCAATTTGGACATCAAGGGAGTGTGGATCTTCTATATCCACACTCCTTCGATCGATTCGTGTTTAATTCGTATTTTTCTTACTGTTTCTGATATAATTGTTGTGTATTTGTTAGATCTGCATCTCAGTTTGTGAGGTACCTGCAGATGGTAAACATATGTCACGCGACACATTTGGACATGAGGAGTCCTGTGTCACGCGACATGTCGTGACCATCTCAGGGGACCATATTTCAGCTTGTAGCTTGTTTTGTATAGTTGTTTTAGCATTTAGTTTTATGTTTATGTTGTTCGGTTCCTAGATCTCGGTTTTGTTTATTTCATCTCGGAGATTTGGTGATCTCGTTTGGTTGTGAGCCTCTGCAAGGTGACCATTGATGTCACGCGACATATCGGGATAAGGGAGTCCCATGTCACGCAACAGATGTGATCCTTTACAGAGGACCTGTTTTCTCTTATGTCTGTTCTTGTTGCTCTAAATGGATGTGGCCTCCCGGACAATTGGTCTACAAGTTGTAATGATCTCTCTTATTCAATAAACTTCATGTTTATTGCACTTGTCTATTATCATTGTTTGCACGTTTCTTTGAATTGTTTGGATGTCTAGATTAGAAAAACTCGTTTACGGACGAGGCGTGTTGGGTGAACTCTCGGTTCTTCCAAACACGTAACCTGACCCTCGAACCCACTCTCTTTCAAAAGGTTTTTCAAAGTGCACCTCTAAAAGCATGGCGTGGCGACTCCTTTTCAAACAAACCTGATTTTTGGGCGAGCGCACATTCAGTGGCGACTCCGCTGGGGATAGATGCTTTTTGAAAACCTGTTTTTTCAAAACTAAGTGGGTCATGCTTTCGTTCGTTTAGACATCCAATGTATTCATTCTATGTGCATCCTTGATAATCATATGCGATACATGCATTTTATGAGATCTTACAATTTGTATGCCTTTGTTTGTTGTTTGTGGTTTATCTGTTGTTGCTTTGCTGGTTGGTTTCATCCCTTGCCAACGAGAGGCAGGGGCTAATCTCAGTTTTGCAGGAGTATGGTTCAGTGACTTCCTTAGTCATGCGACAGCTTTGTCTCTTGCTGTCCTGTGTCACGCGACAGGTTTAGTCACTGGACAGGTTTCAGGTCCTGGTTTGAGGGCAATCCCTTGAATCAAGAAAGAGATTGCTCAGATGACTGTTGTTCTTTTTCTTCCTTGAGAGTTGTGTGTGTGTTTTTCTTCTTCTTAATAAATAAAATGAATAAATGAAAAATTTTGTTTTTGTAAATAAAAGAATATAGTCATCCGCACACTACATCACATAGTTTTAGAACCCTTGGGTGCGACGGACGGCATCGCGGACGGTGATAATATTCGCCTACGTTTGAGCGCCTAATGTCAAACCTATCCCCCTAGCGCGTTTAGGTGGCGCCACACTTAAACCTTACCCACGGTTGGTTTTTTGACATGACGTTTTAACTACATCAAAATGGTTTGTTTCTTGAAATTTCCAAATAAGTTCTATTACCTCCCTCAAAACCCCGCACCTTGTGGGCATGTTGCCAATGCAACATGGTTTCACGTAAGGACATGTCACTTCCGTGGCATGTCCTAAACGAGATATCATGCCGCATTGTCACCATGCACCGACGAGAGGTCATGCCGCATTTTTCTTGGAATTTCTCCGAGAATACCCGTTATGCTGCCCAAATTTCCCTAGAAATTGGGGCTACTCGTCCGTTCCACGTCGTGTTAGGTTTTATTTAGGTATCATTACTTATTATTAATTTCAAATGAAAAACATTTAGTGTAATTTGAACGTTGCGTCCCTAGGCTTCCCCAAGGTATAGTTAGCATAAATAAAGGATTAGCCTTTCCCAACCGTTCATAGGACTTAAAAGCCACCGATTTCTACTTGAACATTAATAAGCGTTGCACAAGTCCGTCTCCTTTCCCGTTCTTCCCTCTCCCGTACCTCCTCAAGATTCTCTATCCTCCGCCTTATACACGCTCTCTCCTCTCCAGTTAAGGCAAGTTTGGTGCACGATCCGATCCCCGGTGCTCGTTCAGTTCGCGTCTTGAGGCAGTGTCAGCAGAGCTTGCATCCGATTCGATTTCAGAGATGTCTAGTGTGGAAAAGGATATGACCACTCAATCTGGAGGTTCATTCGCTATGAGTCAGCCGGGGTCGAATGATTTGTCGATGGAAGAGATGAGGGCTAATTTGGAAGGCGCTCTAGCTAGAGAGCGTGAGGCTCGATTACTCGCTCAAGCCAGGGAAGAGGTAGCACATTCTAAGTTTGTAGAAGCAATGAGAAGCTGTGGTATTGCTGTGATCCGATGCGCTGATGGAACTTATGAAGAGATTATTGAGGTTAATGACACTGATCTAGGAGCCGGGAATGTTTCTCTCTCTTTTCAGCCTCAGACCCAGGGTGCACAGTTCAGTTATGCTCAGAATCAAGGGCTGCCGGTGAACTCTCAAGTTGGTTTTGGAGGAACACAGCCGGTCTCCCATGATTTGACCTCCTCAACCATTCCCAATGCTTCCGTGCCCCTAAGCCAATTTGGGTCCCAGCTTAGAACAAGCCAAAGTCTCGTGGTTTCCGTGTTCTCGGTATCGCCAGGTCGGTCTCATGGTCCTCACTTCCGCAGTAACGCCCGCATATCGAGAATCGGCGCCCTTACTCCCGAATCGGTTCAACCAAGGTGGACTTCGCAATGTCGTTAGCCGGCCTCAACCTCGGGAATATCGGTCTCGGCCTTTGATGGGTTCGGCTTTTGGATTTGGCTCATCATCTATGCAATATCCGGGTCAACTCCTTACGTGCTCGCGGTGCTTCCCGATCGGCCGGTTTAACCATTTGTCGCCTCCAAGACCCTTCGCCTACCACCGGTTTGAGGTCGGTTCACCGCCTCTCTTCCAATCAGCCAGCTCTGAGCCTTATTCAACTGCTGCTCCCGCTCTCCCTCAGCTTCCCGGGATGACTCCGGAGGTAACTGCACTGTTGAAACAAATGCAGCAGCAAATTGACAAATTGACGGCAGGATCAAGTGGACTTAAGGTTGTTGACCCAAGGCAAGTAGAGCCTCTGCCTTATAAGTTCAAGATGCCCAAGATACAATTTGATGGCTCAGCATGTCCAAAAACTCATGTGGACACATACGTGATGACTATGGGGGCAATGGGTTGTACTCCCGAGTTTATGGCTCAGCACTTTCATCTCACACTCAAAGGACCTGCCTTGACATGGTTTCTAAACCTTAAGTCAGAAGCTCGAGCTACTTGGAGTCAGATCACTGTGGCCTTTCTTGAAAAGTACCGTGGAAACCTTGAATGGCGCACAACCAGGGATGACTTGGTCGGTACAATTCAGAAACAGGATGAGTCAATCACCGAGTTCTACAAGAGGTGGAACGCTAAGCTGAATGAACTCTCTGAGTCAATCCCGCTGCAGGATCAAAAGGACATCTTTCTATCGTGTGTGAAGCCAGTTCTCCGTGAAGCTATCGGAAGTGGTTGGTATCCTGACTTGAGGGAAATGGTAGGCATGGGAGCCCGCAGCGAAAACAGACTCTTTAACCTTGCATCAAACACCAATGTTGGCAATAATGGTGGATTTCGACACAGAGCGGCAAGTCCAACGGCCCCTAAAGCAAAAGAGATGACCATCGACAACAGTGTCAACAATCTACAGGCAAAGGACCAGAAGAAGCAGCAGTTCCCACCCCGTAAGCAGTATCAGTTTGATGATCTCGGAATGACAACCGAAGAGGCCTTCAGAGGATTGGTTCGACAGGGAATTATCAGGCCACTTGATAACTACAACCCCACCAAACCCAATCCGGACTTGGATCATAGCAAATATTGCCAATATCACCAGTATCCGGGCCACATCACCAATGACTGCGTCCCCTTGAAGAAGGCCATTCAAAGACTTGTTGATGATGGAAAAGTTGAGAAGGCTTGCCCCAATGTTGTCCCCGATCTTCTTCAGTGATATCAGCATAAGCCCAAAGGCTATCCCACCCGAAGGCAGCGAAGTCAATCAGTCAGCGTCGTAGGTTCTAGAGTGTCTTTTATGTGGTCATGAGTCTGTCGAGTCCATGTTATGAGTCTTTTTATTGCAGTAATGAAAATCTTTATTTCTTTTCTTGCTAGACTCGAGACATTACTTGCACACCTACGTTACACTCGATTGAAATGGTCTTATTCCAAATGTTCACTTGTGCTGCTCACCGACTAATGCTTTGAAATGACTAATATTTAAATTAATTCGAGCAAGAAGATCGACTGATATCCTTCCAAAGTGGGACTTACCAACTCCCCATCTCGCATCCCATGTGCTCATATACCTTCCTTCATCCTCACCACCTTGCTGCTTGATGAATTTGCATGAATCTCCCACGAAGTAAGCGTAAGAAAGCAATGAAATCTCAATTTCGTTCAGACTATCCGGTAGGGGCTGCGATTGAAACCTTCACCCTTAGGAGAACCATTACCTCACCCTCACTAAATAATACCCCTTTAGTTCAAGATCGGCACATTTTGAAACCCATTCAGCCATCGCCAGAAGAAGAGGAACTATCTTTGAGACTCCTGTGACTCAAAAGAAGATTGACCGTCTCCAAGTTCAAGGACGGCGGAAAGCAATGATCCATCCTAGGGGCTAGATGAAGTTTTCTCTCAAAAGCAAGTAAAAAAAAGAGAGAGACAAAAAAAAAAGAAGAAGAGAGAATAAAAAAGGGAAAAGAAAGAGAGCCTAGTCCCTAGTGATCCTCTCAAGAAGCGAAGGTCAAAGGATCCGGTCGTTACTCAAGAGGAGTCTCAGAGTGAATAAAAAGACAGCATAAATGTCCCCTCACCATTACCTCTAACCGATCCCAAGCCGTCCTCCCAATTTTAGAGGATATTCCCCTTACCGCTACCCTTGCCTTTGACCAAAGTCAAGATTGACCTCTCATTCTTAGAGGCATTGAATATGAAAGCATGGATTTCCCTTACCTTAGAAGTCCCAAACACATACCCAAGAGCCAACCTCTCATCTTTAGAGGTTCGCCAAGAAAAGCCCAGTCGACCTCCCATTTTAAGAGGTCATGATATCCCGAATTACCTAAAGACCGATTGAAACCCAAGACCTAGTCGCAGTTCCTACCGGATAGCAGCTTCAGCCCAACATCGTCGAGATCTAAAACAGATTATTGCTTAAAGAAGAGCCAAGTTCATCCCGGCTCAAAGGACCGTCAAGCGAAGATTGTGCAAATTCCCTCCGTTCATTCGACGTTATGTGTGAGCATATTTCGTTTCTCCTCTGTAAACACTTGCCGTGGATGTCCCACTGGGGCTTCACATCTGTGTCTCCCATCGACACTCCAAGAGGACATGTTCTTTCAATTCCCAAAATCCCCAAAAGTCCTCATATCCTTGAATTCCAATGTTCATTCTTTTCATTCGGGATAGCCTGAACTACGGCGACCTGAGCTCCTCCCAAGGAGGGGAACGTAGGCAACCATAACTGGTCCGGTCGAAATCATAAACAGATCTCAGAAAAATCCGGTCTCCTCAAGGACCATGCCCATACACTGTTCATCTTCCCGAATTTGATTCTCGATATTAGTGGGCTTTCTCCTCATGATTGATTGAAATATTTGTTCATATCAGTTTTGGCGGTCGATTAACCCGAATATCAATAAAGGGTTTTAAGCAGCTTTGTGATCATCACGAATAAGACAAGTTTTCAAGTGTCTCGACAAGTCTTCTCTTCTACATCATAGGAAGATAGAGCTAAACACTGTGTCGGTCAGCAGGGGCTTCCATACACCTTTCTCTACCTTGCAATGCTTATACTCTCTCAAAAGAGTCAAACCTAAAGCGAGAAGCGTCATACAGAAGTTCGGGATTCATTTCCCACCATTCGAAAGATATGCCCCTGCACGTAAACACTTCCGAGTCTTGTCCAAATGACCGATTGATCGCGGTTTGAAATGATGGGTTGCTTCTTCGGCCACAAGATGACTCTGTCTGCGATCAAGCTGTATGGAATGTCCTCAAGCTGGGGCTTTGGTTAAGATATCCCTCCGGCTCTCCTTACCAGATTTCCCTCTAGGTTTGCTTTGACCGTCAATCGGGGCTTCCCAAGCCGGATTGCTCTCTACCCCTCGATGATTGCCGCCCCGTGCGCGCGATATACTTTGTCCTCACCACCAATGGACCTGCTGCAATCTGTACTCTCGGAAGCGTCCCCGACTTGCCTAAGCTACACCGAGCCATATCGTTTTTCCACCTCACGGGAGAGGGTCCACCCCATTACAAACACTTTTCGTCCCATACACAATCCCTCATAGTATAATGGCTACCTACACATCTGCTCATCAAGCCGTGCAAAACCCTCCCTACTTCCTATTCTCCCCAGCTGAGATGGACTTGTGCAACAAAAGATTAATAATGCTTAAGCAAAGAGGTTAAATAAAGTGCAAAGTGTTTCGAGTGTCGTTTTTTCCCCCCGCATGTACAGCAGTCAACTGAGCAAATCTAAAAGATTGCCCCTCAAAGCAGAACCGAGATGGAAAAGTCCGCGCCTATCTGAATCTCCCAGGGCACGACAAAAGCCATAAGCCCCACCGTTAGCCGTCAATAAGAGTCGCTGCCCAGCAAGCGAAGTCCCCGGCTTACCAAGCAAAGATAGGGACACAAGAGCCGAACCATTGATAATTTCCGCCGCTCAAGAAGCGAGTCCCGTCACCGAAGTGCCGACAAAGTCCCGCTGCCCAGCAAGCAACCCCTGTCACAGTGATTATGGTCCCAGATCAAAGCCAGCAGTCAAATACAGAGAGCCCCACCGCTAAAGCAAGAATTCGCTGCCCAGCAAGCAAGAGTCCCTGTCAGCAGTTAGTAGCATAGGACCCTCCGGTAGCTACATCTATCCCCAAAGAAGATAAACCTCAAGATCAACCCCTCCGACGCCTAGCAGATTCCGTGATTCCTGTGTTCCGGGATGCCTCAAAACAGTCTCCCACTGTGTTCGAGACGCTCAAAACAGTCTCCCACTGTGTTCAGATGCCTCAAAATAGTCTCCCACCAGGTTCAGATGCCTCAAAACAGTCTCCCACCAGGTTCAGACGCCTCAAAATAGTCTCCTACCAGGTTCAGATGCCTCAAAACAGTCTTCCACCAGGTTCAGACGCCTCAAAACAGTCTCCCACCAGGTTCAGACGCCTCAAAACAGTCTCCCACCAGGTTCAGACGCCTCAAAACAGTCTCCTACCAGGTTCAGATGCCTCAAAACAGTCTACCACCAGGTTCAGACGCCTCAAAACAGTCTCCCACCAGGTTCAGACACCTCAAAACAGTCTTCCACCAGGTTCAGACACCTCAAAACAGTCTTCCACCAAGTCCAGATGCCTCAAAACAGTCTTCCACCAGGTTCAGACGCCTCATAATAGTCTCTTTGGGTCAGACACCCCCGAATAGTCTGAACTACGACCGGCTTGATTCCCTCCCTGAGATACGTAAGAATCCTTTCTCAAAAGGTCCAGCCATCCATTTCCCCAGCTCACCGTCTAAACCTCAGCCTCCATTCCCCAGCCGCTCATCGAGATTGGGTCTTATTTGTATCGACAACCTCACTTCTTCCATGAGTGACATTGCCGAGGGGCTCTGTAAGTATGCCAATCCAATTCGCGATCCCTTTTTAGATGCATTTTAAATGATAAAATTGCACTAAGGGGCGTTTTGGTAAATTCCCGATCCATTCCGAGACTTTCGGAAACATTTCATAAGTTTCACGCGAAGGAAGTACTTTTTTGTACTTTGCTCGAGTTAAAGGACCTAAAGAGAATAAAACTGTTTCGGACTTTTTGGGTATTACCTAGGAAGGTTCCAGAATCAGTTTTGGCGCCAGAAACGGTTATGGTCACCTTGTGTCACGCGACAAGTCGAAGCATGAAAAGTGGTTACGTTACGTCGTGCGACACATAGTGACCATAGACTGCAGCTATAAATAAGACCCTACCCCTCTCAGTTTTGGATCCGAATTTTAGCCTCCTAATGAAACCCTTCACAAATCACCCTTAAACCTCCTCTCTCTCTCTCTCTCATACCAAAACCACCCAATTCCCCTCCAATTCCCTCACCTCTCACCTCTCTTCAACCCAATTCCCTCTCAACTTCCCTACATACTTGAAACCTCTGAATTCAACTCTCAGTTCATGCTCAGATCTCCATCTAGAAGTTGAATTGAAGACTCCTACACCTAACTTGGTGTAAGAGTTGAGGACTACAAGGGTAACTCTCTCTCCTCTTCTCCCTCTCTCCCATTTATTTGTTTTAATTACTCTCTCTCCTTCTCCACTTGATAATCATGCTCCATCTGCCTCGGATTATCAAGTGGCAACTGCAATCTCTCTGTTTAAATAGCTTATACTTGAGTCCAATTGCTTGATTATGATGTGATTTACTTGGATTTGCAATTTGGACATCAAGGGAGTGTGGATCTTCTATATCCACACTCCTTTGATCGATTCGTGTTTAATTCGTATTGTTCTTACTGTTTCTGATATAATTGTTGTGTATTTGTTAGATCTGCATCTCAGTTTGTGAGGTACCTGCAGATGGTAAACATATGTCACGCGACACATTTGGATATGAGGAGTCCTGTGTCACGCGACATGTCGTGACCATCTGCAGGGACCATATTTCAGTTGTAGCTTGTTTTGTTTAGTTATTTTAGTATTTAGTTTTATGTTTATGTTGTTCAGTTCCTAGATTTGGTTCTGTTTATTTCATCTGGAGATTTGGTGATCTGTTTGGTTGTGAGCCTCTGCAAGGTGACCATTGATGTCACGTGACATATCGGGACAAGGGAGTCCTATGTCACGCGACAGATGTGATCCTTTGCAGAGGACCTGTTTTCTCTTGTAATATGTTCTTGTTCTTTGTAAAGGGATGTGGCCTCCTGACAATTGGTCTACAAGTTGTAATGATCTCTCTTATTCAATAAAATTCATGTTTATTGCACTTGTCTATTATCATTGTTTGCACGTTTCTTTGAATTGTTTGGATGTCTAGATTAGAAAGACTCGTCTACGGACGAGGCATGTTAGGTGAACTCTCGGTTCTTCCCAACACGTAACCTGACCCCCGAACCCACTCTCTTTAAAAAGGTTTTTCAAAGTGCACATCTAAAAGCATGGCGTGGCGACTCCTTTTTCAAACAAACCAGATTTTCGGGCGAGCGCACATTCACTAGTTGACTTTATCCACTTTTTGTCGAGCCAAGTCTTTTTTCTTTACTTGTCAAACTAGCTTAAGGACAAGATCGACCAAGACTTCTGTCAAAACTGTTTAAGAACGAGATTGACTAAGAATTTAGTCGAATCCGTTAAAGAACAATAATGACTAAGGCTTTAGTCGAATCTATTTAAGAAAAAGATTGACTAAGGCTTTAGTCAAATCTGTTTAAGAACCAAGACCGACTAAGAGTCGGATCTGTTTAAAAATGAGATTGACTAATGCTTTAAACGAATCCGTTTAAGAACGAGATTGACTAGGGGTTTAGTCAAATCAATTTAAGACAAGATTGAATAAGACTTTAGTCGAATCTGTCTAAGAACAAAGATCGACTAAGAGTCAGATCTGAGCTAATACATAGAAAGTGTGAAACAACAATTTGGGTAGAACTTATTGGGGAGTAGGCCCTTTTTATTGAATACACACCTTATTACATAGAGAGTTAATCAATTATCACATCGATATAGGGACAAATTCAAAAATAATACTTAGTCAAATGACTAGCATACCAAGGATGTTTAAGCTCGCTTCCTCAAGAATTGCCAATCATGAAGGTTCCCTCTTTGACTACCCTTGTGATAATGTATGGACCTTCCTAGTTGGGTGACGCTTGACTTGTTTTGCTTCACCTTACGCCCAGTTACCTCAACTTTTCTCAAGACATAGTCTCCAACTTTGAATGAACTTTTCTTGACCCTTTTATTGTGGTACCCCTTGGTTTTTTGCTTGTAGTTAACCATTATGAGTCGGGCCGTCATCCGTCTTTCATCGAGCAAGTCTAAGTCAATCAACTTGTTGGAGTCATTTTGAGTTTGATCAAATAGTACAACACTGGATGTAGGAATTTGTAACTCGGATGGTGCCATGGCCTCCGAACCACAAGTAAGAGCAAATGGGATTTCCCCTTTAGGTCCCCGGGTGGTTGTGCGGACTGCACAAAGAGTCAGTGGGATTTCGTCTAACAATCTACCAGCTCTCCCATCTAAATTATTGCTTAAAGCTGTCAAAACCAACTTATTTGCGGCCTATGCTTGTTCGTTACCTTCGGGATAGGAAACTAAAAATATCCAATGCTTGACTCCCAACCTATGCATCCCTGTTTCGAAAGATGTTGAAAACTGAAGTCCGTTGTCAATACGATTGAATGTAGCACCCCAAACTGACACCAAAGGTATCATGGATGAATTTGATGGCATTTTCCTTGGTTATCTTGGCCAAAGACTTTGCTTCAATCCATTTAGTGAAGTAGTCTATTGCCACGATTACATACTTACAGTTTCCACGGGCGGGTGGGAAGAGCCCAATCAAATATACCCCCCACATGTTGAATAGCCAGGTAGCAATCACAGGGGATTGCTCGATGGTTGGTAGCTTAGGCAGATCGGCATGCCTTTGACTGTATACCTCGAACAAAAGATGTGGGACCTCTTAGGAATGGATGCACCTTAAGAGGGATTTGACTGAGGACCTCGTGAATAAAGCTTCCCCATGAATAGTAAATCTATGGGATTTCTTCTTGATCACTTTAGCCTTATTTCTTCTTCTGGCAGCTCGCTAGTCTCAATGTAGGCTTTGATCTCGTCAATCTAGCACTTATAACTATTCACCACGCATAGAACCTGAACTCTTTCATATGCTCGTAGTTCTAAGTAAGAGATGGGTTGGTTGTGTTCTTCCTCTAATGTATCTAGTTTTGAAAGTAGATCGGCCAACTTGTTGTCTTCACGGCCTACTCTTTGGATTTCCCAAAACTCCAAGTCTTGGATCAGTTTCTTGACTAGCTCGCAATACCTAACCAGGATCAGGTTAAGCACCTCATACTCACCTCTAACTTGATGAACAATTAATTGGGAATCACAATAAGCCACTATTGGTCACCCCAAAGCACTTGACATACTCAATGGCTACAATTAGGGCTTCATACTCGGCCTGGTTATTGGAGGCTTGGAACTTGAACCTTAGGGCTTCTTCGAACACCTTCTCACTTTGAGGCTCGACCAAGACGATTTCAGCCACACTAACTTTCCTCGTTGCAGATCCGTATTAATACACCCTCCAGCAGTCCACGGGAAGACTCACCTCTTATTGCCTCGACGGCTCTTTTCCCTTAAAATATTTATGTTTAGGTGCCTCTGGGTCATCTTCTTTGGTAAAGTTGTGAATCCTACAGAGGCTAGCCATCCTGGTATGAATAGAGAGGGGTTATTGAGAGGCATGTTGAAATTCAGGTAACGAAAATTGTGCTAGCGTTAAAGAAACAAACTTCAAACTTATATTACTTCAAAGGGAAATTTTTACAAGAAACTTCTAACTCACAATCTTACTTAGTCTAAGTCTATCTTAATCTATCTAAAGTCTAAATACAAATGAAAGCCTTCTGAAATTACCCGCATTCGCTCGTGGTCGCGAAAGCATCGAGCGGTTTGAATTTCACGGAAAGAAGAGAGTCGCCATGCCATTTTCATTATGAGCCAAAACTTTGAAAAAGGCTGTTAAAAGGGGGGGGGTCATTTTTATTAGGAGCCAAAACTTAGGAAAAGACTTTTGAAAGGGATCGTTTTTATTAGGAACAAAAACTTAGGAAAAGGCTGTTGAAAGGGGATCATTTTTATTAGGAGCAAAAACATAGGAAAATGCTTTTTGAACAAATATTGTTAGGTTCGGAGGTCACGTTACGCCTCGGGAAGAGGAAAATTTGAGATCACCCGAAATGCCTCGTATTGACGAGTCTTTCTACCTTTCTCGAGAATTGTGCATGTGTGTGTTTGTGTGTTACTTGAAAATGAGTTTGAATGGCAAACTTTGGATTGAAAAAGAAGTTTGAATGTCAAACTTTGGATTGAAAAGGGAGTTTGAATGGCAAACTTTGAATTTGAAAAGGAATTTGAATGGCAAACTTTAGATTGAAAAGGAGAGTTTGAATGACAAACTTTGGATTTAAAAGGAGTTTGAATGGCAAACTTTGGAATGAGTCAGGAATTATAACGTTACCCTTTTTTGACAAAACGACGGTAAAGGAAAGAATTTGAATTTTAAACGGGCATTATAACGTTACCCTTTTTTGATAAAAATGACCAGAAGGAAGAGGCATTTAAAGTAAATGACAGTATTGAAATGACGATCGACAAGTCAATTTCATGACTCGGATGTTAAAAGTAAATACGATCAACAAACCAAACGGTTTGGACGGTAAATGACAATATTGAAAGGACGGTATCAACGAACCAAACGATTCAGATGGTAAAAGATGCGATCAACGAACCAAACGGTTAGGACGGTAAAGAGCGTTATTGAAATTGACAATATCAATGAACCCAACGGTTCGGACGATAAAAATGACAATCAATGAACCAAAACGGTTTGGACGGTAAATGACAATCAATGAACCAAACGGTTCGGACAGTAAAAGACACAATAGATAAAGTTTATAAAAATGAGTCAAGATCTCCGTTTTAACCCTAAATCACTCTTTTTGAAAGAGAAAAGTGATAGAGAGAGGATCACTTCAAGACCTGTAGACAACGTATTTTCTACATTTTAAAGAATTTGATCGGATCAGAAGTAGCGTAAAGTGCGTAAAAAGAGATGAAATGGGAGATTAAGAAGGAGAGTTTACCAATGTCTAGGTTTCAGCTCTATCTTCCTAGGGTACGTGTTTGAAAAGTATTTAAAGAGGAGAGAAATTCTGCTCTCACGTAGGTAGAACCTCCCCTAGTTAACTCTCGCTCGCACTCGAGTTTCCGTCAATTTGGCTGCGTCTCAGCATCGTTTCGGGAGGGAATTGGGGCTGAGAAGGGGCTGGAATGTCGAAGGGGGGTTTGAGGTAAGAAAAATTGTCCTTAAAATTGAAAGAGGATGCTGCTATTTATAGGAAATTTCAAGGTGCAAAACCAGCCGTCCAGCCTAACCTTTAAGTTTGAGGGCTTTTTGGGTATTTGAAAATATGGTGGGACTGATGGGCGATCCAGCAAAACAGGCCAGCCAGTCAGTCCTTCATTTTGAGGGTATTTTGGTCTTTTCCAGCCTTGGATTTGATTTATTTGACCTAGGGCCTCGTGCATATGCGACACATGTCCTGCTTAGTCATTAAGTAAGGAGTTTTGGTCCGTTGGACCGTACCTTGACTGTTTTTTAAATAACTGTTCGAATAAATGTCGAAGCAGTCCCAGAAAGTCCCGGAAATTGTGTAGTTTTGGAAAAGTGATATTTTCATGTATTCGAACGTGTTGTTAATACACTTTGATTTTGAATGCTCGGGGCAGTCCTGGAAAGTCTTGTTAACTTGGAAAGTGTGAGTTAACGAATTATAATGATCCGGATTTGGGTACTTATAGTAGCCCCTCGACGACGTCACTTACGGAGGAAGTGGGGTTGTCGAAAAAGATAAGGATCCCAAATCGGGGGGATGCCTTTCGGAGTGACCTGAATGGTCAAATGGCTGGACACTAAAGCAAGGATTCCTACGTATCCACGGGGGAATCAAGCCGATCGTAGTTCTTGTTCCTTAAGTATAAGAGACTTAACATACTGACCCTGGGTCACGAGATCTTACGATGGGGATCTAACGGAATGGCAGGAACGGTTGTGTTAAACAGGCGTTATGAATAACACGGTCTGAGTTCGAAAGAAGGATTGAAGTTCTAACGACGTGGTTAGAAACGGAATTTAACCTCGGGAGAGGATGGTACATCGCTGGGGAAAAGCGTCCAAAGTTCTAACAAAGTCGGTTATAAACTGGGGAGATAATGCTTGAAGTTCTAACAAAGTCGGTTAGAAACTGAAGAAATGATTGACGTTTTAACAAGCTGTTAGAAACGAAAGAGATTGACGTTTTAACAAGCAGTTAGAAACGAAGAGATTGACGTTCTAACAAGTAGTTAGAAATGAAGGGATTGACATTCTAACAAGCAATTAGAAACGAAGGGGATGATGTTTAAAAGGACGGTCTTACGATCTTGTTGAGGAGGAATGTTCGGGCTTACGATGACGGCCAAAGAAGGATTGTTGTATGGGCTTACAATGATTGCCGTTGAGATGAGATGGTCGGGCTTACGATGACGACCGAAATTTAACCTTGGGAGAGGGGACGTTAGTGAAATCTAACGGGAAATTTAATCTCGGGAGAGGGGGCGTTAGTGTAATCTAACAGGAAATTTAACTCGGGAGAAGGGACGTTAGTGGAATCTAACGGGAAATTTAACCTCGGGAGAGGGGACGTTAAAATGAGAAAATTATAGGAGCTTTTGAGCAAAAAGCATCAATTTTGAAAAGATGAGGGGCTGATTGGTCATTTGGGCAAAGATACCCCATGTGGAAAAATAGGCCGGCCGGCCAGTCTTTCCATTTCGACTGATTTAAAGTGGGCGTTGGACAGGAAGAACAGAAAGAAAGAAACTTGGTGTTCTTGCAAGAAGAGAGAAAAGGGAGAAAATTCCTCAATTCTACCTGATTTCTTGCCAAAATCTCGAGAGATTAACACTATGGAAGGGAGATTAGGATGACAGGGTCGCAATAGCAGGACCGACAACGAGAGGAAGAAGCTCAAGAGAATGGTGCGAGCGACCGAGCTTCCTTTGGATCCATCCGAGTTATACAAAGCTCGGGATAATCACAAATCCAAGGCGGGGGTTGAAAGAAAGGTAAGCATTCTTGAATTCCTTGATTAATTTCGAATTTTAATTTGATTTTGATGGAGTTAGGGTTCTTGTTGCCCAATTTGGGGTTTTTCATCTTGTTATGCTTATTTGTTGGAATTGGTTCTTGTTTAATGCAATTGAGGGTATGTGTAGACATTGTAGAAAATTTGGTGACAAAATTTCATGCCTAGCTATGTTTTCCAAAATTAAAGTGTGTTAATTCGGGACGGAGTAATTTTGTAATGATATGAAAAAGTTTCCGGCTTTAACGGATTTTTTGAAAGGATATGAAAAAGTTTCTGGGTTTCCGAATTTGACGGATTTTTTTTGAAATGATATGAAAAAGTTTTCGGATTTGACGGATTTTTTTTAAATGATATGAAAAAGTTTCCGAATTTGACGGATTTTTTGAAATGATATGAAAAAGTTTCCGGTTTTGACGGATTTTTTTTTAAAAGATATGAAAAAGTTTCCGGATTTGACAGATTTTTTGAAATGATATGAAAAAGTTTTCGATTTTGACGGATTTTTTTTAAAATGATATGAAAAAGTTTCCGGATTTGATGGATTTTTTGAAATGATATGAAAAAGTTTCCGGATTTGACGGATTTTTTGAAATGATATGAAAAAGTTTCCGGTTTTGATGGATTTTTTTTTTGAAATGATATGAAAAAGTTTTTGGATTTGACGGATTTTTTGAAATGATATGAAAAAGTTTCCGGATTTGACGGATTTTTTTTTGAAATGATATGAAAAAGTTTCCGGATTTGACGGATTTTTTTGAAATGATATGAAATGGTTTCCGAATTTGACGGATTTTTTGAAATGATATGAAAAAGTTTCCGGATTTGACGGATTTTTTTTTAAATGATTTTCGAACTGAGACGAAAAAAAATCTTGAACTAATTCCGAACTGAAGCGAAAGTTTTGAAATGATTTCGAACCGAAACGGAAGTTTTGAAATGATTTTGAACTGAAACGGAAGTTTTGAAATTTGAACCGTAAATACTCCGAATTGGGACGAAAATATTTTTAGGATATGATTGGATTATATCTTTTTGAGATGATATAATTATGTGATTTTGTTTCATGACATGTACATTTCGCGTACATTATTTGGGTATTAACATACCTTTGTTGTGTCTTACCTGCAAGGGTGAGGGTCGATAGATTTGTCCACTACCAAGAGTAGGGGGAACGTCGAGGCGGTGAGCGAGTTGTGGGGGATGCTCCCAGACGTGACTCGGGGTGAAGAAAGAAGTCCTTGACAGATGGTAATAGATTCCGGTCTGGGGACTTCATTAGTGTCGTGGCTGTAGTGGCGTTGATGCAGAAGGTCAAGGCTATCCATGTGGCCTTGAGCGAGTACTGGTGGGATACGACCCACACTTTTCACTTCAGGTGGGGGGAGGTAACGGTTACTCCCACGAATTTAACAGCTATCACCGGGTTGTCATTCTGGGGCAATTTCATGGAGTGGTTTGAAGAGTTCACCATGGAGCAGCTTACGGATCTGCTGGGCTTCGATATCACGGATGCCAGGGGCACTGACATTCTGTACGGTCCGATGGAGGGACATTTAAGGAGAGGTATTGACGCGTATCTGGCTGGCTCTGAGAGGATGACAGCCGATCGATTGGATTGGGCGTTCTTATGGTTTGCTCTGTCAGCAACCATCTTTCCCAATGCTGATACGAAGTGTTAGTTTGCCCTGCTCGGCTCCTTGACTGAATTGGAGGCGGTAAGAGGATTCGCCTATGGAGAAGCTGGCTTGGCCGAGCTCTTCTTTGCTTTGGATAAGTATTCCCGGGGGGAGGAGAACTCTCTCTGCTGTTTCCAGTTTGCTTTTGATGTGAGCTCTCTTTTTCTCTTCCTTGTCTCATTTTTACTCGTTGAAATTACCCGGGGATCGCAGTGCGGGGGTGCGCGGCGAGCGGTTGTCTTTCGCGGATGTTTGGGACCTCTCTTTCGGGAAGGAGAGGAGTCACCACGTGGTTTTGTATTTTGAGCCCAAACGTTGAAAAATGGCTTATGAAAAAGGTGTCGTTTTTATTGGTAGCAAAAACTTGGAAAAGGCTTTGAAAAGGGTGTCATTTTTATTGGTAGCAAAAACTTGGAAAAGGCTTTGAAAAGGGTGTCATTTTTATTGGTAGCAAAAACATGACAAAAGGCTTTTTAGTACCAGAGATTGTTAGGTTCGGATGTCACGTTACGTTTCGGGAAGAGTATTTTGAGATCACCCGAAATGCCTCGTATGACGAGTCTTTCTACCTTTCTCGATATTGTGTGTGTGTGTGTGTGTGTTTGCATTTTGAAAATGGGGGCTTGAATGATAAGCTTAATCTTGGTTTGAATGTCAAATGTAGATTTTATGATTCTTTTGGAAAAAGCGAGCGTTCGAATGACAAACGTCGGCTTTGGAGTTTTTTAGGAAAAGAGGTGCGAGTGACGAGTTTTGAATCTTTAACTTAAGTGTCAAATGTTGACTTTTAAGAAAAGAGCATTTGAATGTCAAATGTCGGGTTTTGAGTTTTAAAGATGATTGTTTGGATGCCAAACGTCACTTTGCGCGTTTTGAAAGAGAGTTCGAATGACGAACTTCGGTTTTGAACCGGGCATTACATTGTTAGCAATTTTTCAGGAAAAAAGCATTAAATGAGATGCGATCAAGGAATCGTTTTGCGACTCGGACTTTGATAAGTAAATACTATCACGAGCCAAACGGCTCGGACTTGTAAATGACAGTATTTAAAGTGCGGTATCAACGGAATCAAACGATCCAGATTTTAAAGGTGCGATCAGCGAACCAAACGGCTCGGACTTGTAAAGTTTCGTTATTTAAATGGCATTCAACGGATCAAATGATCCAGACTGTTAAATGACTATTACGAACCAAACGGTTCGGACTATAAAGTTGCGTAATGTAAATGACATTCAACGGATCAAACGATCCGGACCGTTAAATGACATAAAAGTAAAGAAACGGGGAAAATGCCGTTTTAACCCGAGATTATTTCTCTTATGGGAGAGAAGAGGATCTTGGACCAAAACGTATCAGACCCCATCGACGGTGACGTCTACATTTCAATAACTTTCGACCGAAACGGTTGTAGCGATTGGCGCGTAAATCGAGACAGAACGGGTGTTTAAGGATAGAGAGTGTTACCTATGGCTAGGGGTTGACTCTTTTGGCTCGATTGACGTATACGGGATACGGTTTAGTGTTTGGAAAGGTGTTTCGAGGTTGTTTGGTTCGTGTTTAGTTGAAATATGAGGTTTTCACGCAAATCGAGACAAAACGGGGCTCGAGAGGGGTTGAAACTGGTTCATGCCGTGGGATATGGTGAAAATGGATAATATTTTTCTCTTTTTAAAATGTTTTGATAGCCCTTGTATTTATAGGGTGATTTTGCAAAAGAGTTCGGACGGACTTATCCTCAATTTGGGGGGGGGGGGTTTGTGGTATTTTGGAAAATGGGAGGACTTGCTGGCAATTCTGTTTTGCTTGTAAAACAGTCCGGACGGACTGTGACACAATCTCAGGGGCATTTTGGTCTTTTCACTCTTAAATCTGATTGATGTTGACAGGAGGGTTGTGGCATGTGTGCCTCGTGCCCCTGTGACTCACTAGGGCTAGAGTTTTCATCCCGTTATTCCCAATTTTGTCCGTTTTTTAAATAACTGTCCAGAAAATGTCCGAAACGCCCCCGTAAAGTGCCGAAAAGTGTGTTTTTTAGGAAAAGCTGTACTTTTACGTGTGATAACGTGTGTTGAGTACGCTTTGACGTTGGGATGCACGGGGCAGTCCCGATACATCTTATTGGCTTGAGAACGGGGAGTTCAACGGGTTCTGGTTAACCTGGAGCGGGCCAGTTAACGGATTTTGGTTAACTTTTAACGGATTTTGACGATCCGGATTTGGGTACTTACAGTTAGCCCTCAGCGACGTCACTTTCGAAGGAAGTGGGGTCGTTGAAAAAGATAAGGATCCAAATCGGGGGATGCCTTATTTGAAGAGACCTGAGAGGTCAGCTGCCTAGACCCTTAGCGTAAGGATTCCTACGTATCCCAAGCGGGAATCAAGCCGATCGTAGTTCGTAGGTGCAAGGGCCACTCGTGGGGACCTTGACCTAAGCGAGACTATTGTGAGGCGTCTGAACCTAAGTGGAGACTATTGTGAGGCATCTGAACCTAAGTGAGACTATTGTGAGGCGTCTGAACCTAAGCGAGACTGTTGTGAGGCGTCTGAACCTAAGCGAGACTGTTGTGAGGCGTCTGAACCAAGCTAGTGAGTAGTGGTGGATTGGAGATCTAGTGGTGGTTTGTGGGTTGGATTGGATTTAAGGAGAGAAGGCGGGAGTTGGTGTTAGTACCCGGTCCGAAAAAAGGGACTGGAGTGCAATTCGGGAAATTCAGGGACTAAACTGGCATTTGGAAGCTTTTGGACCAAATTGGAATTTATTGAATTTTCAGGGACTAAACAGGAAATAAGGAAATTTGGGACGAAATTGATATATAAAAATTCCTGGGATTAAATGAAAGATAATATCCTAAAGAGCGAATTGCAAAAGAAGTCATTAGAGTGGCCAAAATCATTTGCAAAATCATGGGACGAAACGAGTATACTAATTGTCACAATTTAAATCCTAGGCCACGGCATTGCAAGGCACTTGGCCGAGTTTGCTGAGGGTTGGCCGAGAGATTGCTAGGCCAAGGAGGCATTGTGGCAGGCCAGTTGCAGTTTGGGCAGTTTGGTTTGGGCCAAAGTAACAAATGGCCGATCGGCCCTCTCCCTTTTCCCACATCACTTTCACATCCGTACCTCCCCAATTCCTTTCACTATATAAACCCCACTCCGCCTCACATTTTAAACAGGGAATTATTCCACGGAAAACTCAAGACAAAACTTGAGGTTTCCTCCATAGAAAACTTGAGACTAAACTCGAGTTTTCTAAGTCTAAATATTTTATCAAGCACGTTCTTCGAATCTTCATAGATTCGATCCAAAAGCCTTGCCATCATTAGGTAAGTCTTCATTTTATTTTTCTGTCTTTATTGTCTTTATTATTATTGTTTGCATGCTTAGTATATTTTAATTGCTTTATTTCTTGCTTATGCCATATATGCTAGATCTAGGGTTGTTTTAATATATTTAATTGTGCATAGCCGAGGATGATCTAAGGTTTCGTCCAAAGAAACCCAATGGATCTAGGAACTATTTCTTTCCTTCCACCTTAGTAATAATTATCCCATGATCAACAATTCCCCAAGGATGAACATTGATTAGTGCACCTTCCGAGGGCCTAACTCAAAGGTTCTAGGGTGTGATCATCAATAAATTCTTTCTCTCCCCTCCTCCTTATGCATGATCCCGTTTCTTCTATCTATTCCCGTAAACACCGCACACAACCAACACCCCACATGCTAGAAAGACCGATTCGTCGGGCAATAGGAGTGATAACGTTTCTTCTTCTGTTGTAACTTGACCCCCGAACCCAATTAACTGTTTAGCCTTTTTTCAAAGCTTTGGGCTATATCAAAGTGGCGTGGCGACTCTCAAAATTTAAATTAATATTTTTAATATGGTTTAAATCGGGTGTCACTAAATGAATATCCTATTTCGATCCGACATTATACAATTATTTATTTCAAACCTCCGAATGCGCGTTGCATCGGGACGGGGTATTCACAGTGGCGACTCTGCTGGGGATAGTTTTGAAATCTTTTCAAACTAAGTGGGTCAGACTTTCGTTTTCTTGTATGGTGTTGTATTTTTTGCCTTCTATTTATTTTCTTTATTGTTAACTGTTGCATTGCATGCATGCATCTCACAAAAATAAAAATCTTTCTCTTTTTTCCTTAAAAAGAATTAGACTCTTTTACCTCACACTACCACTAGAGTCCGTGTCACACTGCACAGACACCCTTTAACCCATCGGAGAAGCCAAAGTGCGGGAAGTGTGGTGATCATGTCGCCTCCCTTCCGAGTCTCACTTGGCCATCCACTCATCAGTGCGCTTCGGCTGCACGGTGGGAGCCTAAAACCTAACCCTTGCGTCACCCACTTTTCTAGGAATACACTCCATATGACCGGTTGGTTTGACTAGCTTTTTTATGTAGACAATTAATAAGGTCTTTATGTTAAGTCACCACGAACCAATGATAAGTCAAGATCTATCGAGAGATTAAGAGCACTAAAAAATTGATTTCCTTTCAAAGGACGTGCTATGTGAGGTCGAATGATATATTGTTAAAGAATCTTGGCCTATCATTGGTTTGCGTACTTTTCATAAAAATCATATTGACTGTCTATGCGAGAAGGTTAGTCGTTAAGGATTCACCACTTTAGGATATTTAGTTAGTTGCGAAAAAGGGGTATCCCTTCCAACCAAGAGTAGGTTCTACAAAATAGAGAGCTTTTTTGTAAATAAAGTGCTTAACTATCCCTCATTTCTAGGACCCTCCGAGGTCCGCTCTTCAGTTCTAGGACCCTTCGAGGTCCGCTCTTTATTTCTAGGACCCTCCGAGGTCCGCTCTTCATTTTAGGACCCTTCGAGGTCCGCTCCTCATTTCTAGGACCCTCCGAGGTCCGCTCCTCATTTCTAGGACCCTCTGAGGTCCACTTTTCATTTCTAGGACCCTCCGAGGTCCGCTCCTCATTTCTTGAACCCTCCGAGGTCCGCTCCTCATTTTTAGGACCCTCCGAGGTCCACTTTTCATTTCTAGGACCCTCCGAGGTCCGCTCCTCATTTCTTGGACCCTCAGGAGTCCGCTCCTCATTTTAGGACCCTTCGAGGTCCGCTCCTCATTTCTAGGACCCTCCGAGGTCCGCTCCTCATTTCTAGGACCCTCAGAGGTCCGCTTTTCATTTCTAGGACCCTCAGAGGTCCGCTTTTCATTTCTAGGACCCTCAGGTCCGCTCCTCATTTCTTGGACCCTCCGAGGTCCGCTCCTCATTTTAGGACCCTCCGAGGTCCACTTTTCATTTTAGGACCCTTCGAGGTCCGCTCCTCATTTCTAGGACCCTCAGAGGTCCGCTCCTCATTTCTAGGACCCTCCGAGGTCCGCTTTTCATTTCTAGGACCCTCCGAGGTCCGCTCCTCATTTCTAGGACCCTCCGAGGTCCGCTCCTCATTTCTAGGACCCTCCGAGGTCCGCTCCTCATTTCTAGGACCCTCCGAGGTCCGCTTTTCATTTCTAGGACCCTCCGAGGTCCGCTCCTCATTTCTTGGACCCTCCGCGGTCCGCTCCTCATTCTGGGACCCTTCGAGGTCCGCTCTTCATTTCTAGGACCCTCCGAGGTCCACTTTTCATTTCTAGGACCCTCCGAGGTCCGCTCCTCATTTCTAGGACCCTCAGGGTCCGCTTTTCATTTCTAGGACCCTCCGAGGTCCGCTCCTCATTTCTTGGACCCTCCGAGGTCCGCTCCTCATTTCTAGGACCCTCCGAGGTCCACTCCTCGCTTGTTGGACCCTTCAAGGTCCACTCTTTGACCCTTCGTGGTCCTCTTCCTATACTATGTCCACTCTCCCAATCTTGGACCATTCAAAGTCCACTTCTCATATCTTGGACCGTTCAAGGTCCACTCCTCTTCTCTTGGACCCTTCAAGGTCCGTTCCTCTTCTCTTGGACCGTTCAAAGTCCGCTCTTCCTCTCTTGGACCCGTCAAGGTCCGCTCCTCTTCTCTTGGACCCTTCAAGGTTCACTCCTCTTCTCTTGGACCCTTCAAGGTCCACACTCCTCATATCTTCGACCGTTCCAGGTCCGCTCTTCTTCTCTTGGACCCTTCAAGGTCCGCTCTTCTTCTCTTGGACCCTTCAAGGTCCACTCCTCAATTTAGGACCCTTCGAGGTCCACTCTCTCTATCTAGGACCATTAAAGGTCCACCTTTCCACCTGAGACTCTTCGAGGTCCACCCCTCGTCTCTTGGACCATCCATGGTCCATTCCTCTACCTTTGACCACCCGCGGTCTATATCCTTCAAGTTAGGACCCTTCAAAGTTCTATCTCTTACCTCTTGAACCATCCGCAGTTTGCTCCCTTAGTCTTAAAACCATCCATAGTTTAGATCCTTTATCTCTAGCACCCTTCAGCCAAAGACCCACCTAGATCAAACCTCTCTCGACCCATCTAGATCAAACCACCATCTAGGGCCTACCTAAGCCAACTTACCAAGTCCGATTAGCTCGTCTAGATCACCCTCACTTATATTTGACCAAGGATCGAGTCATCTTCCTCTCCCTTTTTCACCAAATGGACTCTTTTACATTCATCCCCTCTCTTTCTCTAAATTTAACCCTGGTTGTATCATCAATCGGGACCTCCTCGAACTACGGTGACCTGAGACTCGTACCTTAAATGGTAAGGGTTACGTAGGCAACTTCAGCCCGGTCAAACTCAAAATTGTGGAGGTCAAATATTTTCTCAAGGATGCCTTAAGATTAATTATGAATCTAATTCGACTCATTGGTTTGACTCCGCCATATGTTCTTACAGAATTCCACATCATGTCTATGGAGAAAAGCATTGAAGCCCTCAAAGAAGTCTCAAACATGAGGTTGGGAGTGATCAACCTCCTCAAAGACATGCATGAAATTGAGCAATACCATTTGTCCTACATTCACGACTGCTTGAGAAGAAATCCTCCTCCTGTGCAATTCCAGAGTCCCTATCATCCACATGCTTATGGTCCCACTTATGGTTCAACGCATCAGAATTTCTCATTCAGGATGCCTGCTGTGGCCACCAACCGACGAAGGGCACCAATACCCGAGTCGCCCCCAAATTCAATCCAAGAGAAGAAGATCAACAAGGAACATTTTGATGACTTGGGAATGCCTATGGGTGAGTTCTTCGACATTTTGGTGGGAAAGAGTTTGATCAAACCGCTCGAGAATTACAAGCCTATTAATCCGAGAGCTAACCTGGATACATCCAAGTTTTGTAGATACCACAAGTACGTTGGGCATACCACTGACAACTGTAAGCAGCTGAAACGCTTGATTCAAAATTTGATCAACCAAGACCTCATTAATGAAGAAGCCCTCGTACTTCAAGGAAGGATTTAGATTCATTCAGTCTTGTAGGTTCTAGTGTGTCTTTCTTACTTCCACTTTGGGCATTGATATGTAATGTCCACTTTAGATTAGTCGCTTCAATAATAAAAGAGTCTTTCTTTCTTTTCTCTCTAGACTTGAGACATAAATCTCACATTACTTTCAAGAAGATTGTTTTATTTATAATTATCACTTGGTTGCTAATCTCACTGATAAACTCACCGGCTAATAAAGTAAACAATGAATGAATGCTTTGATTGGAGTAAACAACTCACCGTTCCTTCTTCATATACACCATCCCTATACACCCCTCTCTCATACACTCTCTCCATACTCCACCATATACTTTTCATACACTCCTTGTACATACCCGTTATACCGTCTCAAACATACACTTCCCCAAATACACTCTCTCCCACTTAAACATCCTTTCCATATGATCATTTATTTTAAACCCCGTTTGACCTCCTTTCCATACAAGCACGAAGACCGTTGTTGCTCATCATCGAAAATAGCTGCTCACGCCACTTTGCAATTTAAAGAAAATGCAAGGAGTTGTTCCTATCCTTCACAAGTCTTTGCATGAATATCAACTTGGGGCTCACCAACCCCCCAATTTCGCGTCTCCTCTGATTTTCCATTTGATCGTTAAGCTTTCATTGAACATGCTCACATATCTTTCTCATGGTCCGAATATATTTTGCCTTACTTAATAAGTCGGTTAAATGAGTTTGCATTTATTTTAAATACTCTTTTGAGAATGCTATCCGGTAGCGATTGAAGCTTAAACCTTTCACCATAGGAAGCCATAACCTTATCCTCACTAAATAATACCCTTTCATTTCAAGATCGACAAGTTTTGAGACCACTAAGGAAGAAGCCCATACTAGGGGCTCCCTTGATTCACAAAGGAGGAAATCACCTCCAAGCTCAAGAAAGGCGGAATGCAAAAGAAGCCCATACTAGGGGCTCCCTCGACTCACAAAGGAAGTAATCACCTCCAAACCCAAGAAGGAAAAGGTAAAACCATCCTAAGGCACACACTAGGGGCTATCGCGAGCAAACAAATCCGAAGGCTTTTCTCGATAAGAGGGTGTTTGAAAAAAAAAAAAAAAAAAAAAAAAAAAAAAAAAAAACCTCCATCACTCTGAAGTGAACCTCCCATCTCAAAGGTTGTGAAAATGAGACGTCGAGTGAAGATCCTATCATGATCAAGTTACTGCTTTGAAATCACAACAAACTCGCGAGAAGAAGCAACAGAGATTCCCTCTTGGACAAATCCCATAAACCCATTCCAAAGTCCATCCTCTCACTTTTAGAGGATTCCATCACCACCCTTGACCTTATCAAAATCAAAGTTAACCTCACTCTTAGAGGTTCTGAAGAAGCAGCAACAAGAAAATCCCTTCACCTTAGAAATTCCAAACACATCCCTCAAGCCAACCTCTCAAGAAATGGCCCGACCAACCTCTCACTTTAAGAGGTCATGTTAAGCATCACCCAATGGTCGATCGCAACCCAAAGACCAGCTACAACCACTACCGGATGGCATTCTCAAAAGATTATTTAAAAGAAATGCATATTCAGATTTTCGAGTCACTTGTTATCCTACGTGAGCATATTACATATTCTCTCAAAAGTTTGGGAACTCGTCCTATTCTTGAAATTCGTTCATTCGACTCCTCAAACAACGTCTGCAAAGTCTCACTGGGGCTTCGCATCCGTGCCTCTCGGCGGCACTCCGGTAAAAGCAAGGAGACGCGTGCCGGGGACTACTCCTCGGCTTGCGAGAACAAAGGAACAAAGAATCTTCACTTGAAGGAATGAAAAAATCTTTGGGTTATAATCGAGTCAATTCCCACCTTTTCTTCCACCGCAATCTTTTTTCTATTTTTCATTCTTCCCCATGAAGGAGATCAATACAACGGCAGCCCGCACCACAATTACCACCGAACAGCGGCAAGCAACAACGGAACATCCTTCTCCTTCTAAAGACAAGCCGATTTCACCTCCAAATCAAAACATTCATTTGCTTACCTATATAATTGGAATTTGATAAACCAATTAGTGAGGTCCATTCACGAGCAATCAAGATATAATTACGAATAAAATAATTCTTCAAATGTCTCAACAAGTTTTCTTTTTCTACATCATAGGAAAATAGAGCCAAACACTTTGTCTTTACGCTGCAGGGGCTTCCATACACTTTTCCACACCTTGTGATGCTTATACTCTCCCAAAAGAGTCAAACCCAAAGCGAAAGTGTCATACACGAACTCGGGATCCATTCCCACCTTCGAAAAAAAAATGCGCCCCTGCACATATACATTTCGAGTCTTGTCCGGCGGCGGTTGACCATTGTTCGAAACGAGGGGTCGCCCCGTGGCCGCAAGAATGACTTCTGTCTCGCAAATAGGGATGCATTGAATCTCTCCAAGCTGGGGCTTTTGTTAAGCTGTTCTCTCGGGCTCTCTTCAGGTTTGCTCTGCATCATCAACTGGGGCTTCGCCATTCCCTTCAGGTTTGCTTTGCATCATCAACTGGGGCTTCGCTATTCACCATCAACTGGGACTTCGCCAAGGTCACTTCATCAAACATGGGGGGCTCCCCTCAACAAAAATGGGTCGACTACGTGGTTCTTCAGAAAAGGCCAAAGGGCTCTAACAAAAATCGGAGCTCCAATGAAGTCATATCTAGCATGAAGGGCATCCCTTGTCATCAAGATCAGCATGTGGCAAACTCTTTGAGTTAGTTAGAAACATGATTAATCATAAGGCCTCTTTATCAAATAAACATACTTTCAAAATACTGTCCTCCTTGGTACCTTGTTTACAAAAATCACTCTTTGGTCTCCACAAATTTTCAAACTCTATCAAAAACGTATCTCTGTGACTCTCAAGATGACTCGGCCCTTATCTCTGGACATCAAACTCACCTAATCCCACCTTCTCGGCCTCGCCTAGTTTAAACCATAACCTTTCTGCTCAAACTGCCTTGTTCAGACTTACCACAAATGTAAAACCCTAGCCCTAATCCTAGGTAACAAAAACCTTCCTAAACCCTAGCCTCAAGCCTAGGTGACAAATACCTTCCTAAACCCTAGCCTTAAGCCTAGGCGACAAATACCTCTCTAAAAGCCCTAGCCTTAAGCCTAGATGACAAAAATCTTTCTAAACCCTAGCCTTAAGCAAGCCTAGGTGACAAATACCTCTCTAAACCCTAGCCTCAAGCCTAGGTGACAAATACCTCTCTAAAGCCCTAGCCTTAAGCCTAGGTGACAAATACCTCTCTAAACCCTAGCCTCAAGCCTAGGTGACAAATACCTTTCTAAACCCTAGCCTCATGTCTAGGTGACAAATACCTTTCTAAACCCTAGCCTCATGTCTAGGTGACAAAAACCTTCCTAAACCCTAGCCTTAAGCCTAGATGACAAAAATCTTTCTAAACCCTAGCCTTAAGCAAGCCTAGGTGACAAATACCTCTCTAAACCCTAGCCTCAAGCCTAGGTGACAAATACCTCTCTAAAGCCCTAGCCTTAAGCCTAGGTGACAAATACCTCTCTAAACCCTAGCCTCAAGCCTAGGTGACAAATACCTTTCTAAACCCTAGCCTCATGTCTAGGTGACAAATACCTTTCTAAACCCTAGCCTCATGTCTAGGTGACAAATGCCTCTCTAAAACCCTAGCCTTGAGCCTAGGAGACAAGACTCCTCTCTAAGCCTTAGCAATGATTATCCCAATCTTTTAATCGCTTGGTTCTTCGGCTCGGGAAGCCATAATAATCCCAATCAATTCACACAACTATTCTTCATCAGTAAATAGTAGCCTAAGTCCTTTGGCAGCTACAGTTTCCCACATTTCAGAGGTCTATCCTCCATTTCAAGGGGTGACTCCCACGAGGGTGACTCCGAGAGTCAAATTTTTCACGGGGTGACTCCCTTGAGAGGTCAAATTTTTCACAAGGGTGACTCCGAGAGGTCAAATTTTTCACGAGGGGTGACTCCTGAGAGGTCAAATTTTTCACGAGGGTGACTCCGCGAGAGGTCAAATTTTTCACAAGGGGTGACTCCCTGAGAGGTCAAATTTTTCACAGGGGTGACTCCCACAGAGGTCAAATTTTTCACGAGGGGTGACTCATGAGAGGTCAAATTTTTCACGAGGGTGACTCCGCAGAGGTCAAATTTTTCACGAGGGGTGACTCCGCGAGAGGTCAAATTTTTCACGAGGGGTGACTCCGCAGAGGTCAAATTTTTCACGAGGGGTGACTCCGCAGAGGTCAAATTTTTCACGAGGGGTGACTCCGCAGAGGTCAAATTTTTCGCGAGGGTGACTCCGCGAGAGGTCAAATTTTTCGCAAGGGCGACTCCGCAGAAGTCAAATTTTCACAAATCTTTTGGTGACTCCCGTGTGCGATCACGTATCCTTGACGCCACACATCCGCCATTCTCGGGTATTAAACGCCCACTCTTTTGAACTACGACTTGGCTTGATTCCTTTTTAGGGATACGTAGGTAGCCCGACGTGGGTCCAGCCACTTGACCTATCTGGTCATCCTTTTGCGACTCAGCTCGAGTCCAATCCCTTGCATCCGCAAGATCACTTGCCTTACCTCTGAAATCCCTTTTTCGGGACGGATCCTATTCTTTTATCGTCGACCCCACTTGTCTTACAAGAAGCGTCGCCGAGGGCTCTTGTTAGTACCGGTCCGAAAAAAGGGGCTGGAGTGCAATTCGGGAAATTCGGGGACTAAGCGGCATTTGGAAGCTTTTGGACCAAATTGAAATTTATTGAATTTTCAGGGACTAAACAGGAAATAAGGAAATTTGGGACGAAATTGATATATAAAAATTCCTGGGATTAAATGAAAGATAATATCCTAAAGAGCGAATTGCAAAAGAAGTCATTAGAGTGGCCAAAATGCATTTGCAAAATCATGGGACGAAACGAGTATACTAATTGTCACAATTTAAATCCTAGGCCACGGCATTGCAAGGCACTTGGCCGAGTTCACGAGGTTGGCCGAGAGATTGCTAGGCCAAGGAGGCATTGTGGCAGGCCAGTTGCAGTTTGGGCCGGCTGGATTTGGGCCAAAGTAACAAATGGCCGATCGGCCCTCTCCCTTTTCCCACATCACTTTCACATCCGTACCTCCCCAATTCCTTTCACTATATAAACCCCACTCCGCCTCACATTTTAAACAGGGAATTATTCCACGGAAAACTCAAGACAAAACTTGAGGTTTCCTCCATAGAAAACTTGAGACTAAACTCGAGTTTTCTAAGTCTAAATATTTTATCAAGCACGTTCTTCGAATCTTCATAGATTCGATCCAAAAGCCTTGCCATCATTAGGTAAGTCTTCTGTTTATTTTTTCTGTCTTTATTGTCTTTATTATTATTGTTTGCATGCTTAGTATATTTTAATTGCTTTATTTCTTGCTTATGCCATATATGCTAGATCTAGGGTTGTTTTAATATATTTAATTGTGCATAGCCGAGGATGATCTAAGGTTTCGTCCAAAGAAACCCAATGGATCTAGGAACTATTTCTTTCCTTCCACCTTAGTAATAATTATCCCATGATCAACAATTCCCCAAGGATGAACATTGATTAGTGCACCTTCCGAGGGCCTAACTCAAAGGTTCTAGGGTGTGATCATCAATAAATTCTTTCTCTCCCCTCCTCCTTATGCATGATCCCGTTTCTTCTATCTATTCCCGTAAACACCGCACACAACCAACACCCCACATGCTAGAAAGACCGATTCGTCGGGCAATAGGAGTGATAACGTTTCTTCTTCTGTTGTAACTTGACCCCCGAACCCAATTAACTGTTTAGCCTTTTTTCAAAGCTTTGGGCTATATCAAAGTGGCGTGGCGACTCTCAAAATTTAAATTAATATTTTTAATATGGTTTAAATCGGGTGTCACTAAATGAATATCCTATTTCGATCCGACATTATACAATTATTTATTTCAAACCTCCGAATGCGCGTTGCATCGGGACGGGGTATTCACAGTTGGGTATAAGAGAGAGAGGATGGTTGTGAGTGTTTTGGAGTGTGTAATACGTAAACAGTTGGGCAGAGTAACAGTACGGCAAAAATGGAGGAAAAAGGATCCAGATATGAGAGGGGTAGGGTCTTATTTATAGGTTGCTGATGATGGGCAAGTTATGTCGCACGACCTTCTGCTTCCATTTTCCATGGCTCGAGGTGTCGCACGACCAAGCAATCCAATAACCGTTTCTGGCGCCAAAACCTGGTTCTGGAATATTCCAAGTTAATTCCCAATAAGCCCAAAAATGAATAATACCTTGTAGGTCCTTTTGCCTAAGAAAAATACTTAAAAGTACTCCCTTCGCAAGAAACTTATAAAAGGTTTTCGAAAGTCTCGAAATGGACCGGGAATTTACCAAAATGCCCCTAGTGCAATTTTATCACATTAAAATTCACCTATAAAGGGTCGCAAATTGGATTAGTGTACTTACACCACACAACAAAAAAGATAAGAGGGAATCTTATCATTCTTTTACAACTTTATTTTACAATTTTATTTTACAACCATACATAAAACTTTGAGAAGACTTCAGCACTAAGAAAATGACCTAAGTGCTTACATCACTGGAAATATGACCTAAGTGCTTACATCATTAGAGCAATGACATAATCATGACAGATGCTTCTTGTCATCAAATTTCTTGATTGCTGATTTTATTTTCATCTAGAATCTGGATGAGATGGGTCATCGTCATAAGGATCAAAGTAGCCTCCTTCATTTTCACTTTCATCACTCTCTAGAAGATAGTCAGTACTATCTGGTGTTAACTGCTTGGTGAGGTGTGATGCATTCCAGTCTTCCAACGCTGTGATCCATTTTATCACTACTGGGTAATCTTTTGGCCAAACTTCTTTTGCAAACAATATTTCTTTCGGGATTGATTTTGGGTCAACCCTGTTTGCTCGTGCCATTTCTTCTCTCATGTCTATATAGAAATCATGATATTTCATGGAGATCTGGAGATCTTTCCTATCAAGATTATACCAATCATGGATGAAAGCAATTGGAGCATGATAAACAAATGTCTGTTCTTGATTTTTGATGATTGTTGGTGGAAGATAAGAGCATGGCCTTCGGAATATTATTACCACTTGATCTTTACGCCTTGGGGTGGTAAGCATATGCATCCATTGATGAGCAGAAAGGAACCACTCAAAGAGTTTGAACAAATTGCAGGAATTATGGGGCATCAGGCCAAAGTGGTATTGGAGGAGATATGATTGGAGTCTGACTGTGTTGAAAGTGACAAATAAATACTAGAAAAAGCAGAGTGCTTCTTTTGGAAAATTAAACAAGTCGTATATTTTGAAGATATTCAAGAAAAAGGATATTCTGGATGAAACTTTTAGCTGTCCATGACTATACCAAACTTATGGAGGATGACAGTGAAAAGGGCTTGGTGGTTTGGGATAGCTCTTTGGCTGAGAGTCATATCTGCTATGAATTCAGTGACTTCTTTGGGAAGGAAGAACAGGGAATATCTTGGGGGGCTTTGAGGAAGAAGTGTTTGGGCCAAAAGAGGAGGAGGCTCCATGGACAGTGAAAATTATGGGAAAGATTTTTGGGGAATGGTTTATTTGTGAAATTGTAGCGATATTGCATTTCCATTTATAGTCACTAGGCCTCGAAAGGAAATCAGCAAGAACGTTTGTCGTACCTTTGATATGCTTCACAGTAAACTTCCATTGGAAAAACCAGTTGGCCCATCGTAAGAGCTGTGGCTGGGGAAGTGCTCTTCTCTTGAATTCTAGCATGCATGGAAAGGAGGACATGTCCATCTCGACTTAGAATTCGTGCCCGATTAGATGGAACTGGAATTTTTCTATTCCTCTTTTGACTGCAAGAATCTCTTTGAAAGTGGAGTGGTAGTGCTGTTCTGATTGCTTGAACGTGCCAGTCTTGTAACCACATATTGATCTTTTACCTTTATCTTGGACGAATAACACTGCTGCCAGCACTCATCACTAGCATCTGTCTGCAATATTCTTTGTTCAGATGAAGTGGGAATCTTTAAAGGGGGCATCCCATCAGTCGGCTTTTTGATCGCCTTGACTGCTTTCGTTTATTTTATTATCCAAGGTGGAGGATTCTTTTTCAGTATAGGGAACAACCACATTATATGACTTGATAGCTTGGATAATAAATCAGCCATATAGTTGATTAGTCCAAAGAATTGTTGAACTGCTTTTGGAGAAGATAACTCATCTGGGAATCTGTGAAATTCATGAGCTATGTGGGGATGAAGCTGATATTTGCCATCGGATATGTTCATGCCAAGGAAATTGATAGAAGATATGCCAATCTCCATCTTCTTTTCTGATAGCATTATACCATACTTTGTGATAAATAAATGAAACTTCGAGAGTAAGTCTATGTGAGAATTTTTTTCAGCAAAGAACAATAAGATATCATCAATATAAACCAGAGCATTAGAAATTATAGGTTCAAAAATGGTTACTATTGCCTTTTGAAAAGCAGAGGGTGCATTTTAAACCAAACGACATGACTTTCCACTGGTAGTGATGATTAGGTATGCAGAAGGCCGTCTTCGGTCTGTCTTCAGGAGTGATTCCTAATTTCCAAAACCCTGACTTGAGATCAAACTTGGAGAGAACTTTTGCATCAGATAGGGTCTAGAATAAGGATTTTTTCTGTGGAAGAGGAAATTTATCATCTGCCAAAAAATGATTTAATGTCTGATAATTAATAACCAATCTCAACTTTCCTCAAACTTCTTCACTACTCTTGTTGACATAGAAAGGTTCACATTCCTATGGAGATTGAGTGGGCTCGATAACACCTTGACCAATAAGTTCAGTGCACTCTTGGAGGGAAAGTTGGTAATGGTCTGGGTTTGTACCAGGATGGCTAGCCTTGGTAGGATTCACGTCTTCATTTTTCTTGAATGGCAAGGACACAAAGAAGGAAGGGTTTAGCCACAAAGGTGATGGATGCTTTGAGAGAAACTCAGTATGGGAAGAAGCGCTTGAGGTTTGGATAAGCTGGTGTTTTAGTGACTCAATGGTATTGGTAGATGCCATGAATAGATGTGAAACTGGGCTCCAGGGATTTAAAAAGCTTTTGTAACTAAGACCATTTTGTGTCCATCTTAAGTTAGGTAACTTATGAAGGATGTCCAAATCGATGAGGAGGTCTTTTCCATGAGAACTTGAGCCAAGTAGCCTATGCTTTATGACACACTTGGGGAAGAGTCGGATGTAGACTGGGACACTAATCTTATCTATCAAAAACACTTCTCCGTTGGCTGCGAGAAAGGTTTGGAGGAAAGATTTTGGGATTCAGTATGGAAACTGACGATCCCGTATAAAAAAAAAGCAACTACCTGGATGGGCTTAGCATATGTGGAGGTGAGAATATGTACATTGGCTAATGGGACAGGTTAGCTTTTTCGGACCGGAAGAATATGGGGAATGAGAGAGAAAGGATACATCATGAGAACTCATAGGTCTGGGGGAACATGGGGAATGTAAGGGAGAGGATTCATCACGAGAATTTGTAGGTCTGGGGGAACATGGGGAATCTGAGGGAGAGGATTTATCATGAGAACTTGTAGGTCCGGGTGATCGTAGGATGAATCTAATTCTGATTCAGAACCTTCATCTGATGAGGATTCAGAATAGGCAGTTGCGCAAATAGCAGAATCCCCAGGATCATCATCAAGTGAGTACAAGGACTCGAGGTCAAAAAGGACGATTGGCTTGATCTGGTTTAGAGCTTGGATTAATGCCTGGGATTTCCTTTTATCTGGACAATCCTTTGCAAAATGTCCTTCTTTTTGACAGATATAATATCTATTAGTCGTTTGGCCAGGTTGGGGTTTCTTCTTTAAGAATTTCCATTTCTTTCTGAACTTTGGATTTTTTCGGGAAACTTTCTTTCGCCTAAGCATTTTAGAGAAGCTTGATTCAGAGATCTTCTTTGAATGTACCTTCTTCTTTGCATGGCTGCATCTACAGCTTGACTTATCTTTGCACTTGATCGGAAGATACTTATCATCACATGCTAAACCAAGATGCTTGCCAGTTCTCTCAAACTCGACAAGGAATTTCTTTTGGTCGCAAATCTTTTCCACAACATTGAGTATTAACAGGTAAAGGCCACCAAGTGAGATGTGTGCCACCATTGCATTTCTTGCTTCCAATGCTATGTAGGCCTCATTATTGAGGGACTCTGGAAAGGAGTTCAGAAAGACTTGTTTGAGATTGATATCATCAACACCATGAAGGCAATAGAATTGCTGAGACATGCGATTGTAATGTTTCTCAAGATCCTTCTTTTGGAATGAACAACACTTCATCTTTAAAAATTCTTCTCTGGCATGGATGGTATGTTCAACTGGATTTCTAATGAATTCAGAATAGATGATATTCATGAATTCCTCAGTTGAGGATCTTTGTTAAATCTGTAGTTACCGGTATTCTCTGAGACTAAGTACCAGTCCCAAAGGCGACTTGAAGTCGGGCCAAAAATCTCTTGATAACCATGTCTATGAAATAGTACCGGAGTTCAGCAGAACATCAGGTTAGCATTTCCACACTTGTTTCTCGCCATTTGGAGGGTGAGATATCATCGAAGTTAAATTGTTGTTTTGTGTCCGGTAGGGGAACAAACTAGGCTTTCGTGTTACTTCGTGGTAGATTTTGGCTTGTGGACTCTCCCAGACCTGAATCAACAAGTTCAATTTCTCCTTGGATTGTTGGCTCTGGCTCTGCCATAAACAAGTGTTCAAAGGCATCGAAGGGGTATGGACCATCATCAGTAATTGGTCCGATAAAGGTTGAGACTGAAGTGGATTCTGGAGGGGATTTGTCTTTAGATTCTGGAAGGGATCTATTTGGAGGGGATCTGTCTTGGGCTAGATTTCATATAAATACTGAAATTGGGTTCACTTATTCTATTGGGAGGATACTTGGGGGTCTTTTGAGGAAGTATCAAGATGGGGTTCTGTAGGATTATCTGGAGCTGATTGGGCTGCAAAGGTTGAAGAAGATGATGTGTGTAGGGGATAGCTGGGAGTTGGTTTGGGATTTGTAGCAGGCAGAGGCATTGAGGTCCAAAGGGACAAAGAGGGAGATGATTTAGTCACAGCAGAGGCTGGTATAGGCTGTGGATCTTATGCTGTTCTTATAAAGGGGGTTGTGGGCAACCTCCAAGGATCATCGATAAGAGTTGTTACTCTTTGTTGCTTGTGTTGTCGCTCAAGATCTTGGAGTTGAGTTTTGAGAAACTTCATTTCTGCTTCCTTTTGGAAAAGAGCAGAGGCTTGGGATGCTGGAGAGTTATGAACGATCTGTAACAGTTCTTGGTTTAGGATCTAAATTCTGTGGCAAATTTCTCCAATCATTCCTTCTAAGTTACTGATCTTTTTGGAAAGGATTTCTTGAAATCTCATAAACCTGGTTTGCTGAGAGATGATATGCTTTAAAGCCTTATTCTGAGCGATTGCATTCTCACTTTGCCAATTTAGAGTTGCTTCGGCTGGGCTACTAGGCTTTGGATTTCCACACTTCTTTCTCGCCATTTGGAGGGTGAGATATCATCGAAGTTAAATTGCTATTTTGTGTCCGGTCGGGGAACAAACTTGGCTTTCGTGTTACTTCATGGTAGATTTTGGCTTGTGGACTCTTCCAGACCTGAATCAACAAGTTCAATTTCTCCTTGGAATGTTGGCTCTGGCTCTACCATAAACAGGTGTTCAAAGGCATCGAAGGGGTATGGACCATCATCAGTAATTGGTCCGATAAAGGTTGAGACTGAAGTGGATTCTGGAGGGGATTTGTCTTTGGATTCTGGAAGGGATCTATTTGGAGGGGATCTGTCTTGGGATAGATATCATAGAAATAATGAAATTGGGTTCACTTCTTCTATTGGGAGGATACTTGGGGGTCTTTTGAGGAAGTATCAAGATGGGGTTCCGTAGGATTATTTGGGGTTGATTGGGCTGCAAAGGTTGAAGAAGATGATGTGTGTAGGGGATAGCTGGGAGTTGGTTTGGGATTTGTAGCAGGCAGAGGCACTGAGGTCCAAAGGGATAAAGAGGGAGATGATTTAGTCAGAGCAGAGGCTGGTATAGGCTGTGGATCTTATGCTGTTCTGATAAAGGGGGTTGTGGGCAGCCTCCAAGGATCATCGATAAGAGTTGCCACTCTTTGTTGCTTGTGTTGTCGCTCAAGATCTTGGAGTTGAGTTTTGAGAAACTTCATTTCTGCTTCCTTTTGGAAAAGAGCAGAGGCTTGGGACGCTGGAGAGTTATGAACGATCTGTAACAGTTCTTGGTGTAGGATCTAAATTCTGTGGCAAATTTCTCCAATCATTCCTTCTAAGTTTCTGATCTTTTTGGAAAGGCTTTCTTGAGATCTCATAAACCTGGTTTGCTGAGAGATGATATGCTTTAAATCCTTATTCTAAGCGATTGCATTCTCACTTTGCCAATTTAGAGTTGCTTCAGCTGGGCTGCTAGGCTTTGGATTTCCTGATGCACCAATTGAAGTTGGACTTTGGATCTTCGATTCATGCTTGGTCCTTTGATGGGGAAATTCAAATGAGGTCAGTAGAGGGAACTCTTCTTGGTACTCCTGTGGGTTTGGATCAAGGCATTGGTTTTGAGAAATCATATAGCAAGTGTCTGGTGGTGGCATATGGCAAGTATCTGGTGGTGGATGGAGTAGGGGGCCTTTATGGATTATGGAAAGGGCATTTTGGTAATATGGCGGAAGTGAAGGGGGAAGCAGGGGTTTGCATGGTGAAGGAGGTGATGAAGGAGGTGGGTTAGGCTGAGGAGCTTTATTTCGATAAAGGATATAATAGTCAAATTTTCCAGACGATTCTCCAAGGGTTCCAACTGTGGTGTCACCGGCTTCATATCTCTCTTTTAGCCTTTCCTGGGAGGATGATCTTCTTTTTCTTGGGGAAATGTCCTCATCTAATTCATCTTTGAGAGCTTTTTCTAGGCAAGAGGGACAGTCACAAACATCCCACCAAATATGTCTAATAGCTTGTGGTTCATTGTAAATACGCCAATCCAATTCGCACCCCTTTTAGATGCATTTTAATGAAATAAAATTGCATTAAGGGGCATTTTGGTAAATTCCCAGTCTATCCCGAGACTTCCAGAAACATTCCATAAGTTTCTCGCGAAGGAAGTACTTTTTTGTACTTTGCTCATGCCAAGGGACCTAAAGGGAATAATTCTGTTTTGGACTTTTGGGTATTATCCCAAAAATGTTCCAGAACCAGATTTGGCGCCAAAAACGGTTGGTGAAACCTTGTGTCACGCGACAACTCAAAGCCTTGGAAAGTGGTTACAGAGTGCCGTGCGACACAATGTAACCATGATCAGCAGCTATAAATAAGACCCTCCCCCTCTCAAAAATGGATCCCAATTTTTACTCCATAATGTCACTCTACAGAAATCACACCAGAACCTCTCTCTCTCCTCCTCCCACACAAAATACCAACCAATTCCCCTCCAATTCCTTCATCTCTCATACACATCCTACCCAATTACCTCCATACTTCATAAACCCCTTGAAGATCTCAATCTAGCTCTTCATCCGTGTCTAAATCTCCACTCCAGCAACTGAATTGAAGACTCCTGCACCTAACTTGGTGTGGAATTTAAGGACTACAAGGGTAACGATTCCCTCCATCTCTCTCTCTCTCATTTATTTGTTTCATTGCAATTCCTTCCCCTCCACTTGATAATTAGGCTCCATCCGCCTCTGATTATCAAGTGGCAACTTCCATCTCTCTGTTTAAATTGTGTTTACTTGATCCAATTGCATGCTCATGATGTGATTTATTTGTAATTGAAATTTGGATGTCAAGGGAGTGTGGATCTCCCATATCCACACTCCTTTGGTTGATCTGTCTTTGATTCGTGTTGTTCTGAATTGCCTTGGTATAATTGCTTGATCTGGTTTGGCATCTGTTGAATCTGTCTCTCAGTTGTAAGGTTCCTGCAGATGGTAAACATGTGTCACGCGACACAATTGGACATGAGGAGTCCTGTGTCACGCGACACATCGTGCCCATCTGCAGGGATCATCCTTCAGTTGTAAGTTGTGTTATCTAGTTTGTTTGTCACTCAGTTAGGGGTGACTATGATGTTTTAATGTTCAAATCTATTCTGTAATTGTGCTTTGTTCTTGGGATTGCTGTAATCTGGGTGTTGTAAGTCTCTGCAGGGTGACCATTGGTGTCACGCGACACAACCTACCCCCTAGGTTCTGTGTCACGTGACATAAGTGGTCCTTTGCAGACGACTTGGTTTCAGCTTATGTCTGTTCTCCTTCTTTGTAATGGGATGTGGCCTCCCTGATCAATTGGTCTACAAGTTGTAATAATCTCATTCGTTTAATAAAATGCATGTTTCACCGCACTTGTCTATTATCATTGTTTGCACATGTTTTGACTTATTTGGATGTCTAATTAGAAAGACTCGTCTACGGACGAGGCGTGTTGGGTGAACTCTCGGTTCTTCCCAACACGTAACCTGACCCCCAGACCCATTCTCTTTCAAAAGGTTTTTCAAAGTGTACCTTTAAACATGGTGTGGCGACTCCTAACTTTTTTCATTTGAAAACCGAATTTTTTCAGGCGAGCGCGCTTTCAGTGGCGACTCTGCTGGGGAATACACTTTTGAAAACCTGTTTTTCAAAACTAAGAGGGTCATGCTTTCGTTCACTTAGACATCCAATGTATTCATCTTATGTGCATCCTTGATGATCTTGTGCAGCACATGCATTTTTATGAGATTTTACGACTTGTGTGTCCATTGTGTGCTTCTTATGGCTATTGTTGTTGTGCTCTGTTTGTGTTGCTTTGTTCCTTGCCGAGGAGAGGCAGGGGCTGATTTCATTTTGCAGGGATTCTGGTTAAGTGACTGTCATGGTCGTGCGACAGCTTTGTTCCTTGCTGTCCTGTGTCACACGACAGGAATGGTCACTAAACATGCCTCTAGAAGCTAGTTTGAGGGCAGTCCCTTGAATCAAAAGTTGGCTCAGATGAGTGTTGTACCTCTTGTTCCCTGTGTGAGTGTGTGTGTTTTATCTTGTTTTTTTTTTTTAAAAAAAAGAAAAATAAAAAAAATTTTTTTGCTTTTCGTAAATAAAAGAATATAGTCATCCGCACACTACACCACATAGATTTAGAACCCTCGGGTGCGATTGACGGCATCGCGGACGGCCATGAATTTCGCCTACGCTTGAGCGCCTAATATCAAACCCATCCCCCTAGCGCGTTATAGGTGGCGCCACACTTAAACCTTACCCACGGTTGGTTTTTAATCACAGCAAAATGAATTATTTTTTGAAATTTACAATAGGTCCTTATACCTTTCCCAAAACCTTGCACCTTGTGGGCATGTTGCCAATGCAACATGGTTTCACGTGAGGACATGTCACTCCCGTGGCGTGTCCTAAACGAGAGATCATGCCGCATTGTCACCGTGCACCGACGAGTGATCATGCCGATTTTTTCTTGAAAATTCTTCGAGAATACCCGTTATGCTGCCCAAATTTCCCCAGAAATTTGGACCACTCGTCCGTCTCACATCGTATTAGGTCTTGTTTAGGCATCATTACCTATTATTAATTTCAAATACAAAGCATTTAGTGTGATTTGAATGTTGCGTCCCTAGGGTTCCCCAAGGTGTAGTTTGCATAAATAAAGGCTTCTCCTTTCCCAAGCGTACTTAGGATTTAAAACACTGATTTATTCTTGAAGATAAATAAATTGTTTGTGCGAGTCTGTCCCTCTTTTCCTTTCCCTCTCTCGTATTTCCTCAAAAGTCTTCTTCCTTCCCTACCTTATGAAACCATATCTACCCTCTGTAGCGGTGACAAGTTGGGTGCATGCTCTGATATCCGGTGTTCATTGGGTTCTTGTCTCCCAAGCAATTCCCGCGAAGCTCTCATCTGTTCTGCTATTAGGGATGTCTGGTGCAAAGGATATACCATCCGCTCAGTCTGAAATTCCTCTTACTCCAGGTCAGTTGGATATGAGTGATTTGTCAGTGGCAGAATTGCAAGCTGCTCTTGAGGCTGCCATGGTCCATGAGTGCAAAGCCCAATTGCTTGCCCAAGTTGCTAAAGCCCGAGAAGAAGAGACGCACGCTAGGTTTGTAGAAGCGATGCGTGTCCGAGGGGTCACAATAATTTGCCACGAAGATGGGTCGTACGAAGAAATCATCGGGGCTATCAGTGTTGATCATGGGAATGGAAGTGTAATGAAAGGGGTGAATGAGGATAAGCAAGATAATATTCTTCCCCTAGCACCTCGAATGGTCCAAACTCAGTTTAAAGATGGACAATCGATCCTTGAGGCTTTCAGTTTTCCTAATCAATTTGAGTTGAAGAGTCAGTATCAGCAGAATTCCCAAGGACCATTTCATTATATGAGTAGTTATTCCAATCAGAAGGGATCTCTGTTATTCCACTCTGACCAGGCTCCTTTTCAAGAGAATATTCCCCAACCACCAATGAGTTCATATGGCTTCAACTTATCACATCCGCAAGATCAGGGTTTGGGACCAGCCTCATACGTAACTGTGAATCAGATGTCTTTCATTCCTACTGTGAATCCTATCCAGCAAGGGACGACAATACCCGAGTCCCCTCCAAAGGCAGTTCAGATGGAAAGGAAGAAACCGTACTGGGGTAAGGTGGGAATGCCTATGAATCAATTCCTCAAGGTTTTGGTGAGCGGAGGACTGGTTCAGCCGATAGTCAACTATAGCCCTCCTCATAACAACACAAAGCTGGATCCAAGCAAATATTGTTACTATCACCAATATTCTGGCCATACCACCTGTGAATGCAGACAGTTGAGAGTGATCATCCAGGAACTCATTGACGAAGGGAAAATCAAATTTGAATCCCACGAAGAAAGTAACATCCGGAATCGCAATCAATTTCCACCTCGCAAGCAGCGAGAATTTGATGACCTTGGGATAACAACTGAGGAAGCTTTCAACGGATTGATGCGAAGAGGGATGATCAGACCCCTTGATAACTACAGCCCTATGCATCGCAACCCAAAGCTAAACTCGAGCAAGTACTGTTACTATCATCAATACCCTGGTCACGTCACCAACGACTGCGTCCCTCTAAAGCTGCTGATTCAAAGGTTGGTTGATGAAGGTAGGATTGAGAAAGCTCCCCCCAAAGTGGTTACCGATCCTCTTCCACCATTTCAGGGGTACCCCATGTGAAGAAGTTAGTCAGACATCGTAGGGTCTAGATTTGTTCTATTTTGATAGCAAATGTTTCTTTTATCATATGAGTCTGATATTTACATGTTATGAGTCCTTTATTTCAATAATGAAAAATATTTGTTTCTATTCTTGCTAGACTCGAGACATTACTTGCACACCCACGTTATATTTAATTGAAATTGTTTTATTCTACATAATCACTTGTGCTACTCAATTACTAATGCTTTGAAATGATTAATGTTTAAATTGATCGGAGGGAGAAAATCGATTGATATCATTCTCAAATTGGGGCTCACTAACTCTCCATCTTGTATCATATGCTCACATATTTCCCGTCGTCCTCATCATCTCGTTGCTCAGTGAATTTGCATGAATCTTCCTCAATAAGCTCAAGAAAGCAGTGAAGGCTCAATCTCATTCTAGTTATTCGGTAGGGACTGCAGTTAAAACCCTTCACCCTTAGGAAAACCATCACCTTACCCTTACCTAAACAATACCCCTTCAGTTCAAGATCGGCACATTTTTGAAACCCGTCTAACCATCTCCAGAAGAAGAGGACCTATCCTTGAAGCTTCCATAGTTCAAAAGAAGATCGATCGTCTCCAAGCTCAAGAACGGCGGAGTACAATGATCCATCCAAAGGACTAGCTGAAATTTTCTCTCAAAAAAAAACAAAATGGTAGAGAGACAAAAATAAAAAAAAGGAAAAGAGATAAAAAAAAAGAATAAAAAAAGAAGAAAAGGAAAAGAGCCCAGTCCCTAGCGATTCCCTCGAAAGCAAAAGTCAAAGGATTCGGTCGTTACTCAAAAGGAGTCTCAGAGTTAATAAAGAGACAGCATGGATGTCCCATCACCTTCCAAAACCAATTCCAGCCGTCCTCTCGATTTTAGAGGACATTCCCGTTACCATTACCCTTACCTTGGACCTTACCAAAGCCAAGATTGACCTCTCAATCTCAGAGGCATCAAAGATGTAATCACAAATTCCCTCACCTTTGAAATCCCAAACACATCCCTGTAAGCCAAACTCTCATCTTTAGAGGTTCAACCAGCAAAAGGCCTATCCGACCTCTTGTCTTAAGAGGTCATGATATCCCGAATCGCCCGAAGATCGATTGAAACCCCGAAATTCAGTCGCAGTTCCTACCGGATAGCAGTTTCAGGCTATCAATTAAAGATTGTACAAATTCCACCTGTTCATCTGACACTCCATGTGAGCATATTTCATTTCTCCTCCGCAAAACACCTCCCATGAACGTCCCACTGGGGCTTCACATTCATATCTTTCATTGACACTCCAAAGAGACGTATGCGTCAACACTCTAGATCTCAGAAGATCCGGTCTCCTCAAGGGCCATCCCCATACACAGATCCACTTTCCATCGTTCGGAGTTTAATTCTCGATATCAGTCAGCTTTCTCCTCATGATTAATTGAAATATTTGTTCATATCGGCTTTGGTGGTTGAATAACCCGAACATCAATAAAGGGTTTTAAGCAGCCTTGTGATCATCATGAATAAGACAGGTTTTCAAGTGTCTCGGCAAGTCTTCTTCTCTACATTTTTAGGGATATAGAGCTAAACACTGTATTTCTGTCAAGCAGGGGCTTCCATACACTTTCCACACCTTGTGTTATTTATACTCTCCCAAAAGAGTCAAACCCAAAGCGAGGATGTCATACACAAGTTCGGGAGCCATTCCCACCTTTCGAAAAGATGTGCCCCTGCATATAAACACTTCCGAGTCTTGTCCATCGATTAATTGACTGAAGTTTGAGAACAATCTCCTTCTTGGTTACATGATGTGTTGTCTACAATGAGGCTATGTGTCAGACTGGGGCTTGGTCAAAGAAGAAGAATGATGGTTTCATTTGTGCAAAATACCGGGGCTGGCTTTATAATCTCGACCCTTGGGAATGGATTTGTTACTTAAGGCCTACTTCATGTTGGGGCTGCTACATCTCTTGCCCTAAGCAAAAGGGAGAGGTCTTGAGGTAATGTGGAAGTTTGATTTTGAAGACCTGTCAGCATGACTCATTGTGTCACGCGACAGAATATGTTCATGTTGTCCCGAGTCGTGCGACACCATGAGTCCAACACCAGACATCAGCAAGCTATAATCTGATCTGTACCAGGGCATACCCCGACTTGTCCAGAGCTGCAAACAACAAAGCCAACACCCTGCAAACATCTTGGGAGAGGGATTCATTCAACTCGTATACACATTCACCATTCACATACAAACCATATAAGCATTCCACAACCCAAATCATACAAACCACATTCATATCAATGCCATAACCATTCCAAAAAAGCCATTCATTCTCATTCTTCCAAAAGTGGACTCGTGCAAACAACAAAGATAACATAAAAGCTAATAATAATGTAATAAGACTAGGAAAATGCAGAGCAAATAAGTTTTTACAAAAGAAAAGAAGAGAAGAGTGTCTGTCTGTTTCCTTCGAAAAGGGGTACAATAATCAAAAGAGCTATGATTTGATCCAAGGAGCTACTCCGAACCATCACCTTCAGAAACATAGTCACCACCATCATCATCAGAATCATCATCATCATCAGCACCTTCGCTGCCCTCTCCATCTGCATCCTCCTCCTCAGCCTGTTCATGACCCGGATCGGCAGCAGGATCGTGGTAAACAATAGGACCATCACGGAAAAGCTCATGAACAGCAGGGATGGCCACAGTCTCAAGCTCGTGAGGATCTCCGGGAGCATCATCACTCTCACTCTCTGAACTAGAAGGACTGGGGGGACGACGAGAGGCAGTCTTGGTCCTAGGTCTATGAGGATCACCCGCAGCCGTATCAGTCCGAGACCTCTTCCTATCGGGCAAGCTGGGCGTAGAATCATCATCAGCGCTCCGAGCCAATCACCGCTCCCTCCAATAACGAGCACTCCTCTCCAGCTGATCAATCATGTCCATGGACCCAGTATAGTACCGAGCAAAGCTCCAGTAAATATCAGCCGAGATCTGGTACAATCAAACAAAGAAGAAATCAGGGAACTAGTCATGATAAAAGACAAGGGAGGTAAACAGTTCAAAAAAATAAAGAAAGAAAAGATGGTGCTTACAGATCGGGTGCCCTTCGGAAGCTGAAAATAAGGATAAATCCTGCTGGTATCAAGGGGAGCGCGTCTCAAGTGATCCCCATCCTGAAAATCGACAAAAGGAGGAGGCAAGGCCGCATCCGCCACTTATCCAGTAGAAGGGCCTGCGCCCTGAGCATCACGCCTCGGCACAACCTGCGGAGACCTCAACCTCGTCGTCACATAAGCTCCGTAATCTTCATCCCCAGTATAGTTGAACGCAGCCTCCCTCTGGATCAAAGCAACCACATCCTCTAGTTTCTGAGGAAACCATATATCCGCTGGAGGATCAACCAGGACTCTAACAATACTACTGGGACCGTGCTGTCTACAAACCCGCTCTCCCAAGTACAACGCATTGCCAGACAGGCCTACCAGAAGCTTGCGGCACTCGGTAAAATGTAAAGCATGTCCTAGATCAAGCTCATCATACCGGTCAGCCCAGGGAAATAGACTCAGACTCCCGGGAACCCCTCGCAAGCAAGTCATAGTATCAGAGTAAGAAGTTGTCACCCATCCCCTGGTATCCGCTGTTCGGACCTTCTGCCGCGCGTCCTTCACCCAGTGCCTCAGAGCAGGAAACAAAGTAACGAGGTACGCATCCGGAACCCACCAAGCATAGCAACCAAATACCTTATAGGCCCAAGCCTGAAAGAGAAAGATCAAAACAAGTCAGACAAAGTTAATAAATGACAGAAAGAAAGAATATTCAAAGAGATAAAGTCAGAAATACCTTAAAAGCCAAATGACAGCAGTTGAAGGACTTCGCCTCCCCCCTGCTGATATCATCCAAAGCCAAATACAGCTCAGCAAGTCCGGCCTCACCCCAAGATAAGGTCCCCACAGCGTCCTAATCCCTCAGAAGATCCAACAACGAAACCAAAACAGAAGACGTGCCGTTAATGAAAAGCATGTCAGAGAAGCCAACCCATACAAATGCTCTAGCCAACCTCTTGGCCCTCAGCCGGCCCTCCTCAGTGTTAGCCAAGTCAGCCGGATAACCCTCGTTCTGCACAACAATGAGGCTATGAAGTTCCCCCAACTCGTATCCGTTCCCCTTCTTATCCTTGGGAACAAATCCAATCAAATCCATAAAGTATGCCTCAGTGGGAGGCTGAGGGTCATCCTCAAGGGTAAGCTCCTCCAGGTATAATGGCTCGGCAGTAAAAGGGAGGCTTGTGATAGCGGCAAAGTCGTACGACGTGACCGTCGCCTCTCCCCAGGAAAAGTGAAAAGAATGGGTAGTCTCCCACCAGAACTCTCGGAACGCCTTCACCAACCCCACGCTCCGCTGTGTGTCTTCGATGGCCTTCGCCATCTCAAAGAACTGTCCAAGCCTGGCAGCATAAACCAAGCCCTTCGGCGACTGCACAAGCTCCTGGCTGCCAGGCAAGAGATCCCATAGCCTGCCAATGACCTCCGATGAACCCCGAGTGTGCAACTCCTGCAGGTAAACACAGCGCAGGTATGAATATCTCATTATGTCAATCAATACCCAGTTTACATGAAAGCAATAATTTTTTAATCTGAATACGTTTACCCCTATTTCCCAAGCAAAATTAGGGTTAAATCATATAACATGCATCCATAATTGTTCCTAGTTCAGATTCATGCAGTGAAATCATAAATTCCACAGACAGAGTTCGATTCTTATGACATAAAATCCAATTTTCAAAGCAATTTCGAACAAGGGTTTCAGAAAATACCGTGTCTTTCTTCCTGGGCGCAGAAGTGTGCTCCTTGAGTTGCGGATAAAACTCCCCCCTCATGGCTAGAGGAATGAATGGCCTTTGATTCCGCAAAACCCCCTTTCTGCGAGTAGCCATCTCAGCTTGTTGCGGCCCTTTCCTCGTGGGATGTGCTCGAGGAGGCATTGTGGCAAGCAAAATCGAATCAAACCTTGGATGCCCTTGATTTTCCAATCAATCTGTGCATAACTCTGGTGCTTTTTCCCCAAAGCCGTTCGTCTCCCTAGCTAGGTGTTAACGTTCAAATGAAGACTGTTCAGCGTTATAAAATACTGTTCCTTGGCTTTATGAAGTCGTGCGACACATCCTGTCCCTAGGCCCAATTTTTTCCAAACCACCCCCTGTGGTTTAATGATTGACACTTTAATCTCTGTAGTGCCTTGTTTTGTTGCTTTCCCCCACAGGTACAACAACCAGTTACCCAAATCTCAAGGATTGCCCCTCAAAGCAAAACCGAGATAAAGAATCCCAAATCTATCAGTCTCCCCAGCAATGTGCATCAAGATTATTGGCCCTGCCACCAAAAGCATCAACAAAAACCTGTCCCTAGCAAACAGAGCCCGCGTCACATCAAGTAAGGTTCATGATTCCTAAGTCAACCAACAGTCAACAAAGACCGCCCCGCACCCGGCAATTCATCAACAGTGGTAACATCAGTCCCTCCGGCATCCACAACCGTCAGCAATAGTAGCATCAGTCCCTCCAACAGCTGCAACCTTCAGCAATCATCAATAGTAGCATCAGTCCCTCCGACAGCTACAGGTAAGCACAGCACATGTATGAAACCATATTCTATCCAAACTGTCAAATCATCATGTCTGGTATTCTCGAAAAATCATTTTCTTCATGTCATCTAACACAACTGGGTTCAGACGCCTCATAACAGTCTTCCACCGGGTTCAGACGCCTTATAACAGTCTTCCACCGGGTTCAGATGCCTCATAACAGTCTTCCACCGGGTTCAGACGCCTCGCAGCGATCTTCCACCGGGTTCAGACGCCTCATAACAGTCTTCCACCGGGTTCAGACACCTCATAATAGTCTTCCACTGGGTTCAGATGCCTCATAACAGTCTTCTTCCACTGGGTTCAGATGCCTCATAATAGTCTCTTTGGGTCAAACACCTCCGAATAGTCTGAACTACGACCGGCTTGATTCCCTCCTAGGGATACGTAGGAATCCTTTCTCCAAAGGTCCAACCATCCGATCTCCCAGATCATTTTTCCATCCCTCCGCCTTATCCCCCAGCCGCTCATTGGGATTGGGTCTTATTTTATCGATAACCTCACTTCTTCCATAAGTGACATTGCCGAGGGGCTCTGTAAATATGCCAATCCAATTCGCACCCCTTTTAGATGCATTTTAATGTAATAAAATTGCATTAAGGGGCATTTTGGTAAATTCCCAATCTATCCCGAGACTTCCGGAAACATTCCATAAGTTTCTCGCGAAGGAAGTACTTTTTTATACTTTGCTCATGCCAGGGACCTAAAGGGAATAATTCTGTTTTGGACTTTTTGGGTATTATCCCAGAATGTTCCAGAACCATATTTGGCACCAAAAACGCTTGGTGACACCTTGTGTCACTCGACAACTCGAAACCTTGGAAAGTGGTTACAGAGTCCCGTGCGACACAATGTAACCATGATCAGCAGTTATAAATAAGACCCTCCCCCTCTCAGAAATGGATCCCAATTTCCACTCCATAATGTCACTCTATAGAAATCACACCAGAACCTCTCTCTCTCCTCCTCCCACACAAAATACCAACCAATTCCCCTCCAATTCCTTCATCTCTCATACACATCCTACCCAATTACCTCCATACTTCATAAACCCCTTGAAGATCTCAATCCAGCTCTTCATCCGTGTCTAAATCTCCACTACAGCAACTGAATTGAAGACTCTTTCACCTAACTTGGTGTGGAAGTTGAGGACTAGAAGGGTAACGATACCCTCCATCTCTCTCTCTCTCTCTCATTTATTTTTTTCATTGCAATTCCTTCCCCTCCACTTGATAATCAGGCTCCATCCACCTCTGATTATCAAGTGAAAACTGCCATCTCTCTGTTTAAATTGTGTTTACTTGATCCAATTGCATGCTCATGATATGATTTATTTGTAATTGCAATTTGGATGTCAAGGGAGTGTGGATCTCCCATATCCACACTCCTTTGGTTGATCTGTCTCTGATTCGTGTTGTTCTGAATTGCCTTGGTATAATTGCTTGATCTGGTTTGGCATCTGTTGAATCTGTCTCTCAGTTGTAAGGTTCCTGCAGATGGTAAGCATGTGTCACGCGACACAATTGGACATGAGGAGTCCTGTGTCACGCGACACATCGTGCCCATCTGCAGGGATCATCCTTCAGTTGTAAGTTGTGTTATCTAGTTTGTTTGTCACTCAGTTATGCTATTTTAATGTTCAAATCTATTCTGTAATTGTGCTTTGTTCTTGGGATTGTTGTAATCTGGGTGTTGTAAGTCTCTGCAGGGTGACCATTGGTGTCACGCGACACAACCTACCCCCTAGGTCCTGTGTCACGCGACATAAGTGGTCCTTTGTAGAAGACTTGGTTTCAGTTGTAATCTATTCTCCTTGCTGTAATGGGATGTGGCCTCCCTGATCAATTGGTCTACAAGTTATAATAATCTCATTCGTTTAATAAAATTCATGTTTCACCGCACTTGTCTATTATCATTGTTTGCACATGTTTTGACTTATTTGGATGTCTAATTAGAAAGACTCGTCTACGGACGAGGCGTGTTTGGTGAACTCTCGGTTCTTCCCAACACGTAACCTGACCCCCGGACCCATTCTCTTTAAAAAGGTTTTTCAAAGGGTACCTTTAAACATGGCGTGGCGACTCCTATCTTTTTTCATTTGAAAACCAAATTTTTTTGGGCGAGCGCACATTCACTCATGTCTGACAGCTTGTGGCTCAATCATATGTACTCCTGTAGGGAAAACATTAGTAGCTTGAGAAGACGAGAATTTTACCTCGACAAGTCCATCTAAGTGACGGACAAATTCGGGTGCAGCTGTGGTATGAACAGGAGCTTGGGAAACTTGATGGATTTGCTCGTAGCTTGTAATCCATTTTTCCAGGAGGAGTTTGAGCAGCTCAACTCTGGTCAACTGTCTTGGAACATAAGTGCAATTTGGCGTTGCTTTTGAGTCAATATCAAGAAATAGCGCATCTCCTGAATTGAGTAGTCTACCTGAACTTTTCGGCTTATGAAGTATCTTCTTTAGAGGTGCAATCGTGAGCACGGCTATAAGATGGGCGGAGAAGTAATCCCTTAGCTTCCCGCAGCAATCACCAAGGTATAGGCCACCTTTTTGCATTAAAATATCGTCCTTCCACAACTTACATAGTAAACTGGATTTTAAGTGCCATTTTCCTTTCGGATTAACACTGCGGCAACTGCATAATCTCCACCTAATAGATATACGTACAAACTTTCTCCTTGAACTTAGCTGCTGAGAAGTAGGCGAGAGGCAAGATAATCCTTGAGTTGTTGAAATTACGACGAGCATTCGGCCATCCACTCAAAGGCTTTCGTCCCCTCCTGTTAGAGTCTTGACGGAAGCGAGAGATCTTCCTCGCCTGACTTAGCTATGAAGCGACCCAAGGCCGCTATCTCCACCGTTTAAACACATTGTACCTCCTTGAGTGCAGGTGGGTCTTACCTGCATTTCGACCAAGGACTTGATCTTCTCGGGGTTCCTCTGCCTCAATACCTCTTTGTGACACAATGAAACCCAAAAACTTTCCATGCCTCCACTCCAAACATCGCATTGCTGGGATTCCGTCTTCATGTCATTTGCTCTGCAAATTGGCTGAGACATATTCCCTTTGGTTGGCTACATGACTTCATGGACTTGGTTTTATGATAAGCCATTTCATCGATGTTAAGCGTCCATGTTTCGGCCAATTTTGACTGGCAAAGACTTTGTTTACCATTTCTTTGGATAGGTAGCCTCTGAAGCATTCTTCAGGCCTCGAATGGCATCTTCGGTATAGCAGTAGTGGGCTCCACTTCACTGCCTAAAAGGCTGCATTACTCAATATCCTCCTCTAAACATTTTGATTTGGTGGTAAGCACCCTGAATAGACATCCAGAAAACTCTAATGTGGCGATGACCAACAATGGAGTTAACCAATTTGTTCTATGCAAAGGCGGAGATAGTTGTCCTTTTTGCATGCAAAGTTCAAGGTCTGTGAAGTCGACACACATCCTCCACTTTCCATTTGGCTTTCTCTGACCATCACTATGCTTTGCCAAGCAAGCAGCAGGGTAAGATGACTTTTTGATCTATGCCGCAGCCGAGGCTGCGGTAACTTGTCGACCTCTTGCTTGATGGCGACCTCCTTATTCCCGTGCAGAAATTCTCAACTTATGGTTTTTGAATTTTATGGTGGGGTTAACCTCAAGCTTATACACGACGCACAACACCTCTCTGCTTATTTGATTCACTTTCAATGTCTTTGACTCTCCAAGCTGAAGAACATCTAAGATTTCTTTCAACAAGGCCAATATTTCGGCCTTCTCTTCAGGTGACAGACCGCCCACATATCTTAATTCTTTGTTCGGGGTAATGGCTGCGTTGAGTTTGTACCTCTTGCTAGCTCCGTCACTATCTTGTGGCTCTAACTACTGGACCATCTCTGAGCTTCTCAATTAATGATTTCCCTAACCCTTCTTCTTTCTTCAGCTCCAAGGTGTGGGGCCTCTACCTCAATACATGTCATCTAACTCTATTGCCAGTTCTCATTAGCACCGGTGGCCCCCAAGTTTGGGTCAACTGAGAGATATAGGTTCCCGCCTACATATTGCACTCACTACCATTTCCTCATTCACACATTGAATGGTTGGTAGCCTCTGAAGTTGTAAGATCACTGACTTGAAAAATTTCCCAGCTTGCTTCACATGAGTCTCTATCTCGAGCTCCCTCTTCTTCTTAGCCTTTAGAACATGACAAAGGCATCCCACCTGGATATCCCTAATGTCAGCACATCCATGAACCCCAAGGGAATGGGGAACTTAACCCTTTGATGAGGGATCTAGAGGGATCATTCCCAAAGCGACCTGTCCAGGCCAAACTTCACAAGATACATGGTAATCACTTATGCACGTCAATAACTACAAAAGTTACCTTGACGTGGTCCTCAAAGAGTGCAGATTCCCAATATCTACCCCTCGGACTCGGTCTATCCACCTTGGGTGTATCGACCACCGTCAGTTGGTGAAGCCCTCTAAGATCAAGCCTGAGTAAGGGGGACAATCTAGGTATTTGGGAGGCCCATTTCACTGAGGAGACGTCCTTATAGTAGAGAATATCCTTGCAGCGCTCACTGTGTCAACCAAGAATCCTGACTCAATGTGAGGTTGCTTCAATAAGCCCCGGGATGATCAAACTCTATCTTCCTTCCTTGCCGTGCCGGTGGCTATCCTCGGTAAGGTAAAAGACTGATAGACCTTCCTCTGTCAGCAAAAGCTCCTTGGTGGCACATATGGAGCCTTATCCAACTGTGGAAAATCTCTGTGTTTAAGGGACATGTTGCTTGTTTCCTCAGCAATCACTCCGAATGTCAGCCTGCTGGTTGCCTTGGCCTCAGGTAGCCCCAGCTAGCAGTGCTCGATCCCCTAGCCGTGGGATGATCTCCTTTCACAAACATATTCCAGCCTACCCTAATTAAACCCATTTATTGGATAATTCTCTTCAAACTCATACAATCCTTAGTATTGTGGCCCATATCTTTGTGGTATTCACGGTACTTGTTGTTGTCTCAACGGAACTTGTTTTGGAGGTTCATAGGGACATGGGGGAGCCAAATCAATTTTCATGATCTCAGTTTGGCTAATAGTGAGGGGAATAAGGCTTCCAGGGGACTCTCTCGGATTCGCCCTTGTTCGGTTCTTCCCATTGATATTGCTTGGGTCGACTCTCTGGTAGTAGCCACCCCCTTTAGACAACTCTCCTGTGTTGGCTGTTACTTGGCGAACCTCCTTTCTTTCCTTGCGTTCCTCAGCACAGCATCGACAATTGGTCATATCACCCCTTTCAAACAAGTCCTTCTTCGTGATCACTCTCTTGACTTGCTACCAGCTTGTAATCTAAGTAGGTGAGAAACAATTCATTTCCTGAAGCAACTGAATGACTTCTACTGTCTGTCAGGTCCTACTCTAATTTGGTCGAGCCAACTCCCTTGAATTGTAAAGTAGCTCATAGTACTCTATCTATCTTCCGCTTGAGTTGTGTTGTTCAAGTCAGTGACCTGATATCTTCTTGATCGTGCTCCAGTAGTTGAGAACCTCTCCAAAATTTATGTACGCATGTACCTCCAAGAATTTAATGACGGCCAGACCTCAAACGCAGCGGAACCAAGTTAGGGCGGCCCAAGTGACCGTAGCTTGTCAAACCCCTTGTAGAGCACATCATCCTTTAGAGGAGACCAAACACATAGACACCTCAAAATGTTGCATATGATTTAAGGACTGGTGGTCGTCCCGACATAACTTTTCTAGGGAAACCGGGCGGTTTGAAACACAGTTCAGGGAGGACCCTCGTCCAACATGTATTGACGGTCAAGTGGTCGAAGAGTGCCGCCCATTTCGTTTGACCTTTCCTCTGTTGGTTGCATGGCGATCTCCTCCATATTGTCCAAGCCTCCTCATGAGGTTCAATATCTCCCTGAGCAATCTGTAGTGCGGAAATGGAGTTTGACTTCTGTCTCTGTCCTCCTTTGACTGCCAACCTTCCCGAAGGGTGTCCGCATGCCTTTCACCTTGGGAGGGGTCCTTTGTCTCCTATGCTCCTCTTAGAGGCAAAGGGACCTCCTACTCAGTGGGAGCACCTGTTGAGCTCTGGACGGCCGAGCCTTCCTCCGGGCTTGCTATCCGGCCTCTCAGCCGCATCCCTTTGTGTTGAGTCGGCTTCCCTAGATCCCGATTGTTGTTGTGTCGGTCCTCTTCAGGTTACCCGCTGCGAGCACTCGGAATTAGCTGTTGGGGTAAGGTATTTTGTTCCTCCCTTCAGACTTCAGATGGCCTAGGGATCCTCATTCCTAGCTCGGTGAGAAGTCTGTGTGATGGAGCTACCAAGTGTGATCCGTGGCATCGTCCTTCCTAGTAGACTCCTGCCAAGCTCGAGCATCTCGTCATGAACTTCCGAACAAACTTTGTAGCACTTTTGCCCTTTTCAATGATATATATCTCTCCTACTAGGGTAAAGACGGCTGAGAGAACCTGCAGTGGTCGCCTTAGAGTTGTCGTCGAACTCCGTTTGGTGCATTCTTACTTTTTTGACTACCCCAATTGGATAGCCATTGGCCTCTTCCTCTATCCTTCTGTCTTGGATTCCTACCCCGTCTACGCCAGGCTATTGGAACATGTAGGTCTTCTAAGAGGGTTCTCAGTGGAGGAAGAGGAAGGTTTTCCGTGCGATTTCCCGTGCCCAGTATGCCATTGCCTGTGTTGTTTCCGGTTAAACATTCTCATTGATTGGATCGCTTCCAAGCAACCAGCGGTATGCGGTATGGCCGTCAAACTGTCATGTTTAGCAAATTGGTAGGATTTCAAGGTACTAGTATTCTTCCTTTCCCGACAATGGAACCGAACTTATGATACAAGAATTGTTCGATCAGCCTTAGTCCAGCAATATGTTATAATCTAGCTAATAGTACCTAAAACCACCAACAACAACTGCCCAAGGGGGTCATGTCCAGCTAATGCCATTCAGGCGTAATAATGAGATGTTAGTGTATATAAGTTTGTATAAAACTGTATGGAAATAACGTTTAATCTCAAAATAGCCAAAAAAACGACATTACCTTTTTCTGTAGTGTATGAAGTAGTACTTTATAGTGTTGTTATGGGATGTTTACACATCCCATAAAGTCATAGAGATAATGTTGGCGTAAATACTTTTCAAGAAGGTTAGGAGCCCGGTTACAAATAACGACATGGGTTTACGCACGTGTTGTTTGGTTGAGGTCTAAGGCCCTGATTCATCGAGGATCAACCCAAATTCGTGATTTGGCCAGGCAGATATTGTAGAAGGGGTAGATTGTTATGTCAATAAATTGAGGATAGGTCATTAACAAGGAAAGTTAGACAATTAACTTGGTCGACTAATCTAGTAGTTGGGGAGTCCGTGCCTTAGTGATGCTTTAGACGGGCCACTTACGTTGATGGGGATTTTGGGCATCTATTTGCAACACGGGGGACGGCCTGTTTAAGCTTTGCCTGACAATTTTATCTCCGTTCAATAATAAAAATCTAATAAAAGGTGTGATGTATTAGAAATTAAGGGTGTAAATAGTGGGGTGTCGTCGGTTCGGTTGGCCGAGGTTTGATCCCGGCGAACCAGGCTGTGTTCAGTTTGGTTTGGTTTGATTTTAAGACGATCGCCAACGCCAAGCTCGGTTTCCAAAAATTTATAAACCATGCGGTTCGGTTTGGTTTGCGGTTATTGACTCCTCGATATCAAACCGAATCATTTAGAGCCGGACCGCCGAGTGGGCAGCCGAACGGAACCATAAACCGAAATGCCGAGCCGTTATCTTATTTGTTGATTATTTTTGATTTATTTTCCCCATTGATTTCAAACCTTAACCCACTTCACGGTCCTCACCTATTCCAAAATTCAAATACCCAATCCCTTTCCCTTTCCCTTTTCCTTTCTTTAACAAGCGGTCGCGGCGGCAGCGACATCTCTCTGTATCTTTTCTCCGCCACTTCCATGCAGCGGCAAAAACTATCAAGGTTTCCTCCATCGTTTTCAAAGCTTTACTCACTCTTCCTTCGTGCCTGACCTCACTCTTCCTCCGCCTCATCTACTCATGCCTCCTTGTTTAATTCAAAATTCATAATCCTATTGGAAATCCTAAACCGGCCTAGCCTATTGCAGGCTATTGAAAGGTAATTTGCAAAATTTCTATACAAGAAATTAAGCTCTCTCGGACCTCTTTTTATTTCATTACTCAGTAATTTTTCATTCAGATTCTCAATTAGTTATAAAATATCTTCTGTTTCTTTTAATAGGAGAGGAATTGTTGTCATAGATTGTTCTGCATGAATAAATTAATAGTACTCATGATTATCAATGTTCTATTCTAAAATATATCCAGGTTTATCCAAATAGTTGTCCTCTTTTTTTGCTTCTTCAAGTTTCAGGTTGTCCCAAATGTTATTATTGATGGGGTTTTGAAGCTTTTATAAAGCTTCTCTTTCTTTTCAATATTGCTATTCTTTTTTAGAAGTATAGAAAACTATTTAACATTATTTTAGGGTTTATCTAGTTTTTATTTTTCCTAGAGAAAGCTTGAGAATTTCCATGGAAGCTTAAAATCTCTTGCTTTGGATTTGATTGCTTGAACATCCACAATTGATTAAATTGAGGTATTGTTCTTTTTGATCTGTTTATCCTTATTCATAATTTTATTTGTGTTTATTTTAGGATTTATACATAAGGTTTGTAAAATCTGGCAACTCATTAGTTCTGTTTATGAATCTTTGCTAGAGCTTTTTATAAATTGTCCAAGTCTTAGGAATTTCATGAGATAGCATCTTTACCATTTATGCATGTGCCATGGTAAATATTGAAGTAGGTACAACTTAGATGATGATCTCTGTGAAATAATCATAGAAAGCATTTTTGATCTTAGTTTCTTAAACCGTTCAGTTGGGTAATATCCAAATTCTAGGATGTGCAGGTTAGATTAATTTATTAATTAGGGTTTCTAGTGAGTGTGCGTTTGCTAGTGACTCTTCTGAAAGAAGAAACAAAGATTGAAACAAATCTTGTAGATAGATAAATAGGGTGACATAAAAAAGAGGTATCAATGATAATTGGCTAATTAAGTCAGAACGGAATCAAATATAAAGTGTTTCTAAATTGTTATTCTTACTCTTAATTAATTTAATTTACTATTTCTTAAAAGTAATTAAAAATCTCAAACAAAACCCCCCATTTGTGTGTGTGACGCTCGTTTGCAATGCCGTCTTTGGGTGGTTCGGTCCTGGACTTACCCTTGCTACATTATTGTATAGCCAAGTCCCGGATTAATTTAGTAGGTCTGAACTAAGTCTGCCAAATTCACACGTTAAGGAGCAGTCTAGGCATATTTCACGTGCTCCTTCATTTTCTTAATCTATTTCTTTTTCATTTTATTTCTTTTTATTTTAGTATTTGCGTTACCTGCTAGGTGTTTTACCCTCACTTTGCGGAAAAGGACGACAACAAAGCGGGAGAGTCAAGGGATATTGTTTGTTGAAGAGATGAGGGGTGGAGATAATAGTGGTGGTGGTGGTGAACAATAGGTTCCACCACAGACTTTAAGGCAAAGGGGCTCCCCGAATTGGAATGACAAGGGCGTGCCGTGGAATTCCCCATACCTTATTGGGTGACATTTAAGTTGATGTCAAGGACACAATAAGACTGCGCAGCTTCGCAGGGATGCAGAGATAGGATCCCGGTCAGCACGTGTGTCTCAGTTTGTGCAAAGTCTGTCAAGTCTGGAAAGCGATATGGATTCCGATCGAGGCATCTGTTTATGAGGGCATTTTCTTCAGCAGTTGAAAGATAGACGACACGGATGGTATTACCAGCTTACCCCCAGGCAGCATCACAA